>JANRMT010062817.1:649110-686592 GCA_026402145.1 Polypterus bichir lapradei | reverse complement strand
TATCTATCTATCTATCTATCTATCAATCATATAGTGCCTTTCACTTCTATCTATCTATCTACCTATCTGTCTATCTAACTGCTGGCTCTACAGCATTAGGGTGAGAAGCCTCTTAAGGGGAGAACTCAAATCCCAGATGGACCCCCCTGCATCATCCTAGGCTAGCTGAGGGGACGGCTGATCAGTTAAGGCAGCGCCCCCATGCCAGCCCTTACAGCATTATCCCGTCCAGCTGGTGCACTAGTAGCCCTTCTGTATGGGCATGCTGGTCGTGAAGCCCCCTTGTACCGCGCATCTTTGCCAGCCGTGTTCTGATTTTGTTTTTCTCTTTTGAGGAGTCAGAGTGGGCCAGAAGTGGACAACAGGAGGGCACTGGGCTACTGCTACCTCAACTTCGCCAACATGATGCACCACTCAGAAAGTCATCGAAAAGGTAAGTGTGGCATGGCCCACTTCTCTCACTCGCCCCTCTTTATGGCAGTGCCAGCCAAAGCCCACCTGGGGGGGGTCCCCTTAGCAATACCTGTGATCTCTGTGGGCTCAGGAGGGGGAATGTCACAGAAAGGTCTGGAGCATCGTTAGAGTTACATAACTGGTGCCCCTCGGTGCCCGGAGTGGGTGGCCCTTAACTTTCATAAATGCCACCCCTCAGGTGATGGCACTCTAAGCGGCTGCCTATGTCAACTATTGGATTGAGGGGCTCTGCTTTACTCACTGCCATTGTGGCACAGGCCTGTTGGCAGGCTGGTCAGTTCCCAAGTTGATGCGTCCAGAGTGGGCACTTTGACAACTTAGCTGCCGCCACACTGTTGTCGGATTGTCTGTGCCACACTTAGGACCACCACAGTCTCACACGGCATCCCCCATTTCCCTGCGGTCTCCGCTCTCCTCCCATGAAGCCACCGCTCACCACAGTGACCTGATGACCCAGTGACACGTTTGCACCGCTAAGCGTCCATTCAAATGAAAACTGGCATTTAAAACACAAGAAGAGCATCAGGGGGATGTGGAAATGAAATCAGACAGTTAGGAGCCCCCCAAAGCCTACGGCATGCCCCGTCATCACATGACACACACGTACAAGTGACACATCATCAGCAGATAGACGTGACAACCACCTGTCCTGCGTGGCACAGCAGACCCGGGTGACCACCTCTCCATGTTAGACCCCGGGCACCGGGGGTGGCTGGCACTGTCACTGTATGTGGCGCTCCTCCCTCGACCCGCCACTTGACCTTTTCTTCTTCTTTATACCACAGTGACGACCAACGGGCACAGCGGGCAGGCCGTTGTCCGAGTGGTGAGCAACGAGGACCGCTGGCTGTGGCTGCAGGCGAACGCGGAGCTCTTGTGCAGAGGCAGCTGTCCAGAGTACGTCCTGCTATCCCACTGGCACCCACAGTAGGTACTCCGCTGCGGTGTGTCTCAAGGCAGATGTCTGGTGCTGGCGCTCGCAAATGGCTTGGCTGCGAGTCTCCTCCTTCTCAGAGGGTGCCCACTGTGCTGGAGCCCCTGTTGTAAGGATGGGGCATCGGGGTGGGCACATTCTGAGCTGCTCTTCATCCTGGGTGTGATTAGGATCACCCCAGGTATCCATAATGAGTCTCATCTGTGATAAATTTGAATTGGGGTTGAACATGACCACAGCACTGGTGCCCCCGATGAGAAGGATGGGCATCACATCTGCCATGGGAAGGTGAGAGAGAGAAAAAGAGAGAGGTGGGCATCTCTGGTGACTTGGCATTGCCAGCCTGTCTGTCTGTATGTAGGCACTATGCCCCCTAATGGCTAAGACATTGGTAACCCAGTTAAACATATTGGTTACTGGTTCAACTCAGTGACTCCAAAAGAGCGCCAGTGTGCGGCATGCCATCTCTCTGGGATCTGTGGAAGGTGAGGATTTTATTTAAGTATTTACCAGGGCACTATAGAGTCACCCGGGTGACAGGTCCAGTCTCTACTACAGAATACAAATGCCATTAGAACAATCCGGAAGGGAGCAGCCATTAGAGAACATGCCAGTGGTGGTCCTCCAGTAATCCCACCGACCCCTTCTGTGGTCCTGAGAATGGAGAAATGGAAAAATATTGTAAAATGAGCCAAACCACCCTTAAAGGCGCTATATAACATCAAAAGATGATTCCTGTGCCTCACCAACACTCCCACTGTAATAAATATGGAAACATTTTAATTGCAGACTGTAAATGACTTTACTGTGTAAGGCGCTATATAACACTGCAGCTCTCCAGGATTCATGTTATGACCCTGTGAGTTTCACAGCCGCACCATCCTGTTTAATGCCAATATAAATGAGCTGTGTTTACAAGGAAAGGCACTATATAAGACCAACACACCCTCTTCACATTTCTCCCTCTAGAAATGAACTTTAATGCTATGAAAGGCGCTATATCACTTCCCAGTACGTCTCCCCATGTTGCATTGTATGACCCCGAGCAAGTCCCATAAGCTTCCATTGCTGAGCCGTGGGTGGCTCTTTAAATAAGCTGTGCTCAAAGTGAAAGGCACTATATAACATCCCAGTGTTCAGCCCCCTGCACAGTAGGGAGTGTGACCTGGCAGGATTCCCACTGTGGACATGTGGACACATTTTAAATGAACTATTACAGCATAGTATTTACCATGAAAGACGCTATATACTGTACAATCACAGTGGTAGCCATGTAACCTGTGTAACAAAAGGCGCTATATGGGCACCTGACCCGACACTGATGGGCACGGAGGCACATGTAAAATAAATAAACTTTTATTTTTCTTCACCCGTGGGGCACGTCTTCCCCGTAACCCCCACCGCACACCCCAACACAGTCCCAAGTGCACAAACACGAAATTAAACGCACAGCAAAGCACTCTTTTTCTTCTCCACCACTCTTCTCGGGCAACCTCGTCCTCCTCCTGCCAACTGTGGCTCCCGGAGTGGTGGCTGCTGGCCCCTTTTATACTTCACCCGGGTGTGGTGTAAACACTGCCCACAAGGGCTCAGGAGTTCCTGCTGCGGCACCCCCTGGCGGCGCCTGTGGGACCCAACAGGGCTTCACCCAACTCCAATTCCCATGGAGCCCTGCGGGAAACCGAGGCACCGCTCCAACCCCAGAGGGTGGCCATCTAGTGTTCAGGGGGAGGTATTGCAGTGTAAATAGCTGCTCCCCCTGAGCATATGACGCAGAGGTGCCCCAGCCGGGCATGTCCGCCACACCTGGCCGATATACTTTACAGGAACTACAAATGCAATGTATCTACGGTGAAAGGCGCTATATAACCTCCAGTTACTGCAGTCAGTATGCCCGTGATGACCCTGAGTGAGTCCTATGAGCTTCCGTTGCGTTCGACATGTGGAGACATTTTAAGAGACCCTTTCAATGAGCTCTGTTCACTATGAAAGGCACTATATAACTTTAAAATGCTAACCGTTTAGTGCCCCCTACAGGTTGTCATGTGCCCAGACTGCACTCCCACTTAGACATTTTAAATGAACTGTTAATGCATTGGTGGCACGGTGGCGCAGTGAGTAGCGCTGTTGCCTCGCAGTTAGGAGACCCGGGTTCGCTTCCCAGGTCCTCCCTGCGTGGAGTTTGCATGTCCTCCCCTTTCTGGGTTTCCTCCCACAGTCCAAAGCATTGGCGATTCTAAATTGTCTCTAGTGTGTGTGTGTGTGTGCGTGCCCTGCAGTGGTCTGGCACCCTGCCAGGGGTTCTGATTCCTGCCTTGCACCCTGTGTTGGCTGGGATTGGCTCCAGCAGAACCCCATGACCCTGTATTTAGGATATAGCGGGATGGATGGATGGATGGATGGATGGATGGATGTTAATGCATGTTGTTTACTACATAAGGCGCTATATAACATTCAGAATTCTGGACATTCAGACCCCTCTACAGGTGGTCACATGCACTACCTGTGCTCACAATGTCCATGCTAATTACACAAGTGATGTCCATGCTTAAAGGCGCTATATGAAATCCCCATTTAATACTTCAGTCCTCAATGCTGACCCCTAGTGATCTCTTTGTAGAACTGCAGAAGCTCATTTGGTCTGCAACAAAACCTCAGGAGTGGCCTGTGAAGGAGTGTGCCTAGCCGGTGTCACTTTGACACTCCTGTGACATGGTGGTCTTGCCACCTGGGGGGCCACACTGGCTGTCATGTTCAATTTCTTACTTTTGTCACACAATTTGTTTTTTTTTTTTTTTGTTTGTTTAGTGATAAAGAGGATGAAGAAAACGTAGTGAAGCCCCTCGCTAACAGCCACATGGGTGACCATGGCACTGGACGCCTGAGACAGCAGGGTCCTTGGAATGGGACCCCAGCGATGGTCGACACCATGAAATCCAAAGCCCAGCCCAACAAGCTCAACGGCTGTCGGTTCACGCAGGACGAGCCCCTCAAATTCTGCAAGTCCCCGCTGCCGGGACACCGACCCGAATGTCTGGAGAACGAGTGGCCGTCAAAGTGTTCATCGGGGGCCCAAAATCAAGTGGGCTTCCCAAACCGGCATCACTTGGGGAAGTCGGGCGGCTGCAGAGCGCCCCCTAGCTATCACCACAGCGACCTCCCCAAGTATTACAACACCCCGCTGAACCCCGACCTGGACGGCTGTGTGACGGAGGCCCTCAAAATGGACTCGCTGTACTCCGCTCAGCCACACAGGGTCCACGCAGACACGCCGGTGAAACTCGAGCACGACTCGGACGGCAGGAACGGCTGCCACATGTACACTGGCGCCCAGGGCCGGACGTGGGAGTGTAAGGAGTATCTGGAGAAGGGCTTGGAGCTCTCAGGTCCTGAAGGCGTCCTGCTGAAGTCAGAGCTGGACTACCTGGAGCAGTACGCGGACTGTCAGAAGAGCAAAAGCAACTTCACCGCCCCGCTCAGCGAACATTACGGCGACGCGTGTGCCAGAAACAGAGCCGCCCGGTGCCCACCTACTAAGGACTTCACCCAGGTGGGCTCGCAGGCACCCAGCACCCACTGTTTGGATGCTTCACTCTGCTGGCATCACCATGTGGAGCACAAGGAGTACAACTGGTATGATGACAAGGACGTCTGTGCCTTGAGAGGTCAGCACGCCATTCACTCCATCAAACGCGAGCCCATGGACTCACCCCCCTGGCACGAGCCACAGCAGGCGGGCATGCAGACTGCACTGGCACACCAGGGGGCGACACCAAACTGCGGTTCATATACGGTGCCCCACAAACCCGCCCAGTATTTGTATCTGCAGTGAGAGCTGCCTGCTCTGGTACTGCCAGGGTCTCAGAGGTGTGTGCCCACCTGACTGCTTGACCATCAGCCTTATGGTACAACTGCATGGAATATGCATTTTATTAAAGCACTTTTTATAAAAGACATATTGGACCACAGTGTTTATTGATCTGGAAAAGGGGGGGGGCAGCTTTTGGGACCACCGTAGTGAGCAGAATGTGATAGCAGTACAGACAAGGATGGGCATGGTGCCCAGCAAGTTCACCAGTCCTCTTCAGCCAGATTCTCCAAAACTAGCACCCACAGCCCACCACACTCCTCGGTCACTTATCCTCATGAGTCGGTGGGTCTGTAGCTTTCTAACGTTTGTGTGAAATCCCCCATTGACCAGCGTCCACCTCTGCCCTGAGCCCTTGAGGAAGAATTCACTTTAAAGTAAGAGCCGTGACGTTCACCGTTTTAGATATTTCAGAGGGTCCCCTTACCGCCTCCATTGGGGTCAGCTCCTTCAGGCTCCATGTATCTAATGTGAAGACCCCAGCCATACACAGCACTCCAAGTGAGGCCTGCCCCGTGACCCACATGGCTCAAGTATGACCTCTTCTGACTTGTACTCTAGAGTTCAGGGCGCTATATAACCTAATGCCCAATCAATCCTTTAAATGGCGTTCACATTTTCTCTTCATGGCTTTCTCTCTGATTGCTCTCTGAGGTTCTGAATCAGCCCAGTTGCTGTCCTCTGACCTTTCTCTAGTGTTGTGGTGTCTTTTTTGTAAAATGGAGACCAAATCCATACGCCGTTCTGCAGATCAGGCCTCACTCGTGTGTTATGGAGGTGAAGTTTGACCTCCCTTCACTTGTGCTGTACATCTAAGGACTCGTTTATACTTCACGCTCAGATGGCTGCCACGCGTTTCCAGCGTTCATTTGACGCGTCCTCTGAGCAGGTCCTCAGAGGGGAACACAACAGAACCTGATATCCTAGTGGTCCTCACGTTCTCATTTGTCACTGTCCATGGTCCCGTTCACTGGACTTCCTCTTGTGCTGCTATGTCTTTTTTGTAACATGGAGACCAAAGCTGCACCTAGTAGTTCCGGGGGGCCTCGGTAGTGCACTACATAGCTGAAATGTGACCTCCTGTCATTTGTGTTGTGCATTTAAGGGGGCGCTATGTGACCTGAAGTCCTAACGGCTCCACTCCTCCAGTTGTTTGTAATCAGTTGCTCTCCATGGTGTTGTATCGGCCTGGTCGCTGCCCTCTGACCTTTCTCTGCTGCTGCTGTGCCTTTTCTATATTATTGAGACGGTGCTCCAGGTGAGCCCCCACTAGTGCGTCGTACCACTTCAGCATCATCTCCTGTGGCTTGTACTCCACACGTCTTGGTGCTACGTAACCCTGTTAACTTGTTAACCTCCTCAATGGCTTTCTCACCGATTGCTGTCCCAGGTGCTGAATCAGCCCAGCTCGTCTTCTCCTCGGACTTCCTCTTGTGCTGCTCTGTCTTTTTTGTGCACTCAGTACTTCAGATGAGGCCTCACCTGTGCTTTATGTGGCTGCAGTGTGACATCTCTTGGCTTTTATTGTACATTTAAGGATGCACGTTATACCCTAACATCCTGTCAGTCCTTCTTCAGTCCACATGTCACCCCTCAGTCCCCACTTAGTTCATCCTCATTTGCACTCCAGGGTCCTGAATCAGCTTAGTCGCCTTTCCCTGGACCTTCTCATGTGCTACTCGGTCTTTTTTGTAGCCCAAAGAACAACATCACCCCACATACCATCCAGATGAGACCTGACCAGTGTGTTGTGTGACTTGAGTGTACCCTCCTTTGTACTGTACTTTATATATCAGGGCGAGGTACACCCTGACGTGCTACTTCTGTCCTCTTCAGTCGTGTCACCTCTTAATCTCCATTTGACTTCCTTCTTTAGGTCTCAGTTGTTCGCCGTGATGTTGAATCAGCCTCATTGTTTCCCCCTGGACGTCCTCTTGTGCTGTTCTGTCTTTCTGGTAATACGGAGCACAGAACGGCACCCAGTACTCAGGTGAGACCTCACCGGTGTGCCGTGTAGATAAAGCAGAACCTCCATGACGTGAGCTGCGCACTTTGTGGGTGCCACATAACCTAAGGTCCTATTAGCCTTCATAATGGCTTCACTTCACTGCTCGGCTGTAGATAGTAACCAGTCCACTACGACTTCCAGGTCCTCCTCATAAGGTGTACTTCCAAGTTTCAGAGCCCCCACTGTGTTTTAATTTCCGAGATCACGTTTCATCTGCCCACGTTCTCCTAAGTCTGTTTGCTGTCCTGGTCCCTCTGTAATGATCTGCCCTTCCACTTCATTATCGTCACTGTGACCCACTAGAAGGTTGGTGTCATCATCAGACGTACCTCACTTGTCCTTTTTACTCTTGGACTCTCACCATAACCCTTTGTTCTTAGTGTTCTCCATCTCCAGATTCCCACTTCTCTTAGTCTGATTACAAATGTCTCTTATCAAAGCCCTTCTGAAAATCCAACTTATGAAGACCACCTCCCTGATCACCTGCTTTGACCCCAGCCTCCTATAATTCCACCATTTGACTTGACCTCGATCTCCCCAGTAAACATCTTCATGTGCTGCTCTGCTCATTCCTTATGAATTCCTTCCACTAAGTTACTGCTGGCGCGTGAGGCCTACTGGCCCGTGGTTACCTGATGACTCTTCCTGATCACCTTTTCTGAATCTGATTGATAACATTTGCTGGCCTGCCCATATGCAGTGGTCTCTGACAGGAACGTGTCCAGGATTTCTGTCCTTACTCACCCACCAGCCTCCATAAGTGACGTCGTCAGATACGCGTTTTCTGGTGCTGGAGACCTCAGCCTTTCTCATCTTTACAGCGCGTCCCCCTCTTGAGGTCCCAGATCCTCCCTGATAGTCGCAGTTTAGGCTTCCTATGATTTATAAGAACAGAAACCACTAAGCTTTGGTTAACTTGTGTCACTGAGCTCTTGAAGTGCCATCTCTCTCAGTGTGGTTAAGGCTTGGGACTTCAAACCCTGAGGCTGTGGGTTCAAATCCCACCCCCTGCCACCGTGAGACCCTCAGCAAGTCTCTTGGCCCGTGAAGTACCCAGTTGTATCATAAACGATGTAAGTTGATTTGGATAAAGGTGTCGGTGAAATAAGTCAAATGTTAGTGGGGTGGGCTTTTTGGAAGAAACCCTGTGGGTGGGGGGTCTTTTCAGTAGGGGGGGAGGGTTCATGAGAAGATTCCCACACTTTAATGTCAATGTTTGGTTATGAGGCCTGGAAACGTCTGAGACCGCTGGGGCGGAGTCAACAGAGCAGGCCGCAGGAAGGGCGTCGTCTTACGGGCCTCGGAGCGTCTCGGGTCACCGGATGTGTTTGTCTCGTCTGCAGCTGGTCCTCCTGTGGACTTTGCTGCTCTTCACTGTGTCCTCAGACGTCTCATCCCAAGAATCATATGTGGCCCAGGTGACAACTGGACTGATTTGACGGTTTGCTGCTCATTATCTTTAAACACTGAAGGGTCCGTTTGTTGCCATTTGTGATCGTTTTCCATCAGTTCATCCATTTTCTTAAGCACTTCAGAGTCTAGCCTGGCGATGTGGGACACGGCTGGCTGGACATTGTGGTGCACACACACAAACACAGAGTCCCCTCATAATCACCCAGCCAGCAAACACATGCAGGAAGTGGAGGGGAAATGAAGACCACCGCAGCACACTCAGCCCTCTGAACCAGGACCCCCGAGCTGTGCGTCAGCAGCACTAACCAGTGGGCCACCCTGTAGTTACTTTTCCTTCCTTCACCCTCAGTACCATCAGTCACCTGTCCTGAGAGGGAAGCAGGAGCTGGCGATCATCTCGGTGGGCAGACGCTGAAGATCTCTTGAGCCAAAATGGAGACCACTTGAGTGTGGCCAGGAAACAGTTCAAAGGTCAACTCGAACAAATCGGCCGAGGAGAAGCAGCAAGCAACAGAGTCACATAATGGGGCTCATGGTCAGCACGGGGTCCACTACACATAAGAAGGTTTAGTGTGGACACGGGTGTGGACAGGGCCGTGGATCGTCCATTAAACCGAGCCTTTCATCCCAAATTTCACTTTCAGCACAGCGTCCTTTGTAGAAGTGTGCCCGCCGTCAATGCCCTTAGGCGCTCAGCTTCACCAGTCAGTGTACCTCACTTGTCCTCAACTCCTATAGCTGGCTGTTCAAGTCAGAGGACACAGTGAGGCAAGCGAAGCCCTGGACATGAACATCAGGTGTGTGTGTTAACAATGTTTCTGTTAGACTGTGTAGTCGTCTTGTCTAGTTAAAGATACTGAAGATACTGGAGATACTGGAGATACTGGTGATACTGGTGGTCACCAGTCCAGGGACTCACAAGTAGCCATTTAACCACCTCAGGGTCTGCACAGAAGCTCTGCCTGATGGTCACTTTATCTTGGAGGTCAAGGAGCAGTGTGTCCAGCCAAAGTGTTTCCATAGGTACCCATCTCTGGCATTGTGTTTCACATCAGAAATGTCCATCAGCTGGCATCTCACGTGGCCACCACACCTCCGAGGCTCAGGCAACAAACTAATATGGCAAACTGAGTCCGACTCCGAGCAGGTTTGGGGGGCTGCAGGCTACCAGGTGATCCTCAGTAAACAACATTCCTGAGGGGTGAATCTGTATGGACCCCTTCTATGCCAGGCTCTTGTATACCAGCCACCAATTCCTACATAAGATAGATAGATAGATAGATAGATAGATAGATAGATAGATAGATAGATGTGTAAGGCACTATACCGTATAACAGGTAGGTCCCTCAAATGCTTCTCAAAGACACTGAGGGAGTCACAAGTTTGAATGGAGGTGAGCAGTCAGGAGCTACGCACGAAAAGAGTCTGGATTGAGATTTGAGAGCACGCAGAGTTGGCATCACCTGACGCTATTCACCAGCAGACCAGAGTGGTCAAGAAGAAGCATGGGACCTCACAAGTGTATCCTACTGCTTGTAGGCAAGCATCAAGGATTTGAACCCAATACATGCCAGTACTGTACAGGAAGCCTACACTGATCCTCTTACTGTCACTTTCCACCTTCTAGTTTTTTTTATTGTTTCCTGTGTAATCAGGTAGATGTATTGTTTAACAATTATATTTATTCATTGCGCAGAATGTGTCAGCTTCCTTCTTGTATATTTTATAATTTGGCACTAGTAGCGCTCGCCATTCTGCACTTCGCGGCGAAACTGTCGAGAACTACAATTCCCAGCATCCACCGCGCGGCACTGAGCCCTGCTCCGGAAGTGCCTTCTACCAGCTGTCGGCCTTGGCCGTGAAGGCGAAGGAGGACTTCTAGGAAAAACGATGACAAATAAAGAGTGAAGATGGGAGTCCGTGTCGGCGAATAACACAGGATTGGTTTTATTCAGAAGAAGGCGCGGAGAACATATAAAGGTAGGATGTGGCGCTTGAGCAGAGTGCGCTGACTTCCCCCTGGGCCTTCGTTCCTCGCCAGAAGCCAAAACTCCTGCAAGGCTGAAGCGCTCGCAGTGGGGCTTCGTTTAGTGGGTGGCCGTGGTCGTCGTGGTGCTGCACAGTCGATCGACAGTCGCCTCTCCGAGGAGCAGAGAGTGGCCTGTCGTGGGCTGCGAGCTCGTCTGTCGCCAAGCGGAGCGGAGGGAGCGTCTGGAGCTGCCGCGGCGGCCCCTCCGCGGGCTCGGCTCAGCCTCTTTTCCGTGCTCGTTACGTTTGGTGGGACACTTTGGAGGCGCTTCGCTTTCACTTCCTTATTCCGCGTTTGTCCCGAGAAGCTGTCGGACGACACAGACGTGGAGGGAGAGGTGAACGTGCAAGCGGGAGCTGCAGACCTCCACGTTGACGTGACTGTCTGTTTTAGGCTCGGTGGGCGCAGCGTTCAGTCCAGACAAGCCCATGAATGGGGCAGGAGGAGGAGCGGCTGCTGTGTTAGTCCCGGGGCTGCGCTGGCTTTCTGTCCGCCATACCGCCGTTCGTGCTCGGTGGGCGAGTGCGCCTCTCTCGGTTTGCGGCTTTCTTTGTTGATTGAAGATGTGGCTGGTGGGGCGCTTCACTTTTAAAGGGCACGTTTGGTGCAAAACGCCCGATGATTGAGCTTTGTCTGGGGCTCCTCACTGAGTGCATACGCAGAGCCCTCCGGTAAAGTGCGTGTATAAAGTTAATAAATCACGGAGCTGGCAGACATAAAGGCACAGGTGGTTAAGTTTAAACACACAGGAGAACGAGGTGGACAATAACCTGAATCACAAAAATGGAAACCAACAGCATCGTCCATTAATGAATTGTTGAACCCTGGCCCGTTGACAACGGAGGGCAGGAAAACAAAAACATCAGTAGGGGGAAAAATTAAACCTCTGGGGGGGAATCCACAGCCGGCGATGCCAGACAAAGAACGACACGGTGACAGACCTGAAGACCCTCTATAATGGGGTCTGTGCTGGCCGTCCAGTCTGATGGCTCCAGTGCTCCCAGTATCTGAGAGGAGTGTTAAGGATGGTTTATAGATCTTGTGATACTAAAGCACAAGTGCCAGTATGCACAGCTCACCAGCATCTTTAGTCAGGGTGTGCCAGCCTAAAGTCGTGAATCTTTACCCTGAGACTGCCAACAGCCTTGGGACCCCAGAACTCAAAGCCCAAACTCCCACTGTTGATTTATTAATGATAAGTAGGCTGGCATCTTGAGACCCCGATGTGTGCTTGAGTGTGTAAAGGATGGCAGGGCCTCGGCCGTTTATATGTTAGGAGGAGGATATTGAAGTCTGCCCTAAACTTAACTGGGCGCCAGTGTAGGGACGCGAGGACTGGAGTGGCGTCTTTGTATTTATTTATTTTTGACTGAAAGCTGCATAAACAACAATCTGAATGCATTGCCATTTGCAGTCAACCCAAAAATAAAGGCAGGCGTTAATATGTCAGTGTCCCACATATTTAGAAGGCATTTTTAAGATTGGACAGTTTTGTGTATTTAAAGTGACGTGCCAGCGTCAAAGATGGCACCTGAATTGTGTGCTCAGGTCATGTTGGCGAGCAGGCACTGGTACAGCGTGTTGCTGACGAAACAGAAGGGGATCCTGGTTGGCAACCCCCTTCAGAAATGACCCTCTGTCTGCCACAGCCAGGTGTGACGTGGGCGTCCTCTTGGCCTGGTCCTGAACAAAGAGCCGGATCGTCCTCGGGTAATCGCACCACATGCCGTAACTGACGCTCCCTCAGAGTCGCGTGCTGATTCAGTAAAGCTAATACTGAGTTCAGGGCTCGTCGGCCCCCCACCCCCCATTTCAAGGCGTTCTCTTCCCCCCTCGCCTGTAACTCGCTGGCCCCAATAATTAAGGACGGCATGGGAGGGGCGTCACGTGAGTGAAAGTCCTGAGCCCGGCGGGGCACCATATTGAACTTGTGAGTGTTGCGATGGAGTCCTGGCAGCGCATTTCTTTACGTTGTGAGATCGGTTTGATAAATTCGAGTTAAAGCCGGCGGGCAGAGTCTGCGTGATCAAACAGAGCGGTCGATGGTGTCAGATGCTGCCCTTCACTCCAACACCATCACTACTGGGTGTGTCCTTCACAGAGGGGGTACGAGAATGTCACTCTCTACTGTCATAGGCGTCCTTCACAGCCCAAAGCCTCGTCATCGTTCGCTTTCAATGCTCGATAGACTCTTACGCCCTCGCGTGCCTTGTAAAGCTGTCGTGGTGCCTGCTGCTGCCCTGCAGGGAGTGGGCTTGGGCCTCATCACTCTTGTAAAATGGGCACTGCCCGTTGTTGTTGTGCTTTTCGTTTTTATGAGAGCCACGCAGCACCCATCCATGATGAGGTACGATTTGCCCCTTTAACGGGAGCCACAATGATGTGCCAAACAGCAGACCAATATTAGCAGGGACCGCTCTCGCCTCATTACACCCACCGGGCACTAAATGTGAGAAAGCCCACCCAGGGAGCCCGCGTGTTCCCCTCTCTGTGGAAACGAAGCCAGCGGTCCGAGGCTGGCATTGTGGAGAAGTGGAAAGGGCAGGTGTGTCTGTGGAGGGCTGCGTTTTTAAGTTTGCTGGCCTGGAGTTGACCACAAGCGCTGCCACCAGAGATGCCACGTGTGTGGGTTGTCTGCATGTCCTGTCCATGTCATGCTGGCTTTGTCCCTTTGTCACCTCAGTGCCGTTCCACTCTAAACTTTACTTATGAGATCTTCCTGAGCAGCTGGCGCTTGAAAGGCTCCCAGGTCTTGTTGGCTGTGTTTTGTCCCGTCATGATGATGACGATGACGTCTGAGGCACATGGTGACAGGCCAGGCATGTGAAAGATGTATTTTGGTGGTCATTAGCAGATGAGGGGGCTTAGTGAGGTGAGTTCAAGTTAACGCTGGACACGTCGTGCAGAACATTCTAGAATGACCCGCTGGAATCGACGTGTGTGGATTGAAATCTCACAACACCCACCCAGGGCTCTAAACGTTCTGAGCAGATGGCGACTCCTAAGTTGACCATCGGGGGCCATGTTGATGGACCACCTCACTTAACCTTTTCATGAAGTGGCCTTAAGAAGCTAATGGAGTCATCGTCATCATCATCATCACAGGAAGACAGGGACCCTAAAGAAGTGCTTGAGTTTACCACGGAGGTCACTGACGGCAGAGCTGTGGTGTCAAACTGTCATAAATCTGCAACTTTCAAGTGGCGCTGCGTCTACCGCAGACCCTTCAGATGCCAACTCCCGAGGCCTTTGTGAATCACACGGTGATTCTGGGCTCGCCACGCACACACGTGCGGTCATCACCAGCACAGGCTCCTCCTCCTCCTTTACCGATGACTGACCAATCAGAACACAGAAGTCGCTGGGGCCCGCCCTCTCTGCCGTGCTGGGTGGACGTGGCCGTTGTCACGTCATACGGATATTTCATGTTGCGTGTGACGTCACTGGCACTTTAAGAGCTTAACAAAAAAAGCGTATTTCATGAAAGGTTTAAATATTTGTGGCACTTCATCCTTTTACGTATTTATTGTCACATTTCACAGTGCCTGTACGTCTTTGTGTATTTGTGTACTGAAGTTTGTCTGAACGTATCCGCCATACAAAAGAGTTGACAAGAACCCTTCTGGCTGTAAGTAAACTGGTAAGTCCGGCGTCCCGTGTGCCCTCAACGCCCTCAGTGGTCCTGGTGAGGCTGCCCACTTGCCAGCCTTTACTTTAGTTTGTGTTTTTTTTGCCCCTTTCAGATTGTGTCACACGTCACCTTTGTAAGCGAATGCAGGTGTCACTGTCACCCACACGTAAAGGTGGCCGACCATTGAAAGTAACTTTATTGTGTTCAGTTATTCACGTTAAGTCGCCCAAGTAATTCAAACCCGCAAGTCCGGACGAGAACGTTCTTCATCGAGGTGCCCTCGGACGTTCGTTCGAGCTTGTAGAGAAGTTTAAATGACATCACAGGTTAGGAGTCGGCGACGTCGTCTGTTGGCGTCGCTTCACGCTGGCGTATGTGGGAGACGTCGGTGACACGCGTTTGATTGTCCTGTCGTAGACGTTGGTGTCTGTCTGCCCGGCGTCTTCAGCGTCCAGTCCTTTTTGCAGAATCTTGTATTCTTCTGAGCAAACGTAATGTTAGTGCTGCTCAAGGTCTGGCACATCCCTGCGTGATTTTAGATAATAAGGTTCTCAAATCACAAAATGTCTTGAACTCTGTTTATATGTGAGTGGGCACACCTGGCATTCAGATGGCAGCATTTAGTGTTTTAGTCTAAAGATGTCCTGTTTACACCGAGTGCCCCGTCCTGTAGCCTTCTGGGAGGTACTTACTATTATTATTATTATTATTATTATTATTATTATTAGCTGTCCCCCGTGGCTCCACCCACATAGTGGTGGAACAGAACCGCGAGGAGGCCCCGCCCCACTTCTGACATCACACTTCCCCTCCCCTTGCATTAGCGCGAATAAATCAGTCCTTCGCCTGAGGGGAGGAGTCGCAAAATGAACAGGAATGTTCAAGCAAATTCTAGAAGAAACCCGTGAAGTAGCAGACGGACAGACGTTGGATTTCATAGATATAAAGAGATTATTGTTAGAATGCATTGTATTTATAACAGTAACTGAAGTGTAATCTGGATGAAGGTTTACCCGTTGGCTCATTGACTCCACCGCTCACCTTGTCTCCTTCCTGCAGGATTTGCGTCTCAAAATGGAGGAAACGGACCGCGAGGCTGTGGCGACGGCCGTCCAGAGAGTGGCTGGAATGCTGCAGAGACCCGACCAGCAGGACAAGGTGGAGCAGTACAGGAGGAGAGAGGCTCGCAAGAAGGCCTCGGTGGAGGCCAGACTGAAGGTACCACACTCGGCGTAACAGCAAGTGCTAACCCTGACCCTGACCCTGACCCTTAACCCACCACATACTGGTAATGCACCCCCGGACGTCAAATACTTTTTAAGGAAATGTCACAATTCAACGAGAAAAAGTGACGTTTTAATAGAACACATTTTTTTTCATGCAAAGAGCATCACAATCATTGCAACTCTGATCATTTTACATTCTGCCAAACTACTGGAACAATCTCTTATAAAATGTAGAAGGTGCAAGTGAGGCCATTGATGAAATTCAGTCAGTCACCGACTGTGCCAACGGCGCTTGAACTGACTGACTGAGTGACTGACGCTGTCCGGCTAGCCTGGTGAGGCGGCTCAATCCCAGGGACGGTGAGGCTGCGGTGCTGCAGGGGGCGCCAGTGGTCACGAGCGGGCTGCTCAACGAATGTACGGCACGAACCGATCGGCTCCGGCGTGCTGGCAGATTGCGCTGGGAACCAAATATACGGCGGTTTAAGGGTTAACTCTTTTAGGGTTCATTTTTATTTATTTGTTTTCATTTTGCCCCAGGGCTGAATATTTTCCCCAAAAACACGAAGCGATGGTTTAACACACAAATCGGCATCAAATGTGTATTTATGACAAATGCCACTCTGTGTTATGACCCATGAGCCCCTGCGGTATGTAAATCCCCGCCGTTTGTGTCATCACTCGTAAGCCGAAAGGCTCTTACTGTTAAAAACAGCTTGAAGTAGTCGAGTGGCTGCCAACCCGTGGTGCCCGCTAGCACGCCGCGTGGTTTGGTGAAGTCCAGTAGCCAGCTTGCCTCCCGTGGATCGATGTCTGTGCAGTCGTCCAAGGGTGAGTGTCGCCGTAGACACACGAGCTTCATGACCAGCTGGGGGGCCGATCCGTTTTCCATGTCCAGACCACTTGCATCAGAATTGCCAGAGTCCAATTCAGCGATAAATAAATTGTACGCACGGAGTATTTTGCTTTGTGCGTTGGCCTCGCTCTCTCGCCCGATGTCTGTGACATCCTAGCCGTCATTTGCTCCATGCTACTCACGCGCATGCGAGGATTCGACGTCAAGCCAACGAGTCTACCGGTCCTCCTAGCAAAGAGGGTCTGCTTATCATGTTAATGGTGAGGGTTGGTGACGTTTACAGCTCTTATCACCCTCTGCCTGGCCCTTTGCCCCACCCTGTGCCCTGCCCACAACCCCTTGGGTCGACATCCGCCCTAAAGGAGTTAAACTTCTCACTGCCCAAACTTGCTGTTCTTGGTGACTTTGAGACCCAGTCCATGACAGTCACAGTGAAGTGTTGTCCCCCTTGGAGAGTCACTGATGACGGTCATAGAGGAGCCACGTCAACTGCTTCAACTGTCTGTGGCCTGACACTTGCCACACCATTCAGGACTCTCTGCCATTGAATACAACGGTGATTCATCATCACCCAAAAGGCAGCACCCCATAGTTTAAGAAACTGTCCTCAAGGGTGACCCCGTCCCCATGGGTTTCTCTGACCTGCCAGAGTCACTCACCGACATGTTGTGTTCATCCATCCATCCATCCATTATCCAACCCGCTATATCCTAACTACAGGGTCATGGGGGTCTGCTGGAGCCAATCTCAGCCAACACAGGCCGCACGGCAGGAAACAAACCCCAGGCAGGGTGCCAGCCCACTGCAGGGCACACACACAAAACACAATTAAGGTTCGCCAATGCACCTCACTTGCATGTCTTTGGACTGTGAGAGGAAACCCACTCAGACACGGGGAGAACATGCAAACTCCACGCAGGGAGGACCCGGGAAGCAAACCCGGGTCTCCTAACTGTGAGGCAGCAGCGTTACCCACTGTGCCACCCCATTTTGTGTTCAGCACCTGGAAATTAAATCAGTGCGAACTCCACCATTCATTTCTCACAACCTGCTTATCGAGGGCAGAGTCGTGGAGGAGCTGCAGCCTGATTGCTGGGATTGCAAGTGTAGACGTTAAGAAGTTGGCACCACGTGTGCTGATTAGTGCGGGGTCTCCAGCTCCGGTCCTGCTGCAGGTTGCCATTCTCACCCTTTTCCTAATTAGTGCCCGTTTTTTGCTGCCAATTCTTTTCCCGTATTGATTTTGATTGATTTTAATCACAAGCAGATAAAATTCCACACAGTCAAGTCAAACTTAACAACTCAAAGCAAAATGGGACCCCCACCAAAAAGAAAGAGAAAGAAAGGAGCCAACAGCCACAGCTTCTCTATGGATATACAGGAGCAAGAAAAGAAGGGGGTCCCTCTCCCCCAAATGTGACTGATGAGGTCCTGCCGTATCTTAAGAACCGCTGTGGACGGATCCTCAAAGTGAGAATTTGATTTTTTTTTCAACATCAGGTACCCACTGACTTAAGAGAGGTGGGCTGGGACTCTTCCAGTTGAGCAGGAGACGTCTACCTGTACGTGCCAGTAGTGAAGCCCCTCTGAGAGCCCACCAGACACACAGCTGTTGGTGGCTCAGGAGGGATTGGGGCACCGAGGCTGTCTGGTAGGCAGAATGTTGTTCATTTGGTGCCCACCCAGAACACGTTGGCCCAGTGAGGCTGGAGCTCGATTGCAGCGTTGACAGGTCGGATCTCGCCCTGGAGACATTGTGGCTAAGTTTAACGGAGACGCCGAGGCTCTCGATGAAAGGTTTCAGGTTGAATGACTGATTGCTTTGCTCATCCCTTCATTTTTATTGACGTTTGTTTGATTTTTTTTTTTTTTTTTTTAAGATTCGTTCCTCTGACTTGAAACGGCACCCAAACAAAATCGAGACGTGAAGCTCTTGAGCCTCAGATGGTGGCCCGCTAAGTCAGGTCCTCCAACTCCCACCAGTTTCTTCATCAGAAGCCGACTCTTGTCGTTAATTAATGAAACCCGCCATTGAATTCCATGGCTTGTTGCTGCTCTCGTTTGGCCACAGCAGACATTTCCAGAACTGTTGGTTTTCTTTTTTCGTCAAGATGGACATTGCCGAGGCCACCTTCACCTTCCTTTATTCTCGGGCGGCGCATGACAGACGTGGTCAGCTGCTCAGGTGTCTCCTTGTTTTGTTTGCCCGCTAATTTTGGAACAAAGAGACGAGTAAGGGGTTTGAGTCTTGAATAACAAATCAATGAAAATGAAGGTAAAAAGTTAATTAGCAGCAAAAACCCGATCACTAATTAGAAAAAAGTTCAGAATGAACACCTGCAGCCGTCCAGAACCGAACTTGGAGACGCCCGTTTAGTGAATGGCGAGACTTTTCATTTCTACAAACCGTCGGCGTTTGCTTTTCTGACAACAGGCTTTTAAAATCCGTCTTGGTAGAGATGTGCTGTGCCGGGGTCACGGTGTCCACAGGTCAGTGACGCTAATGGACGACTCAATTCAATTCAGTTTTATTTGTCATTCAGCAGAACATCCAAGATGTGCTGCAGAACGAAAAGACGACGCACAAGACATTAATAAAAACACATGGTATTTAAAAGACGAACGGCGGTAGGAAACAAACTGTTTTTAACCCTGGTGGTTCTGCATTTCAGGTTGCGGTGAGGGAAAAGAGTTCAGAGGCAGGATGAGTGGGGTCTCTTTGTGCGCCAGACAGCGTTGTTTTGCCAAGTCTTGTACGTTGGGCACCGGGGCTCCAATGATCCTCTCAGCAGCCCTCACCACCTTCCTCAGCGCGCTGCAGCTCTCCTGCCACAGAGAGCCGCTGCTGGTTGGCACGCTCTCTATGGTCCCTCTGTAGAAAGTGGCGAGGACTGACTTGCTGAGATGGACCCTCTTTAGCCTCCGCAAGAAGATCAGGCGCTGGTGAGCCTTCTTGGTGATGGAGGAGGTGTGCAGGGACCAGGTGAGGTTGTTTGTCACATTGACTCCTAGGAACTTGGTAGACTGCACGATTCCCACAGTAGTGTCATTGATGTAGACCGGGGTGCGTGTCAGCTGTTTCTTCCTGAAGTCGATCACCAGTTCTTTCGTTTTTTTCGACATTCAGTATCAGATTGTTTTTATCACACCATTCCACAAATGACGTCACCTCCTCTCTAAAATCCCCCTCCCCATCACCTCGAATGAGACCCACCACCGTCGTGTCGTCCGCATACTTAATGATGTGGTTTGTGCTGAACTTGGCACAACAGTTGTGGGTCATGAGGACTCAGAACACACCCCTGTGGAGAACCTGTGCTCAAGGGGATGGTGTCCGATTTATTCTTCCTTACCCGTACGTACTGAGGCCTGTCCGTTAGAAAGTCCAATATCCAGTTTTGCAGAGGTGTGCTCAGTCCCAATAGGCCCAGTTTGTTGATCAGATTCTTAGGGATGATGGTATTAAAGGCCGAGTCTGACAAACTCTCGCCCTCCTTGTTCCGTTTGTCCACCATTGAGTCTGACTTGTCCGTCATTTCAGAATCTCCAGTTAAACGTTCCTCACTGGGTTGGCGTCTTTAATTTCTCATCTCTTTTATTTCTTTGATGCTCTCATCCCAGTGCCAGTCCATCCATCCATCTATTATCCAACCCACTATGTCCTAACTACAGGATCACGGGGGTCTGCTGGAGCCAATCCCAGCCAACACAGGGCGCATGGCAGGAAACAAACCCCAGGCAGGGTGCCAGCCCACCGCAGGGCCCCAGTGCCAGTCCATTTTCACTACATGTTTGTGAATTCCATTCCTGTGATGTCATTCACCCTGCAGCTCTTTGGGATTCTGTTTCTTTTTTTTCACCTTATTTTTGTATGCCGTTCTTCAGTTGGTGGCACTGAGACACCGGTGTCCGAGATCGTGGATAAAAACCTCTGAGAAATCTCGCAGTTTATTTCGTAGGGAACCGAACTTCAGGAAGTCAGCAGCTGTAATTCTACGCCTTTTGACCTCGGGCGCTACATCGGGCGGCTTTGGCGTTTGGTCTTCCTGCCTGGCTTTACCTTCAGCTCCTGTGACTGTCCTTTTGTTTTATCCTTTGGCTCACCTTTTACTGGTCCACAGCAGTAGAGTGTTGTACCAGTAAACGTGTTAGCCACAGAGTGAAAGTACAGTAGGGTGAGATGACACCTTTTATTGGCTAACTAGATAGATTAGAAATTACACCTCGCCTGATGAAGGGGCCTTAGCTGCCTCGAAAGCTTGCATTTGTAATTCATTTAGTTAGCCAGTAAAAGGTGTCATTTCACCCAGTAAGTCTTAGTGGTCAGTCCTTGACGTTCACCGTTTTTCAAGTCAAAGTTGTTCCTTCACAAACTTGGGGTGTGTGTGTGGATTTGCCACATGAAGTCGTGTTCTATAAAAAAAAAAAAAAACCCAAAATGGTACCCTCGCCCCTCACCGGCGCCTTTCAGTAGAGGCTAACAGGGCGCCACCGGTAAATAAATCCTTAAAAACGTCCTGAATACGTCCACGACGGTTTACCAGTGTTGATCTCACGCGCATTGTGAAATGTTATATTAAAATGTCTATGTGTCTGTCTGTCTGTCTGTCTGGCCGGCCCAGAAGTGCGAGGCTCCAGTGTGAAGCTCAACAAGGCGGCCACAAGTCGATAATACGAGGCTACAGCATGAAGCTGAAAGAAAGTGAAGCCACCGAGGAAAGACAAACGAGAGAGAAACTGGCTTCGCCGCTGACAGACGAGGGGGATGAGGACGTCCACAACACGACGACAACAACACCCTTTCTTTATTTATAGAGCACGTTTTCATAATGTGAGCGCCGGCTCTGCCTTTCAAGTTTTTTTCCGACAATTTCAATAGTTTCTAGGAGCTCGGGCCTTTTCTAACGCGGGCTTACACGGCTAGTGGTGTAAATGCGTCAGTTTTCAGCGTTCCTGGCGATGGACGTCACGCAGGGTCTGTACAGAGTGACGTTTTTAGGCAGTCCTTTACTTTCATGTGTTTTTTACTTTCCCTTCTACACAACACCTGGCTGCTTTGCCTGTTGCCGTTGCGCAGAATGCCTTGGAAATGCTTGAAATGTTCATCGTTTCCTACTTTGACGTCCCATTTTCGTTGTTCTGTAGATTTCCTGGCCTGATGTCACACATTGACAATAACAAATATATCCCGATGTTCAGCCATTTTGAAAGGAGACCCGTGTGCTCACAAAGACCAAATCACAGTAAACTATTTGTGACGCGTGGCGGCTTTTATTTTGATTGACCTTCATAGTTATGTGAGAACTCTGTGTCGGTGCGGGTCGGCTCCTTGCTCCCTCCTCTTGAACCCGACACCACTGATAGTGACGACCGGGATGAGCGTAGCAGATGAGGACAAAACACACCAAGCAAGGGGGCAGTGAAAAGTACAAGTGCTTTTATTATAAAATAAAATAAAAAATCCACAAAACAAGTGTCCCAAGTGCAGTGCTCAGTAAATAAATAATCCATTAAAATCAATAAATAGAAATAGAAACAAAGTGAAAACCACGCAGTGCCGGAAACTCAAATCCCACAAGCCCTGAGGCCTTCCTTTAAAACTGACGCCCCTCCTGCTAACCGTATTGGGACCCCGCAGCTCGGAGAGACGTCGACCAGCGGGTGCAGATGCCCATCTCAACGAGCCCGAACCGCTGCCGTCTCAAAGGCTCCTCCCACCTGAGCGACGGCGCTCAACTCCCGTCCACTTGGCTCCCACTCTGCCCACCGGCTTGTTCCCTTTCTCTTTTAACCTCCGCTCTCTTTTCCTGACCCTTTCTTTTTCTTAATGCGCACTCCCCTTTTATAGGCCGGGGAGCTGATAATAAGGTAGTCGGACTGCCCACACGTGCCAGTGAGGCAGCGCACCCACCCGGAGACCACTCACGCCTGCTCCACTCCCCAACACCAGCGTGTTTGTTTTGTATTTATTTAAACAGCCACTTTTTTTTTTTTTTTTTTTTTTTTTTTTGAGCCTCGGACCCGCTACGCTGGCAAACAGGAAACGAATCCCGACCTCAAGGCACACGGTACCAGGAATGGGCGCTACGACAGTTCGTTTCAGATCCTTGTTGTTGTCACAAAGATGCGTCAGAAATGTTTTCTTATACTCGTATTGAAACGTTTGCCACTTCATCAGTTAAACTTTAGGCTTTTGTGTTCCAGTGGTGCCCGACTGCCCATCAGCCTGTGTAGGCCTGATATTTTGTCAAATTTATAGAAAATGCTTAACTTTAACATACAGTTTTGCATGCAGATGTGCACACAGACCACGTTTGCGAAGAAGTGACTTGTCGTTGAAGCTTAAGTCCGCGTACCCTGAACTGGGCTGTGACTGGAGGTCGTGTCCCAGTCACTCCTCTGCCGTCCAAACTTGTCACCTGTGCTGTCACATTTTAGTTGTTGCACTCATTCAAATGACAACCCAATTAACAGCAGTGACGTACCGTTTGGTCAGACCTAAGAAATGTGATAACCGAGGGGAGGCCATTAGGCTACTAGCTTAGCTGTCCCCTCATCTCGTCCTCGTCCTCCTTTGAAGGGTGTCCAGGTTTCCGCTTCCTCTTCCTGCCTCTGTAGTTTTCTCCGATTCCCGCAACTCTTTGCGTAAAGAAGAGCTTCCTGGCTTCAGTCGTAAACCCCTTACTGTCCACTAGGCGTCCCTGAGTACGAGATTCACTGTGAAGTTGAAAGGTTCTCCTTTATCGATGCCTTGGAGGATTTTGAAGACCAGGATGAGGTCCCCACATGGTCTTCTCTGCTTGAGGCTAAGCAGGTTTCATTCTCCGAGTCCATCAGAGTGCGACTGATTGATTTTCAGCAGTATGGTGTTCTGTTTTTGCAGCCCTGCTATCTGCACATCTCTGCGCCTCTCCATTTCCATTATTTTCTCACTTGGCCCATTTTGTTTGTGCTGCAGTTTCAGGCTGAGCCACACAAATGTCTGGCCAGTGTCACATCTTGAGACGCCAACCAAGAACATGAGAGCGACCATTAAGAAGGATATCAGGGTGGCTAAAAGATAGCTGGAGAAGAATAGAGCAGATAAGGAGAAAGACGACCCAAAGAGATTCTTTAAATAGTAAAAGAAGAGTCGAGGAGGAGGAGAAGGAGAAGAAAAAGTGCATCAGGAATAGTAAAGGAAATTAAAAACACAGACGGTGAAATAGCAGACCATCTAAACTGACATCTGTCTGAAGTTCTCACACCTGAGCAAGTGGATAACCGCATAGGAGTAACAGGGACTACTAAGGAGCTGCTGAGGGATTTGGAAATTGTAGAGCGAGACGAGCTGCTGAGGTGAAATAAAATGAAATCGCACAAATCACCAGGACCAGATGGTATTGACCCTCAAGATCTTAAGGAGGTCAGCGAGTGCAGATAGAAACCCTGGACACACATTTATAGAAAGTCACTGCGCACTGGAGAGATTCTGAAGGACCGGAAATGGCAAATGTCATCCCATTATATAAAACGGGTGACATGGCAGAGCCAAACTACAGGCCAGTAAGCTTAATGGGCATCACAGAAACATTACTGGAAGGAATTATTAAGGAGAAGATTGACACCTGGCAAGGTGTGGGGTCAGAAGAGGGAGGTCATGTTTTACTCACAGGCTGGAATTCTATGATGAAGAAACAAAAGGATACGATCAGCGTGGAGCAGATGAGACGATTGATGTGGACTTTCAGAAAGCATTTGATGAGGTGCCACATGAGAGGGTGGGCATCAAACTAAAAGAAGTGGCAGTTCAGGGTGTGGTGTGTCGATAGGTACAGAATTGGCTCAGACATAGGAAGCAGAGGGTGATGGTGTGAGGAGCCTCATCAGAATTGGCCGATGTTAAGGGTGGTGACCAGCAGGGGGCAGTGCTGCTATTTTTAATATCTATAAATGATTTAGATAGGAATATAAGGAACAAGCTGGTGAAGTTGGCAGATGATACCAAGATAGGTGGATTCGCAGATAATTTGGAATCCGTTATATCATCACAGAAGGACTTGGGACAGCAGACAGGCTTGGGCAGATTGGTGGAGGATGAAATTTATTGTCAGTAAATGTAAAGAATGACACATAGGAAGTCAAAATGTGAGATCTGAATGCTCAATGGGGGGTCAGAAAATCGAGAGTCCACCTTATGAGAAGGACTTAGGAGTCATAGTGGACTCTAAGCTATCGACTTCCCATCAGTGTTCAGAAGCCATTAAGACGGCTAACGGAGTGTCAGGTCATATAGCGCCTTGACGTGTGCAGTACAAGTCACAGGAGGTTCTGCTTTATAACACACACACTGGTGAGGCCTCATCTGGAGTCCTGGGGGGCAGTTTTGGTCTCCATAAGGACATAGCAGCACTAGAGAAGGTCCAGAGAAGAGCGACGAGGCTGATTACGGGGGGCTACGGGGGATGAGTGAAAGATGAAAAGAGCTGAGCCTTCACAGTGATGAAGAGGAGACCTGACTGAAGTGTTTAAAATGATGAAGAGGAGTTAGTCCAGTGGGTGGAGATGGTGACTTTAAAATGAGGTCATCAAGAACACGGGGACACTGTTGGAAACTTGTTAAGAGTGAATTTCACACAAACGTCAGGAAGTTTGTCTTTACACAAAGAACGATAGACACTTGGAATAAGCGACCAAGTAGTGTGGTGGACAGTAAGACGTTAGGGACTTTCAAAACTCGACTATTTGGAAGAAACAAGTGGCCAGGACTGGCGAGCCTTGTTGGGCTGATCGGCCTGTTCTCATCTAGAATGTTCTAATGTTCTAATTAAATGAATTTCCTTTTGCCATCACCACATGGAGCAGCTCGTTTTGTTACTTGCTACAACTGGCGCCACCAACATGGATTGTTTACCAGATATGTGAAGTAAATGCCCAAATCGTGCCCACTCAGATTAGCTGGCACTGAATTAGCCCCATTTAAGGGAGGACTGATGTGTGCAAGCATGGCGTCCCCTTTCCAGGTTGTTTCCTCCGCCTTGCCCTCCTCGCCATCACTGGCTGCACTGGGTGACCCTCAATGAATGACGTCTGTGAGAAAATGAATGAATGGATGGATGGCTGGACACCTGCAGCCACGTTCAGTCAAATCAGTGGATGAACACAAAGCCTTTCTCGGCTGCGTATGGCGCCACATTGAGAAGAGATTCCTCTCATGGCCATTTTCAACTTCCTCATTCAGATGCGTGAGGCTGCAAGTTAAAACGCTCAGAGCGGAGCCATCACATCACCCTGCTGTCCAATGGCGTACTCCCTAATGGGATAAAGACGGCATCAGCAGAAGTCCTTGTCTGCCGTGTTGGCGTAGCCGGCTTATGGAGCTAAGCCTTATGGGATTTGTAAATGATGGCGGTGCTGACATTCACGCCCGCCCTTCTTCACTGACTGTGGCCGCAGTCCCAGGCCTGTGCCTTCGTGCCTGCTTATTCTGATTTGAGCTCCTCGTGTGACTTGTGACGTCTCGGAGACGGCTGTGACTGGACAGTCCGAGTTGGTGGCCAGCCTCGTCTCTGCTGTGGCACACAGCCTGGCATCTGCACTGAGCCTCTTACAGGGGAAAAAAAATACAATCAGATTATTAAGCATTGAGGGAAAAATGAGCCTCGGTATTTATATTTGAAGTTCAGAGAGAATAAAAATGAAAGACTTACAGAAATGTCACGCGTAACATCAGCAGATAAAGGAAAATGAGCGTCCGTCTGTGTCCGGGCCGGTGCCGCTTGTAGTGGGGGCTGAGAAAAACTTCATGTTTCGATGTTGGTGGAGAACGGAGATTAGAAAACATTTATTAAAATAAAAAAGGGCTTCCATGGGGGACCAGCGGGAGAAAAAAAAAAGGCAAATAACATTAAAACGACCCAAAAAAAAAAAAAAAATCCAATTACAGAATCCACTTGTCGGTTATCCAGCTGTGCGCTCAAAAGCTGTTGAATCCAAACTTCTGGAACGTTCCAGGAACTTCCAGCACTGCGTGATAGTGAAGCACACCTGAGCTCTTGAATTGAAGACGGGACTCTTGGCCAGTGAATGTGCAGGGGAGGCGGACCTTTTGCCTAAAGGCTCGCCCTGCGTTGTCGTGGCTGGTGACGTTGCTCTACGTTCTGGTGACGTAGTGGGCCTCTCGTATTTTGTATTTTCTACAAATATTAAATGAAGTTCGGTGTGTCTGACTAACTGAGCCCTCCCGTGTGAGAGCTCGCGTCATCCATCCTTCTGTGTTTGGACATTCAAGAGCCTCTTTCTGCAGGTCAGCTTGTCAAAAAAGGCCAAATTGAACCCGCTGAGATTGAGTTTTGTGTGTTGGCTTCACTAGTCCAGCGCTGGTAGTCGGGCAGTGACGACTTGTGGGCCCACCAGATGAACCAATCAGCATTCAGAAGCAGTTTGATTTGATGCCCACTTTAAAACTGAGTTACAAAATTTCTCACGGTTTCAAATCCCCCTCGGGTGCAGCGGTGGGCAGCACTTGCAAAGCTCACATGGCTGCCATTGTTTGGTGGGCCGCAGTCAATCGCTGCTCAGTTCGGCTCCCTCAAGGACCTTATAATCTCTCAACTCTTTCCGTATCGGCGTCACTTAATTCATTATTTCAGTATTTTTAACAGTGTGGCAGGAAATGGCACAAGAATGCCTCTTTGACTTATTCTTGCAAACAAAAGGCCTTGAGCGCTTTGAAGGATTTTCTATATTTAGCAGTGAGAGGGGAAGAAAATAAAAAAAAAAAAAAAAAAAAAAAGACCACCAGAGTGATTTGTGCAGGTGGAGCACGACTAGTAGAGCGAGCTCAACTCTCATACGGTGTGGCATAGCGGGTAAGGCTTCAGGTTCAAATCCCACTGCTGACACCAAGTGAAGCGAGTGGCCTCAAACTGCTCCAACTAAACAAAAGAAGTTAAAGTGATTGTACCTCAAGTGTTGGGTGAAGGCGTCCGACAAACACAAAGTAATAAAAATAAAAACGAGGCGGCTCTCTCCATAGACACCCAGCAGAGAGGGCTGAGCTGAGCTGTGATCTGTCACTCTCGGTGTCACTTAGACACCCTGCACTGCAAGCGACACGAAGGAGCTCAGCGGTCAGCAAGCTTGTGGTGGTCTGTTAGGGGCCATCAGCCTAATTTGGTGACGCTGCGCCCATTCACTCTTGAACAGTCAAATAGAAATAATGGACTCTGAGTCCGAAATGAGAGTCGGGTGGCTCTTAGCTGGAGTGCAAGTGTCACTTACGTCACTACTGGGACTTGAAAAGCGTGACGGGCCAAGCACACACCCCCCGTGGGACGAGGTAGAGGCGTCCTGAGGTGCCACTCTTGGACCTCCCTGATAATGAAGTGGCAGCCAGTGCTTACCAGTGACACCACAGAAGGGCGATGAGGGGCACTAAACAAAGCCAGGTGACTTGATGTGACAGCATCTCCTTTACCAGCGCAGTAAAGTCACCTCTCATTGAACAGTTGGACTTTTAAGGTCCTCCTGCTTATTTAAGTATGGCACCCTTTTGTCAAACGTCAGGTCAGATCAGGTTGGGGACGCACCCACCACACGACGAAACAGCTCAGGATCCTGGGTGGTAACCCCTCTGGCAGACACACGGTCCAGTGCCACCCTCTATCTGCCACAGCCAGGTGTTATGTGGTGTGACAGATTGGGGGCGCTGTCGTCCCCTTGAACCCTCAGACTAGACGCCAGACACCAGATAAAAGTCCAAATATTGACTTTATTATAATTATAAAGTACACAAAGCACCCTCCACTCCACTGTAGTCATAAATAAACACAATACACAATAATTAATAATCCTCCACTCTCCCAAACGCGTTGCCACCCTGCCACCCAGCTCAGCTCAACCCTGGGATCTCCCACAGTCCGTGACCCCGAAGTGTTTCTCGCTGTCCATTTGACTGGTAACACTTCCGGGTCAGATAAAAACTCCTTTTCTTCAACCCGAAAGCACATCATTTCTTCTGTCCATGTGACTAGGACGTACTTCCAGGTTGTAGGCAAAATAATCGTTGCTCCTCCCTGCAGCGCCTTCTAGCGGCCCTTGTGGATGAAAACTCCATTGTCCATAATTCCCTCCTGGCATTCAGGGCATCTCCATGCTGCAGGGAGGGCCCCACCTGACAGCCTGGGGGTATTGGCCGGGATGACTGGCTGGCCATATATCACAGTGGGCGTCCCCTTGGCCTGGTCCAGCCACTCGGATCACCCTCGGGTAATGGCGCCACATGGCCATATCTGACATTGCAGGTAATGTGGTGAGCAGCATGATGTCCCACCAGTGGTACCCAAGGATTCCCTGAAGAGACGCAGTGACCTCACTTGATGTTACTCTTCATGTCAGATCTCCATATTTGTTTGGTGGCATCTTCTTGTTTGCAGTCTGGTTGCCTTGCTCCATTGGTCAGGTGTCCATGAAGTACCTTTCTGCGTCCCTCATCTGGCTGTGTGTCCCCTTCACAGTACGCTGGTGTGTTTTTGCAGGCAGCTATCCAGTCTCAGCTGGACGGGGTACGAACGGGCCTGTGCCAGCTCCACAACGCCCTGGGGGACGTCAGCGACATCCAGCAGTCTCTGGCCAACGTCAGTAAGGACTGGAGGCAGAGCATCAACACCATCGAGAACCTGCAGGACGTCAAGGACGCGGTGGTGCAGCACAGCCAGCTGGCGGCGGCCGTCGAGAACCTCAAGAACATTTTTTCAGGTTAGTGGGCCGTTGGGAGTTTGGCTGTGAGGAGCGTCGGACCCTCGTCTAGTCTCGTAGTGCCCGTCTTTCTGACTGCCCCCCCCCCCCCCCTTAAATGTCTGTGTCTTCTTGTTTTAGTGCCAGAGATTGTGCGGGATACTCACGAGCTGATTGAGCAAGGAGAGCTGCTGAAAGCCCACTGTAAACTGATGGACCTGGAGTTCTCCCGAGATAACCTGATGTACGAACAGTACCGCATCGACAGCAAGAACACGCACGACATGAACCTCATCTGCAGCTACTTTGGGGAGACCCAGACCCTCTCGGAGCAGCTGGCCAAACAGCTGTGGATGGTGGTGGAGCGCTCGCTCGTCACCGTCCGCTGCGACCCCACCATGCTGGTGTCTGTCGTCCGAATCATAGAGCGGGAAGAGAAGATTGACCGCCGCCTGTTGGAGCGCAAGAAGCAGACCGGCTTCATCCCTCCGGGCAGACCAAAGAAGTGGAAGGACAAGATGTTTGATGTCCTGGAAAAGACGGTGATGACAAAAGTCGAGGCCAGTCAGTCCGACACTAGAGAGTCCAACAAAATGTGGCTGGTACGCTTCCTGGAGATCACGCGCAAGTACGTCCTGGATGACCTCCTCGTCGCCAAGAACCTGATGGCGCAGTGCTTCCCCCCTGACTATAGCATTTTCTACATTCTGTTCAACCTCTACCACAAGGCCCTGTCGGCACGCATAGAGGAGCTTATTTCAGAGGATCTGGAAGCCAACGAGATCGTGTCGCTCCTCACTTGGGTACTCAACACATATAAGAGGTAATCTTGACGTCTGACAAATGGCCGTGCGTTCGTTCAAACAAACAAACAAACAGCGGGATTGTCCTGACTGTTGGCATGGGGGGGAGGGGTTTGAGTCCATCAGACCACCCTGTCACTGCCCGGCAGAAATGGGCACGTTGGGTGGTGAGGTGATTAGGAATTCTAATTTTCTCATCACTCCACTTTAAAAAATTGTTGGGCATTTCCAGGCTGCCCCTCTTCATCAATGGGGGGGGGGCAATGCCAAGACATCTGTAGCCCTCTGAGGCCTGCCACATGTGCAAGAAATGACCGTCACCCCCTGGGTGACCTAAAAGAAAAAACGGGCAGGAGGAAGTTTAAATCATAAACCGTTTATTCTCTGTGAAGACGGAGCTCTCTTGTCATGGGGCGCTGTAACTTGACGCACCCCTTTGCTGTTGGATGAAAAGTAAAAGGTGCAGAATTCGATCAGTGACATCGTGTAAAGTTTCTTAGCATCATCGGCCGGACACGGGGCAAAGTGAACCGCACTAAATTATCGGTAAACGTGGTCAGTCAAACTCGCCGATCAGTCGTGTCCAGTGCTGGACTGAAGGCTGACGTCTTCCTCTTACGGCAAATAAACCGGTCGCTTCCTGCCGACGCCTCAAGTTACCTGGAAACGCTTTTACGTTATCCGCTGAGCTTTGGTAAATGTGCTTAATTACTTTAAGACTTGGGGGGCTCTGCCCCCTGCTCGCTTCGCTTGCCAGCCCACGGGTTTGGTTAACCGGATATACAATTTAAAGAGATTGTTATTTTCATTTCATTCATGTTTTATTTCTTGATATTTGCCAGTAATAAAGCTTGTAGTGAGTGAGTATGGAGGAATATTTCGGACAAAATTAAATAAATAAATAAATGCGTAAATAAATAAAAGTACTGTGAAATGAGAGCATAAATAAATAAATGTGTCACGAAATATGTTTTTTGTTGCTTATTTATTTATTTCATTTTGTCCGTAACATTCCTGCAAACCGTCATGAAATACGACTTGAAATAAAACTGTCACTTTCACTCGTCAAAGTTGAGAGGGTGGGCTCTAACACGCCCTCTAGTTACTGATTGGTGAATCGATAGCACAAGAATTAATTAGAAAAATGCTTCCTACTGCCGATGAAATGGATTCTGCCGAAGATATTACGTATTTCAGAGAGAGATTTAAAGATTTATCGGAAGAAATTACAATGTTGGCGGCCCTTTTAGACTCCGATATAGATGAAACTATTTTTGAAATTATCGAAGAACAGGTGGAACAGACTCTGATACACTCCAGTTCAGGTGATGCAGTTCCCTTCTCTGGACGTCCAATCTTTGACATTCCAGCTGAGTCAATAGAACACCTTCTGTTATGCGGTTTAAAAGTACGACAGATTGCAGATCAATATGGTGTATCGGAGAAGACGATCACAAGGCGAATGAGCCAGTTTGATATACGGTAAGCTACAACGGCTCTATTAGTTTAGGTACTTTGACATGGAATGCCCAAAGCAGTGCCCACTAATATTTTGAACTGAGTATTTGACCCTTGTTTTACGAGTATAAAGTCAGGTGCATATTTGCAGCTACTTTTTCAAACAACTCTACAGCTCTGATCAGTGGCAAAGTTGTTTGAAAATTCTTCAGTAATTTCTTCCGATAAATCTTCAATTCTCTCTCTGAAATACGTAATATCTTCGGCAGAATCAATTTAATCGGCAGTAGTAAGCATTTTTCTAATTAATTCTTGTGCTATCGATTCACCAATCAGTAACTAGAGGGCGTGTTAGAGCCCGCCCTCTCAACTTTGACGAGTGAAAGTGACAGTTTTATTTCAAGTCGTATTTCATGAAGGTTTGCAGGAATGTTACGGACAAAATGAAATAAATAAGCAACGAAAAACATATTTCGTGACACATTTATTTATTTATGCTCACATTTCACAGTACTTTTATTTATTTACGCATTTATTTATTTAATTTTGACCGAAATATTCCTCCATAAGTGAGGGGGGCTGCTGGTGCCATGCTGCATGACTGAATGTTGTGCTGCGCGACGATCATTTAAAAGCCTTACAGCCGCTGTCCTCTTGTCTCACATGACATCAAAGTCTCGTCTCCCTCCCAAGATTTTTTTTTTTTTATAGTTGAGATCTAAAATCCAAACCTCACAACTAATAATTCATTGTCTTGTTATTGTATTTTTTACCACACACACACCACAGCGAGGGGCTCAGCCCCTCAGAATGCAGTCCCTCACTTCTGCACTTGTGTTATCTGCTGGACTGAAGAACGATAAGAGCGTAAGGCGTTTTCCCAGGACCACCTTGGGTTGCCCGCTATACTGTCCTCTTGTTGATTGTTTACGATGTTGGAGTTTTACAACATTCTGTAGACGTGTTTAATACTGAAGAAGGAATCCGCTCGTCCCGCTTGAGGAGGAGGATTTGGGTGATCACTGCAGTTACATGGCCGACCCACCACTCACACACCCCCACTTCTCGTGATTTTGGTGTTTTGGGGCTTGTAGAGAATATTCCACTTACAGTTTGAATTTGTTTGTTTTTTTTTCGTTGACTTGGGGGCTTCACTCGCCAACCCATACTACGTGCGCCAGCCACTTTTTCTTTGTGCCGCACACGTTTGTAGATTTCACTTTCAACAAATCTTTGAGTTCTCGTGGATACAATACAATTTATTTTTGTTTAGCCCAAAATGTCACAAGAAGTGCCACAGTGGACTTTAACAGGCCCTGCCTCTTGACAGCCTCCCAGCCCTCAACTCTCTAAGAAGGCAAGAAAACCCCTGTAGGGGAAAAAAAAAATGGAAGACACCTCAGGAAAGGCAGTTCAAAGAGAGACCGCTTACCAGGTAGGTTGGGCGTGCAGTGGGTGTCAAAAGAGAAAGGGGGGGGGTCAATACGATACGATACACAGAACAGATATATAAAAATTACAAAATTTACAAGTATGGAGCAGAATTTAACAGCAGATGATATCCCATAATATGATTTGGATTTGTTTACAGAGTCCTGGAGACCTCATTCATCAAGCTGCCTCCCCCATTTGGCCATTCCACAGCTGAAACGGCCAATCCAATGACAAGACCCCTCTCCCCTGTCCTGTGAGAGATGACTTTACCTTAGCCAGGCAGGTGGGCCGTGGCAGTAAGTGCCACATTTGAGTACCGAGAAGAGAAATGGAATAGGTGAGGGTTAGTAACAAATTAGAACTGTCATGTGACTTCTGTTTTAGTGCTAATGGCAGTCTGCACAGTTAATCAGCAGCTCTAGTCAGGGTGTGCTAAACTGAAGTCGTGAGTCTTCAGCCTGAGAGTGAAGGGGCTTCTCTTATAGTAGCAGGCAGAGCACTCCACAGTTTAGGGGGGTCCTGTAACTAAAAGCTCGACCTCCTGCTGTTATTTTATTAATCCTAGGAATCCTAAGCAGACCGGCATCTTGAGATCTTAATGTGCGCTCAGGTTTGTAAGTCATGATAAGTTCAGACCAGTAAGCCAGACATCCGCCATTTAATGCTTTATATGTTAAAAGGAGGATTTTGAAATCTGCCCTAAACTTAACCGGGCGCCAGTGTAAGGACGTGAGGACTGGAGTTATGTGTTCGTATTTTCTTGTTCTTGTAATAATTCTTGCAGCCGCATTTCGGATTAACTGGCGGCTGAATAAAGAACAGTCTGAGCATCCAGTGAACACCGCATTGCAGTCGTCAATTCTACTTGAGATAAATGCAGGAATTCATTTCTCACAATCCTGTTTATTTAGAAAGCGCCTTAATTTCCCAACATTTTTAAGATGGAAGAAACCTGATTTGGACAACTTTGTGATGTGCGCTTTAAGTGACCTGCTAGAGTCGAAGAGAACTCGGAGATTGCGGGCCAATTCAGTAAAATTAATGGGGACTCCAACTGAGTTAAACGATGACAGAATATTATTGTGATTAACGTCACTCCCTCTAATAATTCACATCTCTGTTTAAAGACGCGTCGTTCTCATCCATCTACTCCTTTAATTCACTAACACAACTAATTAAAGTCTCCAGTGGACAGGACTCTTCATTGTCAAGCAGCAGTACTTCTTGCTGATGGCAACACAAATTAGACGATCTGCAAGTCTCCGACTTAAAGTTTAAAGCCTTACAATGTCTACATCCTTCTGTCGTGTCACCTCAGTCCATGTATTCAGTCTCTTTTCTTCAATAGTGCACTGAATTTTAATTCTGAGTTTGGAGTCTCATCGTGACAACACAACGTCTAACCGCCCGTGAGTGAATAGCGTTTCTTTCTTTTTTTCTTTCTTTCTCTCTCTACACGACCCGTGTCTGACAATAACATTCACACAACTGAGAAATGATTGACCCGTGGGCGTGGTTATGTGGGCGGGACTTTTCCAAATCACTTTGCATAAGCTCGTGTCTCCCGGGGCTTGAAATTTTCTCTCTCGGGATTTCACTTTCACCAAACACCAAATCTTTTAATTCTCGCGGATTGGCCTCTTCATTGGGTAGAAACACGACTTCTCCCTGATGGCAACATGAATTAGACGACTTACAAGTCTTCGATTGAAATCCAAGCAATATATTCGATCTCTTTTCGCTGTTCTGTTATTTCACCGAGTAATAATTTCCGTTTGTTCGCGCTAATGCGATCTTTACTATCCTTTTTTTGAGATGTTCGAATTTTCGTTCTTCCGGTATTCCTAGCCTGCCCTGCACGTGTATCGCGGCAACATTTTTGAATTCTTTACGACGTTCTACTTTTGTCTTTTTATTTCCGTATTTAAATCTCTTGGCACAAAATCTCGTCTTGCCGGACCTGAACGTCTCGTCCCTCGTTTTTGTTATAACAGCGAGATATTCTCGTCTGATCCTAATGCTGATTACATTTCCACGCTGTCATGTCTGTCTTTGTATTTCTTGTTTTTGAGCGTATTCAGCGTCCTCTTTTGTTTGTTCTGCCGGCTGTGCCCATTGCCCCGTGTGCCGCTGCTCTCGCTCGCCCGCCAGGTCCAAGTCACGTGATGTGCTGCGATGCAATGCTCCAGAGACGCCACGCCGTTCACCTCGTCCACGTTTTTGGGTAAACGACAAACCTTTCAAGTCTACTGACTTGCAGCGTCTTCTCCGCTTTGTGAACCCAAAGCCTCAGTGATGAGTTGGTGTTCTGGATTTGTGAGACCCCCGGTGTTTAAGGTCAGGGGATTCTGTCATCATATCGTATCGTATTGTATTGAGGATTACGGGGGTCCTGCTCTATGTATTGTGTTACCTGGCAGGCGGTCTCTCTTTGATTTGCCTTTCCTGAGGTTTCTTCCATTTATTTTCTTGTCTCTAAGACGAGCTGAGGCTGGGGGGCTGTTAAAGCCCATTGCGGCCCTCCTTGTGTGATTTTGGGCTCTACAAAAATAAATGGTCTTGTGTGGGCTCATCAACTGACACTTCGGTCTCAAAAACTATCAGGCGTAGCCGTGTTATCCAGGAGACCCCCAGTAAAATGATTTCGATGTCACCTCCCAAGATGCAGCCGACTGTGTGAGGGGACAGGGGTGTCGGATGTGACTCGACTTTATTGTGTCGTCAGTGTCACTACGACAGCAGGCCGCATCTCAAGAACATTTGACTTACTGACACCTGTACGGGTGGAGTACGTCACAAAATCAAAATGCTTGGTCCAGATGGCACCACGTGGCAAGAGCAGACCTTCAAAAGTGGAAAAAAATAAAACAAACAAAAATAATATCTTGCGTCTTTGGCACGTTTCGGCCTTCAGAAAGCGGCCTGCTGACGTCGTCTCCACATTTAGACACCAACATAGGGCCTTAGAAGTGGTGCTGAGCAAACGCGAAACGGGTTCGAGCAGCACACCTCACGAGCGCCCGCACGGTCACACTAGCCTGACGCACTCTGGGGACGGCCAGACATTTTAAAATTGCTCTTCCGTGTCCTTCATGGTCCCTTCCTTCTCAAAAGACAAGGCTTACATTTCTTATGTGAATCTCTTATCTTGATATTCCATTCTAAATTCATCACACTCTTCATCACCGACTTGGGTGTCGGATTAGTGAGCTAAATCACCATCCAGCACAACCCATGGACAGGACAGCAGCTGCCCGACTTCTCACTAAAGACAACACGTCTCGATGTGTGCAGAGTGCCCGGGCTCTTTGTCTTTGAGATCAGGGTGGTCCCGTCGCCTCCCGCTGACCGTTGTGGGCGCACTGGGCAGTGCAGTGACACACTAGAATGGCACCCAACAATCCTCGTCTCTAGTTGCAGTGAAATATGGCAATGGGGTCTGATTCCGCTTCACCCGTCTCACAAATCGCACCAACCCAGCATCTGTCGTCACACCCTCACCCAAACATGGCCGGTCTAACGTGAGGGACGCCTCTGATCCACCTGGAGTGTGTGGCAGCGACGGGGCAGGAGAATATTCGGAGAGTCCATCGACTGTCTTCACCAGACTTTGCCATCTGCTGTAGGGATGTCCCCAGCTACTCCTTTTGTCACAGAGAATCGCATTCTGTGTTCAACAACATGAGACAGGACATCGTCACTTGATATGAAAAACAGTGTGACATTCCGATAACTCGGTGATTGGCATTGGGTGACGGGTGGAGAAGAAACATGAAGGGTTTGTGTAAGAAAAGTAAGGGGCAATGCAGAATAAGTGACAAATATTTAAATCCTGATCTGCACGTCCCCCTCCTGCCGTTGGGGTGCTTTGGAAATGACATCCAAAATGAGCTTTGGGCTCTGCAGGTCAAACCCTGACATGGTGGCTTTTGAATTGGGAATAAATCTATTCGGACTTCTGCGTTGGTTCCAAATGTGTGTTTCTGAGGCCCAAACGTAGCTAAGCCAAAAGCCTCAAGGGGCCGCTTAAGTCACATGCGATGCCAGTGACTGTGCCAGAGTGCCGAGGCTGACCTGCTCGGTGGTTTCATTCTCAAGCTCTGCATGACACATAAAATGAAGGCCCCCGCCCCTCCTCACAGTAAAGTGGTCTTGGAAAGTATTGACGGGGCTCTCCTGACTAACATGGGTACACCTGGTCATGTGCCCGAGTCTGAGATGTGTGGGCTGTTGGTTGATTTGACCCGCCATTTCCTGGGCCAGGTCAGACACGGCATCAGTGCTGAGCTCCGGGGGTCTCTGTGAGGTGAGCCGCTGTGAATGGTTTGGGGCTGCCAGACGATGATAAAGATTTAAAATGCTGCTTATATAAAATATCAATAAATGAAGGTCCATGGTGGCTGACGAATGTCCTGTTGATTGATTATTGTGGAGGACCTCCTTTTTGACAGGTGGGCTTGACCTCGTCACAGTTGTTCTGATTGATGGATGTCACGTGTGGCCTGTTACTCCCTCTAAATCAGGGGTGGGCAGCAGCGTCGGTTCTGGTGGGCTGCAGGTTTTTGTTTCAAGTTATTGCTGATGGTGCCTCGTTTTAGTGGTCTCTCTTGTTCATGTGGGGGGGGGGGGGG
>JANRMT010062817.1:589790-649010 GCA_026402145.1 Polypterus bichir lapradei | reverse complement strand
CCCCCCCCCCCCCCCTTAACAGTAAGACACCAATGAGCCGGCAGTCCCCTGTCTGACTTGTGATTCATCCTGCGCTAAACTATTGAGAGACGCAAACTGATCGGAACTAATTTGGAAAGAAAAATCCAAGAAATAAGAGCCTGCCAGTTCAAACTGGCAAGCCGTACAATCAAATGAGGTGCCACACTGGCAAGGATTGGAGTCTTAAGTAAGCGATTGGAATGAAAACCTGCGGCCCTCCAGGACCGGCGCTGCTGCCCACCCCTGCTCTGCGAGGTTAAACTTTGATACTCGAGCTCCAGAGCGTCTGTGCACATTCAGTCAGCGCGTTGGCAGAGGGCTTTCTGTTTTGTTCCACTGGGCTATTTGTAACATTTTTGGCAGGTGGGTGACACGAACACTGAATTGGCGACCTTTGCTGCGGAGCATCAGAATGTTCTGTGGGCCTCCGCTTGCTTGGACGTCTCTCACTTTTGAGATGGAGTACTTTTGACCAAATGCCGTTTTTGTGTTCATCACCTTTGGCATTAATAAGACCCTCAAGGAGCACTGAGTGGGTGGGCAGGCAGGCAGGCAGGGAGGGCTCACCTAAGACACATTTGATAGGACCCCAGTGGCACGTGCTAATGAACAGGTGACACTCTCCAGTGCCTCGATGAGGGAGTCGAGCGACTTTGTGCCTTTCCTGACACAGCTCTGCAGTTGTGTCCCCATTGTCACCCCCCAGGGCGCTGCTACAAGGTTCTGTGGTCCTCGCTGTCCCGAGTCTGGTGGCGTTCCTGCTCACGTACGTCACGTGACTCCGGCCTCTCTCTGTGATGTACTGTCATAAATGCCACAATATGAACTCGTGAGCAGTTGAATGAGCCTGACGCAAAGCTGCTTGTCCTTTCAGTCGAGTGACGTCACCTCGTCTCGCCACATTTAGGGTGGCATCAGAAGGAGCCATTTTAATCTCTGGGTCGTGCCAGTTAGCGAGTGAGGTGCCATGTGTCCCAAGTGCTGTCTGTGCTTTTTCTCTGTGTATGCAGTGAGGAGATGATGGGCCACCCAGAGCTAATGGAAGAAGTCAATATCAACATTATGGACCCCCTGCTGCCGCAGGACATCGTGGACAACCTCCTCAGCAAATATGTGAAGACCTTCACGGTGAGTCCTCGTCCGCCTGTCTGAGCAGGATGAGGGTGCTTTGCCCATCTTTCCTCTTTTATATAAGGAAATGCACACCTTCTTCTTCGTCGTCCTCTTCCTCCCGTTAGGGGTCGCCACAGCAGATCATCTTTTTCCATCTCTTCTGTCCTTGTCATCTTGCTCTGTCACCCCTATCACCTGCATGTCCTCTCTCACCACAGCCACAAACTTCCTCTTAGGCCTTCCTCTTCTCCTCTTGCCTGGCAGCGCCATCCTTACCACCCTTCTCCCAATATGCCCAGCAGCTCTCCTCTGCACGTGATAGAAGCCACGGTGGCTACCAAGTCGCTGCAGGTTTTTTGTTAGTCCAGAACTTTCCAACTTGTGCTCATTCGTACTCAATGATTCAGTCGTTTAGATACCTAAAGATGATTTGTGTTATTTATGGCAACATTTACTAATTAGCACTAACGTGTGTGACACTAATATCGCTGCCGTTTTTCTGAATTCTTGATGGGCGATGGCCTGCACGCGTCTTTTTTTCTTCTTCTTCATATAAGGCAATGCACTCCATCAGATAGAAGTCATGGCGGCTCCCATGTTGAATGCAGACACTGCGTTTGTGCCACTGGCCGTCTCTGTTCTGAGTGACCGCTGAAAGTCTTATCTTTTTATTTAGGATTTAGGACGTCCTAACAAGGCACATGACAATACTTAGCACAGACCTCGACACTTGACCCACAGTTTCATGTCTGCTTCTGTTTTATTTTTTATTTTCTTCACAGTCCAACATCACTGGCTGGCTGCGCAAAGCCCTGGAAACGGACAAGAAGGACTGGAATAAAGAGACGGAGCCCGAGGGCGACCAGGACGGCTACTACCAAACCACACTTCCTGCCATCGTCTTCCAGGTGTTTGAGGGTCTTTAGTGTCGTAGTGGGCATTGGGGGGGGCGCGTCATTTTGAGTCACATTTCTCTTCCCTTTTGTCTCTTGTGAGGTAAGTCGACTTGCCCACCACGCTTTGTGTCACAAGTTTTCCTTTACTTTGCTGGTTGCTTTTCGTGAACTCCTGTCAGACTTTTGAATAAGCAAATGACAGGGGGGACCCTCGAGAGGTGCGGTGGTACTGGATGAGGAAGTCGGGAGTGGCAGAGAAGTACGTAAGAGTGGTACAGGATATGAACGAGGGAAGTGCGACTGTGGTGAGGTCTGCGGAGGAGTGGCGGCGGTGGGATTACATCAGGGGTCGGCTCTGAGCCCGTTCTTATTGTCAATGGTGATGAACAGGCTGACAGACGAGATCAGACAGGCGTCCCCGTGGACTGCGATGTTCACTGATGACATTGTGATCTGCAGGTGGAGGAGACCCTGGAGAGGTGGAGAGGAATGAAGGTCAGTAGGACCACCAAGATAGAATACGTGTGTGTGAATGAGAGGGAGGTCAGTGGAATGGTGAGGATGAGGGGAGTGGAGGTGATGAAGGTGGAGGAGTTTAAATACTTGAGATCAACAGTACAGAGTAACAGGGATTGTGGAAAAGAAGTGAAGAAGAGAGTGCAGGCAGGGTGGAGAAGAGTGTCAGGAGTGATTGGTGACAGACGGGTATCAGCAAGAGTGACAGGGAAGGTCTACAGGACGGTAGTGAGACCAGCTGTGTCATATGGGTTGGTGACGGTGGCACAGGAGACAGAGCTGGAGGTGGCAGAGTTAAAGATGTGAAGATTGGCACTGGGTGTGACGAGGATGGACAGGATTAGAAATGAGGACATTAGAGGGTCAGCTTAGGTGGGACGACAAAAATCAGAGAGGCGAGATGGTGTTGGTTTGGAGAGATGCTGGGTATACTGGGAGAAGAGTGCTAAGGATGGAGCAGCCAGGTAAGTGGAGAAGAGGAAGGCCTAAGAGGAGGTTTATGGATGCGGTGAGGGGGGTGACAGAGCAGGATGACGAGGACAGAAAGAGATGGAAGGTGATGATCCGCTGTGGCGACCCTTAACAGGAGCAGCCAGAAGAAGTCTGCAGACTTTTGAATGAGCCGCTCGTCCCTGGGGCTCTGCTGTTAGCTTTTTTTTTTTTTTTCTCTGTGCCCGTCATAAATTAGGATGACCTGCCACAGTTGAATGTCACCCACACATTGGTCTGCGCTCAGGTGTCTCCTGGCCACTGACAGTGCTGGTCAAGGCCCGTCCTGGGAGTCCCTGCAGCCGAATGCATGCGCTGTTTAACTTGACGTAGATGTGCTTGCGGTTCCAGTCACTTGCGTCCTGCCTGACTTGACTCTTGAAATCAACAAACTCCTGAGTTATTGATAAGAATATTTATGACCTTTTATTATAATCTGTGGATTCATCTTCTTTGTAAAGTCCACTTGATTTTGAGGCAGCAGTTTTCATTACAAGGAGCACCGAGAGTAGCAGCAGCAAAGGATAAAGCAAGTAAAGCTGAAGCGGCAGTCGTCTCTCGCACACACACACACACACACACACGTATTGCTGAGCAGATGGCAAACGCGAGAGGACATGCCAGGTGTACACAGAGAGGACGTGTGTGTGTGTGTGTGTGTGTGTGTGTGCGCGCTCCCCCCCAGTCACAATTCTTCTTTGTTTTATTCCCATTACACAATAACAATTTTCTATTGTTTAACAAACGTAGTCCGTGAATTCCAGCACAGAGAGGTTTACCAGTTTGTAGGCAGAGGATGTTGTCGTAGATTACGTGATACGTGAATGGAGACGGCAGGGCCGTGCGTGACAGGCCCACATAAGCCATCCTTGAAGACTGTTCAGTTCCTCGAGTGCCTCTGCATTCTAACAAGTGGTGCACGTGAACAGACTGCCTGAGTGAACTGTGGGAACAAAGTGCGCCAGTCAGACTGCCAGCCTGCCAGTCAGTGAATGTTCTGCGTAGCGCCACAAGTGGGGGGATATCTGGCACTGCCGAGGTGGCGTGAAGTGCAAGTGCACTCTCTAAATAAACTGCAGGCTTACAGCAGCACCATAACACGGGCCCAGATGTGCGCATAACAAGAAGTAAATGAACAAGGCGTCAGCGTTCACGAGGCGTGGAGTGTTGAGAGCTGCACACACGCGTCAGTCGCACAGTGCCATTGAGCACACACAGAGGGCACGAGACCACCTCAGCCGGGGTGTAGCGGTCCGGTGCCGCTCAGATGGGACGTAATTGATTTGTTTTTCAGTGTTGATTCCAGTAACGCACCCAGCCTCAGCCCGACCTGCACACACTCGCAGGCAGAGACACGAAACCAGCAAGTGAATAAGTAAAAGTATGAAATGGAAAATCCAACCCAGCAGCAGTCGGACAGACGGACGTCCCTCCCGTCTCCCCTCCGGCGGCGTCACCATTTTAACATAACAGTAAACGCTCACGACAGACTCCTTATACGGGCCAATGCGGCAAAGCGGATGAGATGGTTTGCTGTGAAGATGGCAGGACAACTCCTGTGATAAATGAGTGAAAACAGTCCTGCCGGGGTGAGATTTGGGGGGGGGGTCCTCTTGAAGACGCACGACGACTGGTACACCGCCAGACATGCGACAGGCATACAGGCAGCATCAGGACGGTCCATTCATCCTAACGGGAGACAATCCCGGGGCACAACTGACTTTTCAGGCGACACACAAAAACACAGACCTCTCGTTTTAATATTCCTGCTGTCCGTTCTCGTCATCCAATGAGGGCGCTCCCCTTTGGGCTGCTGGGAAATGGAGTTCTTACTGCTGCTTGACTCGTTATAGCTGAGGGTAGAAGCCGCCTCTCAGTTGTCTGTTACTGAGCGATGGTCTGCTCTTCCACTTCCTCCAGCCTGACCCCTAAGATCGTCTGTTGCCATCACCTGCACTAATGCCACGTCCCCAGCTCGGTGTCACTTTGAATGACACGGTGACCACTACAGACGGATTGAAAACATGTAAGAGGGGCCTGCAAGCACCAAGTGACGTCAAACCCCCTCAGGGAATTCCCTAAAACCAAACCATCACTGATGAACCCCAGCGTTGCACACCCTTGCCAAGTCCCACAAACGCCTGCCACAGGGCACATATGGTGACCAAGTGGCGATCCACGATTAGCCAGAGACGGGTTCAGTGGTATGGATTGGCACGCCAGACACACAGACGTCCCACTTTGAATGAAGAGCGAGTGCCGTCGCTGTGGAGCCCCCCGATCGGCGATGGCCTGCGCTTGCACTCGTCTTTTTCTTTCTTTTTTTTTTTTTTTGTAAGGAAATGCGCTCGTTAGGTAGAAGTCGTGGCGGTGGTGGCCACCAGGCAGCTCCCCAGCCGATTCCTCCTCCTTCTACTTGGCCTCCTGTCACTTCCCAGCTTGCACTTCTGTATTTCAGTCCAGAACTTTCCAGCTTGTTCTACTCATTTATACAGAATGAGTCAGGACTGTAGATGCCCAGACATTTGGGTTTGTTGTTCTTTTTAATTTTTTGGTTATTTATGGCAAAACTTTCTAATTAGCATTCCAAGTGTGGGGACACTAATGTCACTTGCACACGTGTCCCATCAGCTTGTCATTAAATGCCAGTATTCAGATCAAATTCAGAAGAAGCAATTCATAAAGAAAATGACGGCTAAGCATCAAAATACACGACAATCGACACAAATGTCCCTCCATTTCGTACAAATGCAAACCTGAAGACAACAGAAGAGAACAAGTAAAAATGTCAGCTGATTAAACAATGGGACCAATTCAAGGTTAACGTGAAATGGGGGGACATCCAAGGGCTGAAGTTGAGGACCACTCACTGCTTCACAATATGGCTAGGAGACGCTGGGAAGGTTTGGGGCAGCCACCCATATAATATTAGTACGGTAATCCCTCCTCGATCGCGGGGGTTGCGTTCCAGAACCCCCCCGTGATCCCTCTAGACATGAAATAACACCCTTTGGTCAAAAGTTTAAACTGTGCTCCATGACAAGACAGAGATGACAGTTGTTTCTCACAATTAAAAGAATGCAAACATATCTTCCTCTTCAAGGTGCGCGTCACGAGCGGAGAATGTCAGAGAGAGAGTAAAGTAAACAATCAAAAATCAATACGGGCTGCTGCGCTTTTAAGTATGCAAGCACCGAGATAAAGCGGCCGCAATGAAGGGATCAACGTGAAGGTAGCCTTTCAGCATTTTTTTTACAGGCGCTTCCGTATCTTCCAAGCAAACAGCCCCTCTGCTCACACCACCTCCGTCAGGAGCAGATAATGGGGCCAATCATGATGGTATTGCATGATGGATAAGTATCTGCCTGTATTTCTCAGAGAGAGTGAGAGACACAGAAAAGCAAACAATGAAAAATCAATACGGGCTGTTAGAGCTTTTAAGTGTGCGAAGCAGCGCACGGGAAGCATATCGTATATTATTGATGAGTTTTATTTAAAATGTAATACGTGCTCTGATTGGGTAGCTTCTCAGCCATCCGCCAATAGCGTCCCTTGTATGAAATCAACTGGGCAAACAAACTGAGGAAGCATGTACCATAAATTAAAAGACCCATTGTCCGCAGAAATCCGCGAACCACCGAAAAATCCGTGATATATATTTAGATATGCTTACATTTAAAATCCGCGATGGAGTGAAGCCGCAAAAGTAGAAGCGCGATATAGCGAGGGATCACTGTATATAATATACAATTGAGTCCAAAACAGAACTGGGTATCCTCTTAAGATGGTGGCTTTGTAAACACCTGCAGGGGAAGTGATGTCATCAGAACTGGAAGTGACGTCGTTGGCTGCCCCAGAACAGGGCGGGATTTCCAGAGAATGGTCTGCATGGAATTGAAAGAGCGAATTGGCTCACTTCGCCACCCCCTGGTCCGGCGTGGAACTGCATTTATTCAGGCCCTTTGGTTGTCCCCTAAACACCCGTGTGTGACACCGTCTACCACCGCAGCTGTCCGAGTCCTGGCCACTGTCACTCCAAAATTACAAGAGGGTCCCACAGAATGAGTACAGGATGACCGAGTGTACCACCCTGTTGGAAAATCTCTTGACTGATTGTTAAAATGCGAGCAGGTTTAGTGAGTCGGCCTCGTCAGATCACACACAGCAGGTGTGTGCAGGTGCTTTTGTCCCGAGGCCAGCATGTCCCTCTCCTGTCCCCTGTCCCAGCTTAAACAGATGGGCGCTTCAGATGTGTTCTGTTGGGGGTGCCACCTGATGGACTCGGACTGTGATCATCACGCTGGCACCGAGGCCCGTTGTTTATTGTGGCATTGAGTTACTGGCTCAGGTGTGTTTGTGAGCCCCCGGGTGGGCGGCAGCGTTCACAGGGTGGGATTGTCGTCTTCTGTTTGTGTGACGCGTCTTCACATCTTTGAAGTGAACGTTTTTGTTTTTTTTGCGCTCTTTAGATGTTTGAGCAAAATCTCCAAGTGGCCGCCTTCATCAACGAGCCCTTCAAGCAGGAGGTGCTGCGTCTCTGTCTGAAGCAGATGAACTCCTTTCTTACCCGGTAAGTGACATTTGGTTTTCGTATTTTCCTTTTATTTTGAGTTAATAGATCTCGTTACAGTAAGAAAATTAAAAACGTTACTTTTACAAGCACAAGGGACAGAGTGGAGTGCTTTCTCCAGCCCTTAGTGGAGGAGTTCAGGTGACAAGTGGACTGGAGTGGCGTTTAGGCACCGTGCTGGTGAGGCAGGAGTCGAGTCTAAAGACCAAGCTGTCGGTGTGCCAGTCAGTCTACCACCCTGTGCTTGCCTCTGGGTATTGACTGAAAAGAATGAGGGCGCCAGTGCAAGTGACGGAGATGAGGGCACTCTGTGATTCGAGGGAGCCTCGGAGTAGAGCCACTGCTTGTCCTCGGTTGACGCGGTTTGGGCACATTGAAAGAATGCCCCCTATGCGTGTCCCCCTGGAGCTGCTCTTGGCTAGTCCCACTGGCCCAACAGCCATTTTGTGAAGCTCTGGCACACCGTCCTTGTGCCAGGGTGACTTCAAAGGGGCCATTTGAAACTCCGCTGTGAGGGATGTGACAGATTTTTATAAGCTTGTGTGACTCACCTGTTGTTGCTTCTGCTTCACAATAATGGCCCTTTGACCAGGGCAGACTTGGCATAGCAAATATTTCATGTACCAATTGGCATTGGCATTCAATGACAGCGTCCTGTTTAACGTCACTGAGCCCTTCAGTAGGACCCGGTGTTTGTCAATTGAGATTTCATGGCTATGGACCTGTTAAGTACGGATGTGGCCTTGTGTGTGTGTGTGTGTGTGTGTGTGTGGGGGGGCGGGGGGGGGTCTCCACGTGCTTTTGAACCTTTAGTGTCCATGTGATGGTAAAGTGTAACTGAGGACCCCACACTCCATGCTGCAGGCCTGCGTCACAGTGACCTCTACAGGCAGAAGGTGGCAGCAGGTTGTGCTGAGGGTGGCACTTGACGAGTGCTGTTCGGTTTATTTTAAATGGCGCCGTCCGCTGAGTGCAGACCCCGAGAGCCACAGAGAGCCTGCAGTGAGAACCCAGAGCCGCTAAGTGGCCAGGAGGATGAGAGCACAGAGGTGTCGTGTCCTGCCGTTTAACAGCAGAGAATTGTCATTTGTTATAAGAGCGGTGGTCTGTCAGGCCATAGTGTGTGTGCCGTGTGATCAGCTTTGGCACTTGCCAGTCCTGCCATCGTCTCGTATGGTTTTGTTTTTAAGGTTGAGTATCGGCGGATGAGCTCCTGGACCCCAGTGTAGTGTGGACTTGCCATGTTTGGCTGTTTTGGGCAGTTTCATTGAGGGGCTCACCCTCATCCAGTGGGCATGCACTTGTCATGGCCCCTGTTTCCAGTGAATCAGAAGGGTCCAGTCTTTAAAATGAAATGAACAAACTCCTCAAACGCGGCACTTGTGTGTGTTTCCCCCTTACAGGTACAAGGAGGAAGTTATCTTGTATAAGGATGAGCACCTGAAGGACCGCCAGCACCCTCAGTGCTATGTGCAGTACATGATCGCCATCATCAACAACTGCCAGACCTTCAGGTAAGAGCAGAGCACCTCCACTTAGTGTGTGCCCAGTCCAAGTGTGAGGCGCCAGCTTTGGTGGACCATCTTACTGCTGCTGAGAAATGACCGACGTGAGACGTTGACCGTAGCCAAGATGACCAAACGTCTGGAGGTGATCTGTTAGACGTGACAGCAGAAAAGTGGATTTGAATTAAGGAGCCATCAAAGGGGGCAGAAATGGCCGAGTGTGTACAGGGTGGTCCAGATCTAATTATGGAACTTTTAATGCAATGCACCCCGGAAACATTGCCTGTTATCGAGAAAAGGCGAACACATCGCACCCGCTGTTCGACTGACAACCGTCTCCCTGCCATCTTGGAATGCAGGGCAGGTGCTGCCATCTATCGGCAACAAAAATTATTTTTTGTGAATTCTCTTTGTAATCTTTACTAAAAAAAGGCAAAGCCCTCACTCACTCACTGACTGACTCATCACTAATTCTCCAACTTCCCGTGTAGGTAGAAGGCTGAAATTTGGCAGGCTCATTCCTTACAGCTTACTTACAAAAGTTAAGCAGGTTTCATTTCGAAATTCTACACGTAACGGTCATAACTGAATCCTACTTACGTACATATATACGGCCATAGCCTGCAGCTCGGTCGCCGTGTGAGGCGGAGTTGCGTCCCTCATCGTCACGCCTCCCACGTAATTGAGTGCCTGCCCATATAAGGTAAATATTCGCAAGATCACACAAGAGAGCGGCTCACGTGAACTGACTGTGAACGCAGTACGCAGACAACAAGGAAGAGCTTCAAAGAGCGCTGAACAAAAAACGCATTACACAATTGAGAAGGCAGCAAAAGAATATGAAGCGAGTGACGCATACAAGCATATTCAACAACAACAACAACAACAACATTTATTTATATAGCACATTTTCATACAAAAAAATGTAGCTCAAAGTGCTTTACATAATGAAGAATAGAAAAATAAGAGACACATTAAGAAAATAAAATAAGTCAACATTAATTAACATAGAATAAGTGTAAGGTCCAATGGCCAGGGGGGACAGAAAAAACAAAAAAAAAAAAAACAAATCTTACTCTAAAACAACAGACGGCCGGAGAAAAAAAATAAAATCTGCAGGGATTCCAGGCCATGAGACCGCCCAGTCCCCTCTGGGCAATCTACCTAACATAAATGAAACAGTCCTCTTTGTATTTATGGTTTTCACGGAAGGACTTGATGATGATCACGTGGACTTCTGGCTTTTAGTCCATCAATGCTGGGACATCATGGTGCTTTGAGTAAGTTGGTGGTGGCGCAGGCCGCCACCACAGAAAAACCGGAAAAAGAAACAGAAGAGAGAGTAGGGGTCAGTACGGATTTTAGTGCCACCATGAATAGTTATTATAATGAATTGAACATACAGAGTATCAGGATTAAGATAAAGTGAAGTTATGAAAAGGCCATGTTAAAGTAATGTGTTTTCAGCAGAGTTTTAAAGTGCTCCACTGTATTAGCCTGGCGAATTCCTATTGGCAGGCTATTCCAGATTTTAGGTGCATAGCAGCAGAAGGCCGCCTCACCACTTCTTTTAAGTTTAGCTTTTGGAATTCTAAGGAGACACTCATTTGAGGATCTAAGATTACGATTTGGAATATAACGTGTCAGACATTCCGATATATAAGATGGAGCGAGATTATTTAAGGCTTTGTAGACTATAAGCAGAATTTTAAAGTCAATTCTGAAAGACACAGGTAACCAGTGTAGTGACATTAAGACTGGAGAGATGTGTTCGGATTTTCTTTTCCTAGTTAGGATTCTAGCAGCTGCATTCTGCACTCGTTGCAAATGATTTATGTCTTTTTTGGGTAGTCCTGAGAGGAGTGCGTTACAGTAATCTAATCGACTAAAAACAAAAGCGTGAATTAATTTCTCAGCATCTTTCAATGATATAAGAGGTCTAACTTTTGCTATATTTCTTAAGTGAAAAAATGCTGTCCTAGTGGTCTGAAGAATATGTGATTTAAAATTCAGGTTACAGTCAACGGTTACCCCTAAGTTTTTTACTTCGGTCTTAACTTCTAATCCTAATGCGTCAAGATTATTTTTGATAACCTCACTTAATCCGTTTTTGCCAATCAATACAATTTCAGTTTTCTCTTTATTTAACTTGAGAAAATTACTATTCATCCATTCAGAAATACCAGTAAGACATTGTGTTATTGATTCGAGAGAGCCGGTGTCATCAGGTGCTACTGATAAGTACAGCTGTGTGTCATCAGCATAGCTGTGGTAGCTCACGTTGTAACTTGAGATAATCTGACCTAACGGAAGCATATAGATTGAGAAAAGAAGCGGACCCAGGATAGAGCCTGGGTCAGAAGTACAGCTACAAGGTGTAAAGCTTAACTTTAAATTAAGTTCATAGACAGGCTGCCGCTGGCGTTTGTCACGTCTACGACGAATACGATATTCACAATATACAAGTTTAATGAGAAGATGCAGGGTATAAACGAGACTTCTGATCACTTTGTAACGGAGTTAATATTCGCTGGTGAAGGACTGTGCTTATGCAGACGAAGATGAGATGGTCAGGGATAGACTAGTGCTTGGCACAAACTCAGCGAAAGTTCGAGAGAAACTTTTAAGTGCCGGGTCTGAGCTAACATTAAATAATTGCTGGTGGAGGACTGTGCTTATGCAAACGAATAGAAAGCAAATGTTACATTATTTTTAAAATGTTTCCTTTTCTTTTTCATAACTTCTTTAACACACTTCTTCTCCGCTGCGAAGCGCGGGTACTTTGCTGGTAAACTAAATAAGTTATAGTGTAATGAAAATTGCATAATTAGATGTGGACCACCCTATACTGTCGGGGTCAGATAGTGGGACAGCTTCCCCTTAACTTGGTGGTCTGTAAGTTATGGACATTCGCATTTCAGAAGATGAAGGTCACATGTCTTCTGTCTTTAGCAGGACTTCATGACTCTGACCGTTCACTCAGCCATCCACGCAGCTGTTTCCCACTAGGAGGCGCTAGCTCCCTGGAAATACGTTTGTTTTGCAGTTGTGGCGCCCTAAGTAACCCGAACCTAAATAGATATAAAGAGGCGACATCCCTCCCTCAGCGAGACGGCGGTAAGAAATCACATGAGAGAAAATAACGTCGCTTTGTTTGATATCAGCTTACGCCGCATAAGAGACGAGAGAAGTGAACAGCAGTACCCGGTCCAAGAGCGGGCACCTGACTTGTAGAGTCTGCCAACCTCGCCTCTGCATTGAAAGGATTTTTAAGGATCCAATGGCGTTCTCTCCCATCCGTCTGTCAGCTTCCAAGGTGTGCCAAGGCCTTATGCTCTTCTTCCATGTGAAGGCCCCCACGTGGGTGAATCGTGCCATTCCAAACAAGGCAAAGAAGATCTAATGCCATGCTGACTGTGACACACTGACATAGTGCATGTTGTCCTGAACTTGTCTGGGCCCTTGTGTGCCAAATCTGGCTTTGTGTTGGCTGTACGTGTGAGAAGAAAAGAAAAGCAGATTTAAAATATTCACACTGAGCGCAGTGCCGTCCGAGCAGATGGTGGCAGCCCCTCGGTTTGCTGAGGCCTTGGGCTGGGATGCTCCAGGTGTGTAAACCGGAACAGGACAAACCGCAGTGACCCTCAACATGACAGGAGTCTGGATGGAGGAGTGGCACCCTGATTAAACTGGCAGAGGGCGTTTGCTTGTCTTCGACTCGTCTCTTCAGCCCCTGGGCTGTGAAAGGCCAACACTGCCGTCACACACACACTCACACTGACGTCAAGTTTCAGGTCGTGTGGTGGCAGAGGGTTAGTAGGAGGCCATTTAATTACCTTTAAAGAAATCCTCTTTATGTTTGTGCTCGGGTTTAACTAACTACGTGATGTGGCCACCGGTACACTGTATGTGGCTTTGGTGACGGTGACTTGAGCTGCCATGCCTAGGCCAGGGGGGGTTGACGTGCTCAGGGTCATTAGTGACACTAGAAAGGGAACGGCATGGTAAGATGTGCCCATGATGCCCGACACGGCCACACTGACGAGGGTTAGGTTGGTTAGTGGGCAGATTTAAGGACTGCGACTGAGTGTGGGGGTCCCGTTGAGTTTTAGGGGAGTTGGGGCAGTCGAGGCTCATAACATCTGAGGCGCGTGTTGTGATTTTGAATGTGACGTCTGTGGTGTCCTCTTTTATTTCAACAGCGAGTCCATCACCAGCTTAAAGAAAAAATACTCGAATACAGAATCGGACAAAAACGAAGAGGCCATCAGAGTGACCCTGGATGCTGTCGCCAGAGACGGGTGTCTGTTCTTACTGGATGAAGTATTCATGGACTTGGAGGTGAGAAGTGAAACGTTACGTTACCAAGCTCAATGCCAACGTGGTGAGGAGAACTCTGGGTGTGCCAGGGAGTCATTTAAAGGGCACAGCCGCCACACAAATGTGCTCCGTCAGAGGCGTGTGTGTGTGTGTGAGTGAGTGACACTCCACTCTTAGGATAATGAGGACAATGACACGCCAGCTGGATGGGGTGAATAAATAAAAATAGTGTGGACCCCCCGGTGTTCTAAAGTGCCCAATCGGGTCACACTAGAGCTTACAACGGGCCATCGTCACCATGTCGAGGGGGCTACGGCATAAAGAGCCAATCAGAGGGTTTGACGGGGTCACTGGCTGAAATGACGAGGCGAGCTGTGACGTCACAAACCTTACAAAGTGTCACCGTCCAGAGGACACATCCAGTGCTGAGGTGGCCGTGCCTGCGCACTGTGGACACGCAAAGTGACACGAGCTTCAGCGGCGCTTTAAATGTCTGCCGCGTTCACCTTCTCTAAGCACAATGGTGGTCTACGTGCCGTCGTCAAACTCGACGCCTGGACGCAGAAATGGAGAGCCGCCACAGCAGGGTAACCGTCTGGAGGGAGACGGGCACGAGGCTGGCAGCACTTGGTCCTCTGTGGATGAGACCTGTGGCCCCTAACGACGGGCAGGTTTAGGTTTGTTGGGTGGTCTCTGGGTATTTCTTCTTTCAAACCAGCGATTCCTCCACTCCTACCACCTCAACGTTTTAATGCAAGAGAATTAGCCTTTGACAAGATCCCGCCTACAATCAGTCACTGATGAACCAATAGGAAGAGGCTCCGCCTAGTGGTCTTGATTGACGGGGCACAAAATCGTCACCAAAAGAGGGCTGGGCCGTCGGATGAGTAGCCGCTCGCATTGTAAATCATTTGAAATAAAACCTGCAAGAATTCAATTTAATGAAACAAAATAAAAAACGACAAACTTGTACTTCATAACCGTTAGGCGACGTTTTAATTGTGCATTTCCAGACTTTAATGCCTACATACCTTCTAATGCCACACCTTTGCCAGCTCAGATGCCAGGGCCAGCGTTGGCTCACCAGCTCTATCTTTAAGCCGTGTGGCTCTCACAGCTTTCACATCCATGTGATGCATGGCATTGTGTGTGCCCGCTCTGGCCTAGTGGGGTGGCATGAGGTGGCAGATGCTCCTTCATTCACTCTGCTGTCCCTTCTGTGTGCTTCCGCCACCCGTGACATTTAAAATCTGCTCTTAGCACCATGAGGCGCCATGAAATGCCAGGCGTGCATAAGTTGTGCCAATGCTGTTAGTGGGATTTGAACCCTTAGGAGCGAGTCTGTGAGTAAGTGTGTAAGTGGGTGCTCTTCAAAACATTCACACGTCGATTAACACGCCATTGGCAGTGCGTTTACACAGAAGGTGCCCGAGTGTCGGCCGTCGTGACCCACGTCATGTCGAGTGTGTGCCTACAAGTCTTTGAATCCCCTGGCACTGAAGTGTTGATTGAATTCCTTTTCTTTTTCTTCTTTCTCTTCCCTTATTGCTCCGCAGCAACACCTCAACGAGCTCATGACCAGGAAGTGGCTGGTGGGATCCAATGCAGTGGACACCATCTGCGTCACTATAGAGGATTACTTCAACGACTTTGCAAAGATTAAAAAGCCCTACAACAAGGTATGTGACAATGGCCTTCAGCCGTGATGCGGCCACGTTCTCCTGTAAATGACATGCTGCCCCCCTCTCGGCTGGGCCGGTGACACCTCAGGTCACCGCCATCTTCTGTCATGGCCAGTGAGTCTGCCCTGCTTTGACTGGGCCAGTTGCACTAAGGCCTGCTCATGTGAGGTTTGAAGAGACCACCCAAAAGTCTTCTTACCTGCAAATGAAGAGCGGCTCACCAGACTGGCATTCTAAACATGTGTAGTGCCATAAGGGGCATTCAGACAGGTGACACCAGCATTTGACTGAAGGACCACCCGGAACTAAGCTCATGGGATGGCACTCGGCTGTCAGCAGTGAAGATCAAGCGGGTGCCACTTGATGAGGTGACCGAGGACCTTTGCGTCTGTCTTACCACAATAAAATACCAGTTATTTATCTATGGCCCAAAATCACACAAGGGGGGCTACGGTGGGCTTTAACTGGCCCTGCCTTTTGACAGAGCCATGACTCTTGTAGGGGGAAGAAAAATGTGGAACCCTGTGGAAGGCAATGAGAGACCCCCTCACCAGGCAGGTTGGGCATGCAGTGGGAGTCAAAAAAAAAAAAAAAAACACAATACACAGAACAAGACCCCATAATCCTCAATACAATAGAAATGTTACAAGTACAGAGATGACATCCCATAATACGATTCTGATTTGTTCAGAGCCCTGGAGACCCCGGCCATCAAGCTGACTCCCACTATTGGCCATTCCACAGCTGGGCCAGCCAATCCGATGACAGGACCCCACCGCCTGACGATTCCTGTGATCCTCCATCACAGGTGACTTCACCTTAGGCAGGCAGAAGAACAACAAGCACAGTGACCTCCGATGACATGAGCCATAAACAGCCAGGCCCCCCATCCTCGTGGTCCTCGTGTTCTGCTCTCTGGTTTGATGTCCTCCGCTCCACAGGACTGTGTTGTTAATTTTGTAACTGAAGGACACGAATGGCAAATACAAGTTCAGCTCTTGTGTCCTTACAGGAGATGACCTTTGAAGCCCACCGCAGAGTGGTCATGGAGTATATCCGGGCGATCATGGCGAAGAGGATCACCTTCAAAAATGCCGATGAGAGAAAAGATGGGGCAGAGCGAATGATGAAGGACGCGAAGCAGTTCAAGTTCCTCTTCAAGAAGCTCTCAGACGTGAGTGACCCTCTTCTTTCATCCATGTGGGTGGGCTACGTGTGGCCTGTCAGGCTCGCTTCCTAGTGGTCCAGTTGAGGTTCACGGTGCCGCGCTGGGCGCGAGGTGGGAACGACCAGTCCGTTGCAGGGCACAGTTCCCTCTCGCTGGCGGGCCTGGGGTCCAAGATGGCGGCCTGTCCAGTTCACTAGTAAGGACACACAGGAGGACTCGCCACAGCTCCTGAGTCCGAGTCCTCGCACCACCGCTGGCTGCCCCCTTTATGGCTTAGGCAGCTGCCCTTTATATCTGAGCCCCCCCCAGCCTGTGCCGCTGCCTGAATTGGGAAATGTGAGACAACAAAGCCCACCCCAGCCCCTCATGGCCAAGGTGCCCAAACAGACGCCCTTGTGCTTGTTTCTCATTGAGGGTCCCGTCTTCTGTGCTCTGTACTTTCACTTTCAGAAGGGGACAAGCTGTCCTCTGTCACGTGGTGTCACATCTGTAGTTGTGACAATGGGAGTGCAGCCCACCCTGCAGCACCAGTGAAGCTTTTCTCTCTCTCTGTGTGTTTCCAGGTTGTGAGCAGTGACGCGGACCGGCTGTGTGACGCCATTTCTGCCATAGCTGAGGTGTTTAAACTCACAGACCCCTCGTTGCTTTATCTCGAAGTGTCCACTCTTATCACCAAGTACCCCGATATCAGGTAAGCTCACTTGAGAGACCTCCGCTCCGCCAAACTGATGAGCTGTGAGAGACGCTGAAGGGGCCGTTCAGATGACAGTGGCCGTGTGGCACACACCAGGTTTTCGTTTCGATGGCAGTGCAGGGTGGCACTGTAGGTCTTCAGTTAGTCAGATTGGCAGGTTTTGCTGGGATCAAAGAGAGAGCGAGTCCAGCAGGGGGCACCCTGATCTGAAGGAGCACATAGAAAAGGCGCCAACATGCCATTCATTTAAAGATGAAAAGGCAATGTCTGCATGCGGGCAGAAGTTGCGAGTATTTAATGCCCCCCTCATTTGTTGGCATACCTTGCACTCTGCACTACGTCAGTCCTGTCGATGTGCCGTAGTACGAGCCAGCGGCTCCATAACCTCCTCATTCTTTGTCACTGGGGCACTTCCTGCATTCTACCAGGAGATGGCACCACTGGAGTTGTTCTTTTGTGCCAGCCTGGTGCGAGGCACTGTCTTTTATGACCACAACGCCCACTTTGGTATTCAGGCACGAGCATAGGTCGGTTTGCGCACATTTGTCTGTCATTATCACACACGTGTGTCCTGTACTTGTTGCTCAGCAGATGGCACTGCTGTTCTTTATTCGGTAAGCGGCCTAAGCAATGTGCTTCACGCTCAGCAGATGTCACCTTCTTAAGATGTGAACCCCCCAGATTGCCACTACTCAGATTTTTTTGCTTCACCATATCATTGGCTTTCAATTAAGACATAAAGATCAAAGTTCTAGCCCTAGTGGTGACAGACAGACACACGCCTTAGCATTTCATATAAGGATAATTACTCTCCGTGTGAAAAGATAATTGCCCCCTCAAACAGCTGACCAGAGTTCATTGATAGTTCAGCTCCACTAACTGAAATCAGCCAGGCTGCCCTCGCCACATCTTGACCTTCACCACTACATGAACATTAGGCATTGATCAGAGCAAATTCAGAAGAGTGGAGGAAACAAAATGTGCCAGCCAAGGCAGGGTGACAAAGCCAATGCCGAGGCTCCACAGTGAGAGTAGGGGGACCATCTGGAACTGGCTGGCCTGCCAAAGTGACCCCAGGGGCACAGCAGCAGCTTATCCAAGAAGACACAGAGGATACCAGAAGAACAATCAAAGAGCTGCAGCCAACCCGGCGACTTCAGGACCCCCTTATAATAAAGAGACACGACTGAGGAAAGGGGCAGAGAAGCAAAGCGCCAGGAGGACCCATAAGTGCACCGAAACCCTGGGAGGGTCGCCAAGCCTTCTGAGTCAAAAGTCAAACTCTGTGGGCGACTCACTAGAGACGGTGACACTCGCAAATCTGAATTCAGTGAAGAAGAGTGGGCGGCCATATAAAGGAGGCCGAGGGTTTAGTTCAGTGTTGAAACTGTGGGGGCAATTACTTTTTCACGTGGGAGGCGCTGAATGACTCAAGTCTTTAAAGAAACTCGTGGTCCGCATGTCGTGTTCACCCATCATCTGATGTGGCAGTTTGTTTCGCGTATCCAGCAGCGGGGCCATCGGGGGGTCTGGCAGTGGTCTCGGGGTGTCCGCCCTGCTTCTCACACTCCTCTTTGTCTGTCTTGGACCCCACAGGGAGGACCACATCCTGGCATTACTGGCCATGCGTGGCGATGCCAGTCGGGAGATGAAGCAGACGATCATCGAGACGCTGAATCAGCACAAGAGCTCCTCCATGGCGAGCGTGCAGCCCCTCTTCAGGGACATCACGGTGCACTCGCAGACGATTGGGGTGCCCAAACTGCTCAAGTAGGACCAGCAGGGCGGGCCGCGTGTGCCCTCTGGACGGAGACGACTTGGCACACGATGTCTTCAGACGGAGGTCCCCGAGAGCGCCGACAGCGACACGAGAACGGGGGCTCACGTGGACGTGCTGCATGGACGTTGACCACACCTCGGCCTTTTACTCCCCAGACCGGACTGCCCTGGGGGTCCCCATTCACGTACTTGAGTGGGCTCTCAGCTGATTTGTGGCCGAGCTCTGCTGGCGTCCCGGGACCCTCGGTTGCTGTTTGTGCGTGTCTTGCGATGTCATGTCGGGAGCCCAGTGAAGTCGCTGAAGGGGACATCGAGATTTCATGGACGTTGGCATCACGTTGGCATCTCTTTTACTCTGCAACATTAAATGCAGTTTTGCTGGTGGCCACTTAGTCTGCTCTTATTATTTGTTATGGTGCCTATTGGGCGTCACTCCAAACGATGCCATTGGCCTGCAGGGTATGGAGGAAAAAGATCTGGGGGGCAGCTAGGTAACCAGGGAAATGGCAGATGATGATGATGATGATGGCACCTTTTTTGGGGTGTTCTGTCCAAAATTAATCCCTGGACCATAAGTGGGAATGCGGTCAGGACCAATTCAGGCCTCCCACATCCCTGGCATCAGCAAGACTGGCAAATTGGAAATGTCAGGAACATGAATAGTGTGGTGAAGCCTGTCTGGTAACTTGTACAGGTTGGCATCCAGAAAGCCCACCACAAGATGGCTGATTCACTGTCACTAGGTGACCTCTTTGCTCGTTGTTCGTTACCATCTTCAACTTTAGTGAGATATGGGAGTGCCAGCATGACCTGTGGCTTACATTTGGGTAAAATGAGGAAATGGGCACATCACCCAGTAAGGGGTGCCAAGAAAATGACAGGATGCCATAGGGGAGTCAACCCTGGCTGGTGTGGTAAATGGCCCCACTGGGCGTATGAGGGGGACGCAAGTGTCCTGCTGGGCTCAAAATGGGTGTAAGAGCTCTGCTGGGCATGTAGTGGACACGGGGTAGGAGGCACCTGTTACACATCCTTGCCAGTTTTGAATGTGCAGCTCAAGTTGAGCTCCTTGACACACCAACATGGCCATTTGCTCTCACAATTACAATTGTGCATCTGCCCCATATAGTGGCTCCAGTCCAGCCTGGCACTACTCCTGACCACTTGGGGGTGGCCGTGTGTCCACATTGAAGGTCCACATTATTGGCTTTTCCTCCTTACCAGCTGAGGCTGGCACTTTTCTTGTCAATAAAGTTGCTTTTAAACTTGCTGCCATGGTCACCTCACTCAGGTGGCACTGTGGGCTGCCGTAACCCCACAATCTCTTATGATTGGTGCCCACTATCTGCTGGGGCTCTAGGGTTGGCACAACTCTGTGAGCAGAAACTCATTTACGCTCTGCAAAGGGAATGAGATGTGGTGAAAGGCACTATATTAAATAAAGATGGACTCCAACTGGGAACTGGCACAAAGTCCAGATTGGCACAGTCATGCTGGAGGAGAGGTGGCATTTTTTGCCTACTTGTTTGCCCTTTCCATCAGGTGATGTGACTTTTTGGTTTTTAGTCCTATTGATTGTTTACTGTCACCTGGTTGGCACACCACATGGCACTCCCAACCCTTTCAATAACTGGGGCTTGGTTCTCATCCTGTATAGACAGCCATGTGTTTCTTGCCAACCTGGCATCCTTTTGCCCTGTTTGGTGGCCAATAATTCACCCAATGTGAAGGATTTAACAGTTCCTGCCCTTCTGCTGTTAGATGCCAAGCTCTGTGACTCCGCCTCCAATTGTCACTTGCAGTTGAGCTGAAAGCCCTCGCTTTGTGCCAGGTGTAGCTGCAATGTAAATAAAGCACTGAAGATGACTGGAGGGCACCGCACCCCTCACACATCATCATAATGGCATCCTGCCACGCGCCGGTATTGTCAGTGACGTTAAGCCTAATTTGACCGACGCGTTCTTAAAGCGCCTTAATACAAAGCCTGCCATGGCAGTAACGGGCACAAAGCGATTAGCAGGGTCCACATGGGACCAGTGAACCACACTGCCCTATCTTTGTCCCGAATGTCCCTGTTCCTTGAAATAGCGACAGGTGTCACACGGATGGACGAAAGAGGCCCCTGCGGTCCGCGCTGCTGCCCAGTCTCCGTTTCAAGTCCCGGAGTCCGCAGTCCGCTCCATTTTTTTTCTTCTCCGTTTCTCTTCACACATCCCAAACTGTTTAACGGCACGTGAGCTGGCGACTCTAACTCAAGATCCCGAGATGTCCGTCATGCGCGGCTGAGCTAAGCGGTCGCCCTAACTGTTCTCCGTCCTGAGCAGAGCTTGCAGTTCTCGCTGCCATTTCCGTTCACTACATTTCCCATGATGCTCCAGCGCGCGCCTCGCGCTCTGTCCGGCGCCGTTTCCTGTTCGCCTGAAACACCAGGACAACGACGACTGACAAACTCCGCTACCCGTAAGCCAAATATTTTTATTCTCATTATCTCAGTAAGTATCGTGGATGGCACCCCGAGGCGACTTTTCCTTCGGCTGTTCCTCCGTTCTCTCTGTCTTATAGTTTCCTGCTGCTCACCCTTCTCTAGTCGCCGTGAATCTCGTAGCCCACCCGCGCTGTTTTTATTTTCGTTTTATTAAAAGACGAGAAGCCGCCGCCAGCGTTTCCTTCTGGTCCTCATGGCGTCTGTGCTTTTATTCTGTAGCTCGGCGGTTTTTGTCCACCTGGAAGAGGAAACTTTGTGCCGGTGGGCGACGCGACCGACAAATCAACAAACGCAGCCTTGGAGAGCGGACGGAGGGCCCCGGGCCCGTGGGCGAGCGAGCGAGCGAGCAGGTGCGCGCGGGCGTGTGCGTAAACCTCAAGGGGCGGGAGCGCGCAAAGGGGTACGGGGTGAAAAGATGAAAGGGAGCGCGGAAGGGGAGCGTTAATGACAGTGGCCTGTCGTGTTGGGTGGTCACAGCGCGAAATGTCCAACTAAAGAAGATGAAGAAGCGGACCTGAAAACCGCCTGGATCGGTGGGCCTTCTTGAGCCCCCGTCGCCCAACTTGTCCGCCTGTTTTGGTGCCAGGGACTTGTTTTACGATGTGCTGCTCACATGGACCTTCTTTTACTTCGGCCGTTTAAGCCACTTCAGTGCCAGCAGGGGAGCTAGAAACTGGCACCATGCATTACGGGACCCTGCTGCACACACTTGGGTCAGGTTAGCACTGCCAGTTCAATGACAGACACGAACACGGGGAGAACATGACGGGTCTGCGGAGACCTGGCATGGGGTTTGAACTGCACCACTCAAGCAGCAGAGTAAACCACAGCACTGCCATGCCAGCCTTCCTGTAAAAATATGACGTCAGTAAGGGCAGGTGGTGCCCTCTGCTGTACCTGGCAGCGCTGGAACAGAGAGGGTCTGCTGCACACATCGCCAGGCTCTTGTTTGGGTGGGTTTTTTTTTAACCTCCCTGTCTCCCCTTTTTCAGTGGTGGACTGAAACAGACCAGCTGTTGTGGCACCTGTGCCCAGGTATCCGGGTCAGGGGCACAGAGATTCAGCAAGAAGAATGTGCAAAGATTTATAGCGCCTTTCAAATGGGAGACATGGACCGAGTGAGTAACAGGGAAGACCTCATGGCAGCTGTTCAGTTGGGCTACCGGACGTTAAAGATGGCCACCCTCGTCCTCCTCACAGCCTATGGTGACAAGTGTAAGAAGACAAAGTCTTGAGGAGGGGACGCTGCACTCGCTCATCATGGTGCTGGAAACGGGTGGCACATCGTGTGGTACACACCGAGGGCAAGAGAAGAGTTCACTGGACTCTGGGCCGGGTACACGGTCTGTCAGTCTGCTATATAGCGCCTTTCACACAGTGCGGTGCTGCACTGTGGGGACTTGATATGTGTTGATTAGTACATGTGGCAATAGCAGCCCATTACAGCGGTTATATAGCGCCTTTCACCTCAGTTTATCTGCTTTATGTCTTGGCTCATTGTGACTTACGATTATAGGACTTACTGGACTTGACCCAACATTTGAGATACAAGGGGGGCTCCACCAGGGTCACCCGGTGGCAGCAGTGGGGTTTGAACCTGCACCCTCAGAGTTTACAGTGTGCCACCCTGCCCAAGGCTATCTATTATATAGCGCCATCTATCTATCTATCATTATATAGTGCCTTTCACCTCTCGTTGTTTATCTCGTTATCCCTTTTCTATTCCATTCAGTTTCTTATCGTGTGGCACGGTGTGCCAGCTCAGAGCTTTCTCATCTCCCCGTCTCTGTATAGCGCCTGTCAGTTCACTTCTGTTTTTTTTTTTTTTCCCAGACACCGAGCGCTGTGACAAGTTTGATTTTATGAATTATTAAATGCAGAATTCGTACACATAAAGACACAGCAGACAGGATAACAAAACAGACCCCAATTTGCCCCAGTGGCGCCCGGCGGTTTCTGCCCACTGACTGTTGAGTGGAGGGAAGGCGCTATATAGCGAGAAGTGTTTGTGGGTGAGGCAGACACAAGAAGTGACATGAGGGAGCTGATGGGCGCTGCAGAGTGGCACTGCCACGTTACAAGTTGGTTACTTGACAACAAGACGCCTGTAAATCTCTCTATAGCGCCTTTCAGTTCATGCTGGTGTCAGGCGATGGCCGAGCGTTGACCGTTTTTTAGCACAACCCTCCATTTACCAAACACGCCTATCCAGAGTGGGGGGTCCCAGCAGGCACCGTGCATCAGGCAGTAAGAACACCAGGATGGGGTGCCAGCCCATCGCAGGGTGAACACGCACATCGGGGGCCAATTTAGCTTTGCCAGCCCACCTAAATGACACGTCTTTGGGATGACACCAGAGCCACTGAAGGAAGCCCACCGGAACACGGGTAGAACATGCAGACTCTGTGCAGGGAGGACCAGGACGTGAGGGTCTCCTTGTTGTGCCCTCGATTCGCACACGTATTTGAGAATGTCACCGGACTGGTGACAGTGACCCAGTGATGCTGTCATATAGTGCCTTTCCTGTCTGTCCCACTAACAATGCCACTGCAGTGTGGTGACGGACATCACGTCAATTGGCACACGTAAGTCAGAATTTCACGGGACTCCTGTCAAAAAGGTCCCTGTAAAGAGTGACGTCTGTTTTGTGACAGGATGGGCAGTGATGACCGCCGAGTGGACGGCGGCGGACGTTTTATTTTATTTCACGTTCTTTTGGTGTCCCTTTGAAGGAGTGGGTCACAGTGCCGCTTGTCTTTCAGGTGGTGACAGACACTAGAGCAGCTTGTCCTCGTCACTTGCAGTGTGATGGCCGCCCGTCTCTTCCTCGTCCTTCTCTTAATTGTCCTGTCGTTTGATTTTTCGGCCATTTATGAACGTCGGACTTCCTTGTTTCGGCCCCCCACGGTCAGCCGTGTCCCCCTAAGAGGGCTGAGCTTTGGTGAACTTCAGGCCTTTTCACAGCATTCCACTTGGGTGGGTGAGTGTGCCAAAGTGCCTACCTGTTCACTTAGAGGGCAGGCTGGTGAAGGTGGTCACCTTTGACACAGTTTGGCACCATCTTCGTCCTCAGCTCCTTATCTAAGCTCTTTGTGAGTGCCAGGGAGGTGCCAGGCCTAGACGTGGACTTCTCTGTGTGGCTGCCCGGGCACCTGTGTTTCTCCTCGGTGGTCTTTGTGTTCCCTTTCATTGCTCTTTGTCACCCGTGTCACCCCCTAGGGCAGTGACTGTAAATCACATAAGACTTCAGCCGAGTGCAGGAGCCCGCAGTGCCCCACGGGTAACCTCCGTTTGTTTTGTCCTCCATGCCCCGAACCTACAGCTCAAGCTGGAACTCGGCCCCCCACATCATGTCAGTCCACGGAGTTTCAGAGCCCCTCAAAGCTTCGCTCCTGTGTGCTCAGCAGGGGGCGCCACTGTGGCCCGGTTGCCATGTTTGCAGTGCCAGTCTGCGTGCCCACCTTATTCTTTCCTTTGTCATCGTCATAGAACTGAAGTGACGAGGAGCGGGCCCTGGACTTGCCAGGTTAAAGGGGCTCTTCCGTGGTTTGACCGTCTCACGAAACTGGGCACCCCAGCCAGCCTTTCTCATTTGCTTTTCTTTCCTGGCAGGCGCCATGCAGGAGAGCCGATGACGGTGCCCGTCGCCAGCCGCCCCGTGACATGGAGAATGCTTTGAGCAGAAGCCTGGACTCCAGAGGCTCCCTGCCCCCCTCGGGCTCCGTCTCTCCGGCACAACTGGCAGCCAGGCTGGACTCGTACGAGACGGGGGGCCGCAGGTCGATCTCGGATGTGCGGCGGACCTTCTGCCTCTTTGTCACCTTTGATCTCCTCTTCATCACCCTACTGTGGATCATCGAGTTGAATGTAAGTGCCCCGCGGAGGGGACGGTGGGTCGCTGTGGGCGGTTGAGCCGTTTGGCTCGGGCACTTGATGGCTCTCATGTGACGTAGCGCCTTTCCCAGCTCGGCCCCCTTTGACATCGCCCTCCCCTTGAGTCACTCGTTCCCAGCTGGCCACCCGTCTTGGACCCCACTGCTGCTCTAATTGGCTTTTCTTATCTTTTGCCCACCTTGAACTGCTGGGACCAGTTTTGTTTATGGTGGTCCCGGTGCTGCTGCCCGCACTCCTCGTGCCTGTGTGAGAGAGGAGTGGGCAGGACGGTGGACTGGCACCCCTCTAAGATTTGGTTCTTGCTTATCCCCCCCCCATGTTTCCCAGAATTCCCCGGACTGTCCTGTGACTTCCCCCCCACTTCGCAGTTCCACGTCTCTCCAGTAGAGGTCGCCATTGAGACCCCCTACACTATCGTATTGTGATTCTGCCATCTGCCCCTCCAAAGCTGAACGCCCCTTTCTGGACCCTCCCAGCCCTGCCAATGTCTGCTCCTTTTTGTTCCTTAGTCTTGCCATACCTTGAGTGCCAGGCCTGTGCCAGAATTTGACAAAAGTGCAGCAGTTGGGTCTCCTTGACCCCCCGTCACACCATCGGCTCCTTAGAGTACCTGTGACAAAGTGACACACCTGTCACAAGGCTCCCAAATAAAACTTCAGGATGAAGTTGAGACCCTGTAGTCGGGTGACATGTTGGCACCTCCTGACACATGTGCCACACCTGGCCCTGGGCTGCACACTGATGTGACGATGCAAGGCGCTATATAATGGATGACAGTCCCACTGGGATTTCAGGTTTGGTCCTCCATTTTGTGTGTGGCCGGTGGTCCGAGTCACAATGCGGGGGGCAAGGTGGTCTTTTAAAAGTCCCAAGTGATTGTGTGGCCGGTGGCAGTCCTGACCCCCATGTCTTGTCTTGCAGGTCAACGGGGGCATCCAGGAGAGGCTGAAGGAGGAGATCCTCCATTACGACTACCACAGCTCGTTCTTTGACATCTTCGTAAGTAGCGGTGGCCGACATGTCACTTGTCCTTTGTTATTTTGTTGTCCTTCTAAGCCCTGCCAGTTTCTTTTGTCATCTCCTTGTCTGCCCGCCGTGCTCCTCTCTGATCCTCCCACATTGGGGGTCACCATTGCGTGAGTCTGGCAGGTGGGCCTGCCCCTGACCCTAACGCTGTCCCGTCTTTGTCATTGCAGGTCATCGCCGTTTTCCGTTTCGCCGTCCTGATCCTCGCCTACGCCGTGTGCCAGCTGCGACATTGGTGGGCCGTAGCGGTGAGTTGGCTGGCTATTTTTTCTGTCAGATGCCCTGTCATGGATGAGCAGAGGGCACCCCAAGTTCCACAGGCATTCGGGGAGTTGGCACACAGCTGGGTTGAGGGGTGTGTGAGGGCATCAGCTGTGGTCCAAGTAACAGCTGATCCAAGGAAAGCTAAACGTAGCTTGCTGGCATCAAGCGGGCACCGAAAACCCAGACAATAGCAGAAAAGTGAGGATGGGACGGGCATGAGGAGGGAGGGACAAGCTGGCAGGGCCTGAATTTGCATGCGTTGTTAGAACAATTAATTAGCATAAAGGCGTGGCCAGCTGCTGCTGTCCTTTGAAGTCCCCTTCGGTTTGGTGACGTCATCACAATGCCAGCCACTTTGTGTTGGAATGCCGTTGTAGTTGGGCGTATTGTTTCTGGCTGTGATGCCCACTGACCTGACATGGGCCTAAAAGATGATGCCCTGCAGTGATTGGCATCCATGCCCCTGGCATTAACGACAGCTTCGCCACTCGTGAGGCAAGCGGGTGTTTTTGGCCCATTAGCTTTATGTCTGCCTCCCTCCTCCCCTGACTGAGCCCACCTTGTTGAAGCGACTGCCCCTTGACTGGTCACGTTGTCACTTTGTCATTAAGGGTCACGAGTGTCCTCGTGTAAAAGTAAATCTGCAGCACAGTGAAGGCGCCTGATGACTTTGTGAGTCCACTGCATGCAGTTTAAGGGGTCACTTTAGGCCCCACAAGAGCCAGCACTGGTGACTGAGGTGACTTCTGATGCCAACGTCAAGGGGGGTCTTCACATCAGAAATCCTGAGGGACGTTGTCCGCCAGAAGGTGACTTCCTGCCAGCGCAGATAAGCAGAACAAAGTCCTCTTGTCATAAAGAGCCAACTGTGCACACGGAAGTACAAGGCGGTATCTGTCACTTGTCACCAAACGCCACACCCAGTGGTCTTGTCACGCAGTCTCACTCAATTAGGCCCCTAAAGGCCGCTGTGACGCCTGCTGACTTTGGGGCTTAACCAACCAGACACGGTGACACCGTTCATGACACGAGTGGCCAGTACAGTGACGAGAAACGCCAGCCGATTGGAAATGAAAGCTCGGGGTGTGCGTGAAAGTCCAGGCGGCCAGGCCAGTCCTTGGGGGGAGTCCGATGCCCCCTCATCACCTGAAAGGTGACAGACGTGCTGTCTGAACGTTCTCATGAAGCCCCCAGGGGTGCTGGGACCCCAGTTATACCGTTAGACTGTGAAAGGGCCACGCTGGCACGAAATGACAGGAGGACGGCCACTCTGGTTCATTCCAGATTGTCCTTTTGTGACCCTCGTAACTGGACGTGTGGCGCCAGGGGGCTGCCAGAGAGTCACAAGTACACAACAAGAAGTCCGAGGTTGTGCAACCGCGCTGGCGTGAAGCGGGATTGTCAGCTGGGCGATTGAGGAACCGAAATAAAAGCGTAATAAAATAAAAAAAAAAGGAGGATGAAAACGACGACACCTGGAATGAGCAGAGGCCAAGGAGGGCCAGCTGTCACCCACCCCCTTTAGGGGGTCCCTCTGTGAGCCCTCGCGGTCTGTCACCATCCACACTGCCATCTTGCTTTAACGCCAGGGGGAGTCGTAGTCTGACCAAGGTGCCAGTGATGGTGGGCACCAAGGGAGCACCTCTTGCACTGAAAGGTGCATCATTCCCAAGTTTGGGGGTCCTATTGAGCCCCTGGACTTGGGGCCATGTGACTGTGATGTCGGCTTTGGAGATTAGGGCTTCAATAGGGAGACAAAGCCATTGGGGTGCCAGGGGGAGGCTGCGCAGGGGCCAGTGCAGCTTTGGAGAGCCTGACGTGTCTCCTCTTCGGTTTGTCTTTGCAGGTAACGACGGCGGTTACCAGTGCCTTCCTCATCGTCAAAGTCATCCTGTCTAAGGTACGGAGTCTGACGCGGAGGGACCCCACTTCTGTGTACCTTCTGTCGGGGGCTTTGGGACACGTGACAGAGCGAGTCAACTGGGTGTCACGTCTGCTCAGTGGCAGGGAATGTCATCTTAACCCGGAGTGGCTTCTCGTGACACCCACAGGGGGGCGCTGTCTGCACAAACGGCCTTTCACTGCAGACGTGAATGGAGCTCACTGTGCTGACCCTCGTTACGCAGGCCACCCAGTGTGCCCCCCAGTCTCTGACCCGCACTGGGGTCCTTACTGGTGCAGGCCTTCTGGTTCACACGCATCTGCTGTGACTGCTGTCTCTGTTTTATATAGCGCCTGGCATCTGTCTGTCTACCCATCTCCTATATAGCGCCTTTCATCTGTCGGCCTGGCATACTGTGCCTTTTCATATCCTTCCACCCATCATGTGTTCGCTGACCTTTACCAGCCTTTTTCCTTCTCTCCACGTTTTGATGCCAATGCTGTTTGTTTCATATTTGTAGCCCAGTGGTCATTAGGGTACCCTGGCATCACGACTGAGTGACCCAACAAGAGCTCACTAACGAGCCAAGCGCCCACTCTGATGGTTGCCCACCTGATGTACGACACTCGAGGTCACTCAAAACTCACCAATGCCATAAGTTAACAGTGGACACAGTGCGGTCACCAGGCTGGCCAGGTCACTTGTGAAGTGTCACCCACTTTCGTACTCTGTGCCAGTGACCTTCAGTTCAAGCCAAATGCCCAGTACTGGACCCCACTGCCAAGATGAGCCGTCCATTCAGTTTTCGTCAAGCAGACACGTCTGGGCAGACTGAAAGTGGCACCTCCTGCCTTAGCCGGGCACACGCACTGAATGAGCCCTTGAAAGGTGTGTGTGTGTGTGTGTGTGCGCTGCCCCCTTGTGCTCGTGCAGGTAACTCAGTGCTTCTCTGTGGTGTTTTGTTTTTGAAGCTCCTGTCCCAGGGGGCCTTTGGCTACCTGCTGCCCATCATCTCCTTCATACTGGCATGGATCGAGACCTGGTTCTTGGACTTCAAAGTGCTGCCCCAGGAAACCGAAAATGAGAACAGTAAGGAGGGCTTGGGTGGGCTTCTCTTTTGTTTTGTTTGCTTGCTTTCTTTCATGTTGACTCGTCACTGTCACTTTGCTACCCTCAATGCCATTGGCCAACACAGTTCATATTCCTGTCTGCTGTTAATATAAATTGGAAATGCCAAATAAATGAGGATGGGATGGGCATTGTAGGGGCATGCCCGCACAGATATGTAAAGCAGACATCTGGCACACTCCTGTTTTTGGGTGGCACGCGTACTTCAGCTGGACACTCAAACGTGAGGTGCACGGCCATTCAGATGGATGTCACAATGACACCACGCTGTGCACAATGTGTGACCTGGCTTTACGGTGTCACACAACGCTCTATTATACCCGGGCAGTGCAGGGTGTCCCACTGGCAGAAGGCAAAATGATTTAAAACAAAGATGAAAGATCAAGAAAGAACAACACACGGCCAGACCCCCAGAGCTGTGTCCCCCAGTCATCGATCAGATGACGCGTGTCAATGTCGTGCTGTTGTCCCAGGCAGCCACTCTGTGATCACCCAAAGGGTCCCACTCGGGTTCCTCATTTACACCAACAGCTCAGCCATATAAAGATAATCCGCCTCTGCCAATTCAATGTACTCACCTGTGCGGTCGGGCAGACAGCGGCACACCTGAAGGGGTCATCGCCATGGGGTGGGCTGCCACCTACTGGACTCTCATATTGTTGCACTTTAGGTTTACCTGGGTGCCCCTTTTTTCACTCCATGCCATCTGCAGGGCTGTAGTTTCTCTTTTTATTTCCATTAATCAATGTTGCAGTGCTGAGAATGTCATAGCCCCCTGTGCCAACGTGTAACACAATGAATGATGGCAGGCAGAATGCAGCATTAGACAAGGGCACCCTGAAGGACCACGCAAGGCAGTTTTTAAAATCCGTGTTCATCCAAGCTGTCCAACCCCCTCCGTGTGTAAAAGTAATTGCCCCCCTGACTTCAGTATTTACCTGCCGCAGTCCCAGCTGACCCCTCGTCATCATTTGTTGTCAGCCCTTCACTGTGCCATCGAGGTGCCATAGCTCACTGCTTTCATTCAGACACATGGGTGGCTTTGCGAGTGTCACCTGCTCATTTCAGTGCCTGTCCTTTGGTGCTGCCAGCACACGTCTGAGTCGTTCAGTTTTCGACTTTTGTGTTTCTGCTGCTTAACCCGGTGAGGCTTTGGCTTCGGCTCACAGACGGATAAGCAGAACTTAAGAACGGTCCGGAGAACTTCGTTCAGGGATAGCAGTGAAGTGTCCCCACCAGCACCGCCGTGGCTTATTGTTGGTCTGACGCTCTTCTTGTTGAAGCCCAGACTGGTGGGCCATGTTTTGGACTCGTCTGTCATTGTTACTAAAGCCTTGTGGGTCGTCTCAGGGTTTCTTGGCACCGATGACCACCGGAGGTCTCGCTCCTCTCCCACCGTCCTCGGTCTCTTCTCATCATGGAGTCCGCTGACTTGAGCTGAGGCTGGAGAGGCCTGCGGGTCTGTGAATGATTTATGGGGTCTTTCTTGAAGGAGTCCCTGCTGTGCCCATGATGTGGTTTCCTGCTGAGGTTGCCCACCTTCCCTATTTGGTGGTACAGCCTTACAAATGCCTTTGTCATATTTCCGTGACTGGGAAGTTTTGGTTTTTTTTCCTCGTCTTTTTCGTAATTTCCTTTGATTGAGCTCAGATGTTCATCTGGAACCCTTCTGGTAACGACGACTGGACTGGTGAGGGTCGGCATGTGTGGTGGGCTGGCTGAGTCAATTTTGGTGAGCCCATTGAGGCAGTCAAGGGGGGGCAATTACCTTTTCACAATGAGAACTTTATGACTTCGATGTACTTGTCAGAGCCAGAGTGTGTGTGTGTGTGTGTGTGTCCTTCGACTCTCCCAAGACCTCGACCTGGTGATTGTGACGTGTGTCTGGTGGTCTCCTCAAGACCACCCAGCTTGGGTATCCAGTGTGGTGTTGGTGTCTGCTGTGGCCACCACAGATCAGAGGACCTCAGAACGTCTGTGTCGTGTAACGGTCACCCACCTCGGCTGCCTTCTGGGCCTTGGCACCACTCTGAGTTGCCACCTGCTGACTCCCCAGGGCAGCAGTGGTTGTCATGGCTGGGTGACTTTGTCCCACCCACTTGTGTTCTTTTCATTCCTTTGAGTGACACAAAGTGCCCTGCTAGGTGTATTGTTTGCCCTCCCGGGTCAGCGTTTGTTTCTTGTCATTAAATGCCATGGTGACGCCTGAGCACCTCTACAGATGCCCTTCATGTTTCCCTCCTCCTCTTCCTCCTCCATGTGCTCTGCTTGTCAGAAGAAGAGGAGCCTTGGGGGTCCTCGGTAGTTCGGCCCACCTAGGCGCAGACCTCCAAGCTGTGGGTGTAAGTTGACACCCATGGTGGTCACACAGTCCGTGGCCAGGTTGGCAGTGTGAGTGCCCCACTGACTTGAGAGGGCTGATGGCCTTATGTCTCCTTTGGGCCATCGAGATTAGCAGGTATGGAGCAGTCAAAGGTGACGGGTGTCCATGCCAGCTGCTGGGGTCTCAGGGGGTCAGCATGAACAGAGTCGTCGGCAGGTTTATGATGAAGATGCGCCCCCTTCTTGCCACCTCACTGGTCTGCGCCCGGCCATCACGGTGTCACCTCCTCATGTTGTCGTCACTTTGTTTCAGGACTCTTTTCCATCTCGGCCCCCTCGGAGAGGGCCGCTCTTCTTCAGCCGGGACCGCTGTCAGACGGGCAGTTCTACTCGCCACCAGAGTCCGTGGCAGGTAAGCATCTGGGCTGAACGGGAAGGCAGTTGGTAACCCACACGGGCACATCGGGGTGGCTTTGTGACACACAGAGCCAGTGGGAGGCCTAAGGCAGCGTTTCTCAGCCTTTACGGATTTGCGACCCGAGTTTTCATAACAGTTCTAATTGTGCCCCCCTAGCGTTTTTTTTTAAAGGAGCCCACTAACATCAATTTGTTCTTTTTTAATTAACGATATATCATAGATGCATATTTTATTATACCCACTTCACTTTTATCGACATTTATCGAACTCTAGATTTATTGTTCTAGTATCAGAATGTAGTTTAAGTTCATTTGTTTTGGTTTCAATTGATGAATTTTTCATATTTTCGATTCTTGTTTTCTTTTTTTCACATCTTCACACCCCCCTTTTTGTTACTTTGTGCCCCCCTAGGGGGGTCTGCCCCACAAAAGGAGTTAAAACAGCGGGTGAGGCCAGTAAAGGACCCGCGGGTGACTGGCAGGAAGGACTGACCAGTATAGCAGTTCAGCTCCTAGCATCACCTGTGCCTTTTGGCAGGTTAAGTTAACCGATGCCAGTGACTTGGCCTGGCACTCCCTCCTGTGTGGCACTTTGGATGGGGTCTGTTAGCAATGGGTGGAGGCTCCCTGATGATTTCTGAGGGCGATGAGGGCACACAGGTGGGTTTACTGCCTTAGGTGGCATGAGGGTCTGAGAGCTTGTTGTTTCTGCACGGTGGTCTCCTTCTCCTTTCATTGTCTTTCGCGGCCTGAGGTTTTCGTTTCTTTCTGCCGCCTGAGCTCCTCGGCTCTCCGTGTGTGTCCTCAGTGCACCGCTAGGGGGCAGTGCAGTCCGACTTTAAGAGGCCCGTTAAGCCCGCGTGTCCGGGTCTCGATACCGGATGGAGCAGAAAAGATTGAAGTACACAGATTATTAAAAAAGAAAAACTTTAAAGCGGGCAAAGAAATATTTAAAAAATAAATGAATTCACTGTAAAAAAGTGACGTCACAAAGTGCTCTTTGCGTAAACGCAATGCTGGTTGTGAACCCCTGACGGAGTCATTGAAGGCCCCCAGCAGTCCCGTGGTTTGGGGGTTTACAGCGAGGAGGCGACATTGCTGTCCCCGGGTCCCACCGCCCTGCCACTCGGCTCGTCCGCCGTTTTTCAGACCGTTTCACCGCATGGCTGTCATTGTGCCTGTCGCCGTGAGAGCCGGGTGGCTGTTTAACCACAGAAATGAAACCTCAGTCTGCCGGAGCGGGCGCAGGTGCGCGCGGCGGTTAACCGGGGGTCGCGCTGCTCGGCTGTTGTTTTTCCGTCCGCTTATCGGTGCCATCAGCGCTGTTGGTGATGCGGTTTGCGTTCCCAAGCTGAAGACGAGAATGGCGGTTTAGATGAGGGAGCGGAGGACCGGCCGGCGATGGCGCCTTGAGCGCTCGGGGTTGACGGACTGTCACGTTAAACGTGAGTCGACACGCGAAACCCACAGTTTAGGTAACAGATGGTCCGGTGACATGAGAAGATGGCTATTTGGACAGGCAGGTAAGAAAGGCGCTATATAGCAGACACACAGATACGCGGGTAGGAGAGGCGCTATATAATAAACGTAATGTGTGCAGTGAACTGGAGGTGCCATATAATGAGCCGCATAGCCAGGTGAGAAAGGCGCTATATGACAGACAGACACAGAGAGAGCGACAAAGACTTGCAAGTACAAACGGCAGTATCTCTTAAACTATAGAGGTGAGAAAGGCGCTATATAATAGACAAACAGAGATGTGCGCCGTATAGAGAGACCGGTAGGGAAGGCGCTATATTATAACCATATGACCGGTCTTCTCTATAAACCACAGCCATGGATTGCTAGACAGGGTACTAGGAAGTCCAGGAAGGCACCACATAAGAGCCACCTTTTATAGACGCCACATGGCAGCTGGGACGGGTCCGTCTTAACAGCATTATAGGCCCCCTGGGTAAAGCAGTGCATTGAGACCCCTACGTACACCACCACTCAGCAAGTGAAGCATACATAGATTGGCATGGGGCCCACGGGCAACCGCCCAGCGTGCCCACACGTTAAGACGACCCTAAGCTGTGACGGGTGCCCGAGAGAGAGAGAGCTGTGGTAGATTTGTAGAGTACCTGCTTCCCCACCAATATGCCAGAGGTTGCCCCTCTGATGCCACGTTGAAATACCTGAGTGTTATTTGATGGTCTACACAGTAAAGAGGCGGGTAGGTAGACATGAAAGGCGCTATATAGTAGGTAGCTAGTTGTAGGGCTGTGACATTTTACCGCCTGTCTGACTGGCACATAATACGTCAGCGCTCTCTGAATGGCCATGGCAGATAAATATTGAGGTAGGAAAGGCGCTATATAGCAGACTTGTTTCTGTCTTCTCCCCCTCCCGAGCCCCTCAGTCCTGCTCTGTTTTCCAGCGGTCCCAGGTGAGGCCTGCACTCCTGCTGTCGGCTCTGATGTCTCGTCACCAGGTATTCCTTGGTCATCGTTGTCATCGTCATCTACTGTTGCCTTGTGGGCTGCAGTTCAGGGCCTTCTGCTGGTGTTTGGGCAGCGGATGTGGAGGGTCCTCTTTGCCCGCTGCTCATAGATGGCTCAGCTTTCTTCATCGTTGGTCCTCCTCCATGTGTGGCAGAGCTCAGTTGATATCGAACACATATGCAGTACGTGTGAAAGGCGCTATATAGACAGATAGATGTATAGGCAGTAAAGTCACTCTGGGAGTGTCACTGTGCCCCAAGTCGGAGTTCAGTGGGTCTGGCCAACGGGCAACAAGGTGCTGTGATGAATACCAAGGTAGTGAAGGAAGTGTTTATCAATGGCTGTGCAGAAAAGGCGCTATATAACACATGAGACAGAGAAGTCCGAGGGGGCGGTGAACAGCCGGAGTGTCACCCCAAGTGTCTCTCGTACCTGCATGACCGACTGGCTGACTCTGCGGTGGCACAAGAATCTGTTTTGTGTAAAGGGGACCCCAGTTCTACGCCGTTTAGGGGCTTTGGTTTTGTTACACCAATGAAGCCCCCGATACGCTCGGGTTATCGATGTCTGATCTTCTGCCAGGCCATCTCTGGTGGCCTCACTTCGCCCCCTGTGGTAAACCTTGAGGACAGGTGGGACCCGATGGCAGGTGACTTTTGTAACAGGAGGGCCAGGCCTTTGGAGCACGGGACGTGACGCTGGGCTTGTGTCATCGGTCCTGCCCACCTGTTAGGAAGTTGATTTGGAGCACATCCTGTGATGAGTGCCCCGTCTTGAGGGTGGTGGAGGTGTCAAGGGTGCCAGCTAAATAGTGAGTGCCCCTAGTGGGCTGACATGAACTTGTCACATCCTCGTACCTATGAAGTCCACAGCTGGGGGTCCCAGGGGTGTCGTCTGCTCTGAACAGCCCGAGTGCTGAGAGTTTGACCAGCGGGCACTGAGGCTGGCAGCACTAGGTTTGTGGGAGGGTCGGTGGCACTGCCCCCCTTAGTGCTGCCGATGTCAGTTCAGCCCAAGCTGACCACGAGTGACCGGCTGGCCGTTCTTAAGACCCTCAGACTGACCCTTTTTCATCTCTCTTCTTGTTTTTCAGATTCCGATGAGGACATCGAGGAGAAGCACGATCACGAGAAGCCGGTCCTCTAGCTGGTAATTGTCACTCGTCACCATCGAGCAGTCAGCCGCGGTGCTCATGTGATGTCATCAGCGCACTGTGAATGACCGCCTTGTGTCGAGCTGCGTATGACGGTGGCAGAACTCAGGAAGGGGGGGTGTGTGTCACAGACGTGACTGGCACTGAATGAGTGGGCTCACTTGCTAGAGTGCCAGTTTGTTGAACCCCAGTCTGCCCCCAGAGGATCAGCTCGCTTACCGCCGTGACTGTGACCCCCTGAACTCTGCAGGTGTCTGCTCGGTCCTCGCCCCCCCCCCCCCCAAGGCCACTTCACAAAAGTAAAGTGAAGTGACACCAGAGGTGCCCGTGCAGTCTGAATGTGCAACGTGAGCCTCAGAGAAGGGCAACTGTCACTTAAAGCTCTCAGCTTGTCCCTCGGCTTGACTACCCTGTCATCAGTGGGGACTCCATTGGCCACCATCCCTGAAGGGACAATAAAATGGCGTGCCCACTGTGTACATATGAGGTGTGGGCAGGTGGGCTTTACCTGAAGGAGTTCAAACAGAGGCGGGGGGTCTCGACGTGATCGGGCTGCGTGACGTGCCCCTCCATTCTGCGTCTTAATGTCGTGGCTTTCTTTTTTTTTATTTTTCAGGACACACTTCACAAAGGACAGTGCAGGACCACCCTGGACGCTGAGACCCCCCGGAGGTCCGCCGTCTCCTCACTTCTGTTCTTCTATCTTTTGTGTTGCGTTTGAAGCGATTTGTCGGCTCGGTGCCCAGGACGCTGCCATGCCGTCATTTATCTGATGTCCTGGACTGGCACTTTAAGCAGCCCTCAGATGGCCTCATTGGTGACTGTGGCCAGTGGTGCTGCCCTCTTTCTGCACTGATTTCTGGGGGTCCTGAGTGCCCCCCTGACGCCATAACGGTTCAAGGATTTCAAGAGGTCCACAGGGCACTGAAGAAGAATGGCTGGCATCCACACTGTCACCTGCCTCTGGCTGTGCCCCGATTAGGACAACCGGAAGTGACGAGAGGGTGAGGAGAGCCGCACCACCACACACCTGCCACTAGGGGCGTCACAGTCTTCCACTTCTCAGGGACGCATTCGCCACCCACGTCACAGTCACTGGTCACCTCCTCACACAGCACGAGTGACCCTCTCTAGGGTCACCTGACCTGGCCACAGCTGCCAGTCCCTCCTGTGGTCATCGTCATGCCTCCCAGTGTTGTGTGTCCATCCCTGACTTTGCCACCAGTGCACCACTTTCTGTGGATAACGTGAGGGTCCTGCCCTCTGGGTCCGATGCCCGCTGATCCATGGCCCTCTGTTTGTATGGACTGGTCTCAGGTGGTCTCTTCTTTTTGTTTTGGCTGCCCAGGACCCCGACATTGGGCCCGCCTTTAGGTGCCTTTGATGACACCCAGAGGGCCCTACTTCTGCCTCATTTTGCCAAAAGGCTTGGTGGTCGACCATTGACTTGGGGTTCAGTATGGTGGTCTTTTAAAGGGACTCCAGGATTTTCACTTTTGTTCATTTCAAGCAATTTTTGTATTGCGCCCTTCCAAGGTGGGCAGACACCTAAGAGTGGTGTGCCTGTAACCCGCTGTGCCATCCTCTACAAGGATGCAGCCCACCCCGATTTCCTTTGCAGTTCTGCTGCCCCCCCCTTGTATGCCCACACCCGGCCCTGCCACCCCAGAACCCTTTGACCCTCGCCAGCGGCCTTTGAGGTACCAGACAGACTGAGTGGTGGGCATTGTGGTGGTCCCGACTGACAGACTGCAACTTCCCTTCTGCTTTGCGCGTGTGGCGCCCCCTTGAGTTGAGGTGGGCCTAATGGGGACGGGGTGAACCCAAACTTGTGACCAATGAAGCCCAGTGGTGGGGGCAGTGGTGCCAGTCCTAGCCCCCTAACTCTAAGCCGGTGCCTGCTGCTGCTGCTGCCGCCGCCTTGGATTTTAGGACTCGTCTGATTTCGGTGCCATTGCTGCTTCACTTTCTTGTTCTTTTGACCGTTGGGCTCGTTGTCATTAAAAGGACTTTGATTACGTCACCTTCTCTTTTTGGGGGGTCGCCTCTCTGGCTGTGTGAAGGAACTGAGTGGACCTGAGTGAGGGATGAAGGAGGAAGACAAAGGGTTGATGCCCAGATGCCCTGGCACCTTGAGCACAGCCCACACACAAAGGGTGACGTCACCCCTTGGGCCACCTGGTCCCGTAGTCGGGCTTTTATATAGCGCCTTCCCAAGGCGTCCTGTGGAGTGCAGAGTGATCTTGGGAGTGGGGTGGCAGGTCACGTGACACAAATGGACCAGGAGTGACCCCGCTGTCCCCTGTGAGTGGACACTAAGAACAGCTGGACTGACCATTGAGCCCCAAAAGCTCGGCCATCCTGCCCAGATAACATCAAAAGTGTCCTGAATGTGGCGAGGACATCAACATAAAAATGTCAGGTGATAAGCGAGCTGCCTACTAATGCAGGTAAGAAGAGCTGGGACCCCTAAACATGGCAGCACGGGGGTCTTTTAAAGGGCCCACAGGGTGTTTGCTTTTATTATTTTTATATAGCGCCCTTCCAAGGTGGGCAAACTCCTAAGAGTGGCATGTTTGTGACCCGCTGTGCCATCCATCCAGACAGGCAGTTTGGTGTAACGGCTGAGGCTGTGGGGTCAAATCCCACTTCTGACACCATTGTGAGACCCTGAGGAAGTCGCTTCACCTGCCAGTGCTGCAATTAGGGAAAACAAAAGAGAGGCGGAGCCAATTGTGTCTCAAATGGTGACAGTCATCTTGACTGGTGCCAGGCGGGCATGAGGTGGCAGTGAGAGCAGAATTAACATGCACAGCTTCAGGCTGCAGGCCATCAGTCATGAAGGATCTCAGCACAGCAGCACACAGAGAGGCTCCAGCCCATCATGGGGGTCGGGAGGGAAACTCCAATAAACACTAAGCACTGCGTCACCGCCCCAGGGGTCGTCACTTGTTCATTCATGATGACCCCTGCTGGTCTGAGCGATGACCCCGTCGAATGTGCGTGTCTGCCGGTCAGCTCAGCAGACCCCCCGACCTCCGATCCTAAATCTCGCGACGTTCTCATTCACATGCGACACGAGTTCCAGTCGCGGCCTCTGTGTGGCATCACTGCATGCCCCCAATGTCAGGGCTCTTGGGTGGTCAATGCCTGTCCTGGATTTTAAAGTGGCTGATTACTGTAACACACTTGGGGCTTCAGGTGCCCACAGGGGACAATCTGCACATTTAACAGAAACACCGTGAACTTTCATCTGCCGGTGGACGTTCGCTACCCATCTGGGTCTGTTGGCACAAGAATCCCCTCACGAGGAGCCCCCCAGACAGGGCCGTCTTAATAGTATTACAGGCCCCCGGGCAAAGCAGTGCACTGGGACCCCTGTACCTACTCAACCACATAGATTACATTGGCATGGGATCCCTATGATCGTGGCGCCCCCGGACAACTGCCCAGCGTGCCCATGCGTTAAGACGGCCCCAATAACCCACTGGACACGCTGCACAGGTGAGAAATGCTGGGGTCTGTCACGGGATTACCTTGCAAATTCGTTAAAGAATTTCATATGGGGGGCGGGGGCGCGTTTCGCTCTCCAAGTCGCCTTTGCCGCCGTTGCCCCGCGTTTCCTGTCCCCGCTCCCCTGTCGCCCGCTCTCGAGTCCTGCGGTTCGGCGCACGATGACGTCAGGAAGGAGGCGCCGACCGCACTTTCCGTCCTCGCTCGGCGCTCGCGGCTTCCTTCTCATTCTTATTTGCTTTTATTTTTATTTTTCTTAATTTATTTTTGTTTATCTGAGCAGAGAATCTGAGAAGCGCTGACGTGTCATTCGAGTCTCCGCAGCGCTTCGCCTGTGACGTCCCTTTTCGTATAGCGCCTTCGCCCAAAGCGACTCACAAGCAGGTCGCGCTCCAGGGGGTCGGTTAACTGAACTAAGCCCACCCGAGTGTTCAGTAACCCCCAAGAGCTGTCGGCTTTCATGTTACTTGTTCCATTTTTGGGACTTTGTCACATCGAGCCTAAAGGGCGGCCCGTTCAAATAACCAAAGGTGCCGAATTTTAAAAATGCGCCCACCACATAGCCGCACCCGCGGCGCTCGGCTGCCCTCAGACCTCGGACCTCAGGTGGCGCTGGAGCTCACCCTGCTCGGCGGCGGCTGTGTAGGCCTTGATGATCCGGAACTCGCTGGCCCACCTAAGAAGCCCCTCACTGCGTGTTTTATTTAAACGTCCAGCCCTCGCTTTATATAGCGCCTTGCTAGAGCACCCGCCATCTCCAGGGCGCCGTCCGCACCCAAATCGGGCCACGTGACAGAAACGTGACCAATGAGGGGAAGGGTCACCCCACAACCCCTGGTGTGCATCGCCGGACTTTACGTTCAAGAAGGGGCTCTTTAGAAAGTGAACCTCAGCTGTTATCTGAATGTACTTTATATTTATATATACAGTGGGTTTGATGAGGGTCTGATCCCCCGCTGAATTTGTACGTTTGCTGCTTTACTGAGAAATGAAGAGTCCCGGATGTTTATGGTTGCTTCATTTTAATGGAGAGAGAGAGAGAGAGACAGAATATCAACCAAGAATCAAAAATGAAACCCGTTACAGAAAAGATCAAAATTGATCTGCTGACTGCCACAGACTGGCCGTGTGCCCACCTGGCACACACATTACAATCAATCAATCACAGACCCTCCTGATCTCAACTCGTGACGTGTATAAAGCCATTCCATTCCATTCCAACCTCTCCACCACCAGCAGGGACAAGAAGGCACAGACTGGTACAGGCCCAGGTGTTCACGGGCAGACTTAAGACGGGCCTTCTGATCAGGGGGACCTTGTGGGCACTGTGATATGTCAATCCATGATGGCGTAGTGTGTTACCGGTGGTGTCCTTGGTGACTGTGGTGGTCCCAACTGCCTTCAGATCGTTAACAAGCTCCGACCCCCACCTTTCTCATGGTCATCCTCACCCCATGAGGCCACATCTTGCGTGGAGCTCCAGACCGAGGGCAACTGATGGGCATTTTCTATTTCTTCCACTTCTGAGTAATCGCACCAGCAGTTGTCACCTTGTCACTGAGCTTCTTGCTGGTGGTCTTGTCGCCCACTCCAGCCTTGTCCCTGACGTCCTTTGACAGCTCTCTGGTGTCGTAGCCCACAGTGCTGGAGAAGCTGGAATGAAAGACACGGATTCTGGGGATGGGGGGCTTGATACACGTCACGAGTTGAGATCAGGAGGGTCTGTGATTGATTGATTGATTGATTGATTGGCTGTGTGCCCATGTGGTGCACAGATTACAATCGATCACTCTGGCTGGTTGTAGTTGATCAAATCCTCATTTCTCTCAGTGACATGCAAATCCATTTTTAACTTTTCTAGAATGTGTTTTTTGTTTTTTTTGGTTGATATTCTGCCTCCCTCTCCATTAAAATGAAATGACCGTAAAAATGAGAGACGGCGCATTTCTGAGTAAAGCAGCAAACGTACAAATTCAGCAGGGGATCAAAGACTCCTTTCGCCCTCTGTGTGTGTCTCTTACAATCCTGGGACAAGACGAGAGTTTTTTGAAGAGACTTTTTACAAGATAACAAGTTCACAATTAAAGAAGACGAGTCTGTGCGAATCTCATTGAAGAATTTCAACAGAAGAAATGAGCAAGCGGGCAGTCCTGGCACCGGGAACGACAAAGTCAAACCAATGTCCGCACAATATATGGATATGGATATGTGTGTGTAGGAATATCCTCTGTTTATTATAATCATAGTAGTGATATAGGAAATTGGAATGCATCCATTGTCTTAACCGTCATTACAGTCGAATTCACTTCCCACAATCGTTTATGTATTTTCTATCTTGAAAGTAATAATAATAATAATAATAACTACCGAACATGAGTTTATTAATGCCAAAGGGACAGTTAAATGCATACAGCAGCAGAAACATAAAAAGCAAAGATACCAACTTACAGGATGAATAAAACAGCCAATCAATCAATCAATCAATCAATCAATAATAAAAGTAAATTGTGCAGAAATTGTAAAATGAGCTTGATCAGTGTTTATAGCTGGAACGTCGAGAGGGACCACTGAATTGTCAAACAAGATAATAATAATAATAATAATTACAATTTATTATTTTTATTATGATGTTCCTTTTAACTCAAAAATACCTACGGAAATAAACCGTTTTGGGTGTGAAGCCGTTTATTGGAATGTTTCGAACCGCAGAATCGGCGGCCTCAGCTGGCGTGTGACTTTATTGGGGTCTCTTAGGGATGCCACTAGAATATGAGGGCCTTTCACAAAATCGGTGAGAATAAAAATGAATATAAAGACAAACACAGAGTACATGAATATGTCGGCCCGGGGCTGATCAGCCGCTCCTCCACTCCGAGCACAGAAGCGCCATTGACGCCGCTCGCTAAGCCGTAGGCCACCACGTCCAAACCTCAAGGTCCCCACTCCGAGTCCCGCAACTGTCGCCCTGCGCCCTGGTGTCCCCCTCAGTACCTCAGTCGTTAACCCGAGGAGGTCCCGCAGCGCGTCTTGTCGGGTCCCACTTCGACCTTCAGCCCGCACATGGCAGGCGCTCCATAATTCGGCATCCATTCGCCTTGCTGATCGCGTCCGTCACTCCGACGCTTAAGTCTTTCAGGGCCTTTCAGGTTTCTTTTCTCGTTGGCCAATTATTTATACGTTTGACTTTCTTCGCATAATATTTACATGTGTTTTATATTTTTATCTGATATGAATCTGTCTAGGTCTCCTTTCTCTCCGATTCCTTATTATTATTATTATTATTATTATTATTAATTAATTAATTGATTTATCGTAATGTATCTCTGGAGGCCTCAGCCCCGCCCTCTCACTCCCGTTAATGCCCCTCAGCCAATACCCCCGATATTTGTTCAGCACCCAGACATTTCTTTTCCTTTTCGTAGTTAAACCCTCACGTGTTTTTTAGGGTCCCCGCGGGGTCTTCTCTTCTCCGATCCTTTGATTGTTTCGGAGTTCGCCATTCTTGATGGCCGCCACACTCGTCGTGTTAGAAGTGCGTTCTGGGACCGCGCAGTTACCAAGCCGCTTGGCTGGCGATCGTCATTTTAATAAAAAGGCCGCTTCACCCAAATCGAGTCGGCGCTCGGCTCATCAAAAGGCTTTCGGGTTTTTTTTTTTCTATGAAATGTAAGTGAATTTTACAGGACGCAAAAAAAAAAAACAAAAAAAAAACCGTTTTATTTTAAATAGCGCCGTTCAGGGAGGCCACCGCGAAAGCGAAAGTCTAATGTAAGTGTATTCTGTTACTTCGTATAAAATGATTATATTTTAAGAACCAAGAGAGTTTAGCTTGGTTACCAATATAAATGTTTAATGTGTTACAAGTATGAGACGCTATAAAAATATAAAAATGAGATTCTAGGAGGACACGCCAAGCGTATGAAGATTAAATTAAAAAAAGGCCGAGTCTTCATCTTTATTTTTACGAATCTGTAAAGTCCAATTAAGAGTCGCCGAGACATTCAAGCTGATGAAATTAAAGTCGATGGCGTCGCCGTTCAGATGAACTTCAACTCTAAAGACGAGGAAAGAGGGGCGCCTTACCGGCCTGAGGCTCAGCGACAGCGGCGCGTCTCATCACCGTCAGCGGGCCTTGTGAGTCCCAGAGCCGGGCTGGCGCTCTCAGCTGCTCGGCGACTCTCGTTCTCGTCTTTCATTGCGCTCGTCGGGTGCTTTTATTTTATTTTAATTTATTTTATTGTATTTTATTTTATTTTATTTTTATTGCGCCACCGAACATTTGTACCTCTGAGGCGCCTTTCATGCGGCAAAACTACAACAACAACAACAACAACAATAATAATAATAAAAATAATAATAATAATAAATAATAAAGGTTTATTATATTATATTATTTATTCATTATATTATATTATTTGTTACGTGATGTTTATACCCGCTGTTGATGAAGTAACAGCTGTAAAAACTATTTTTTAATCCATTTTGATTTATATGTGTACTTAATTGCCTTAATTGTTTGTTTTTGTTTTTTTATTTTTTTCTTTCTTTCTTTCTCTATGAGATTTTGTTTAATTTTATGTGTTTTGTGTTTTTCTTGTGATTTTTTCTTTCTGTGTATTTTCTATTTGTGTATTTTTTTTTTATGTTTATTTATTTTTATTGATGTTGTGCGGGCTGCCCCGGGTGTTACAGACCCCCTGTCTTTATTTAGATTCTTCGCCCACCCGCCCGTTTTGGGAGACGTCGCCATTGAGCGACTGGCATTAAGACGGAGATGGCGACAATCTCAGCGTATCGACGCTTTTGGGAGGCTCAGCCCGATTTGTGTTACAGTAAAAAGTCGATGTGCTAACTGATTTTTATAAAAATAAAAATTAAAAACGAAAAAAAAAATGACATGTGACATTCCTTATTTCCATCTTAAATCTGAATTTCTTAAATATAAAAGTAACAAATAAGTGCAAAATATAATTTACGCTAAAAATAATTAATGAGATTAAAATGCGAAAAAGTGAATATGAAAGGCAGGCGACATGTCGCGCTTATCTTACAACTGAACTGCCGAAGCGTTAAAGCAATAAAACAATAAACGCGACATTCCAGCCCGAGTACAGAAGGGGTCTCGAAAGCCCGCATATTGTCACCTGTGCAGTTACCCCAGAAAAGAGGTCATTGTGCCCGACTTGTCATCGCACCCATCACGGCTAACACGGCACAGCAGCCCATCACTGCACGGAGAAGAAAGAAATGAAGACCACTGAATAAAAAATGGGCAGCGCGCGCCCCTCGACTTTCTAGGTGAGCAGAGCCGCCTCACTCGGGTGATATTCCTGAAGTCTCAGATCTCTTTGTTTCTCCTCCTAACTCATTGATAATATCGACACACAATCATTGATCTCGATTTGTAATCAAACTTGATATTAAATTGATATTTCCCTTTAGGGCGGTGGTGGGCTGTTTTCATCATTACATCGATATGTGTAAAGAGTAAAGAATTACAGTCACCTTAAACATAGAAAAAGTGTTAGCATTATAGAATATTTGTTGCAATACATTGATATGCGTAAAACTGCATTTAGCTCCATTTAATTATGATAATGATGGCGGAAAACAATATAAAATGAAATGTGGAACACGACAGGGACGTAGCAGCTTATTGTTGGCATTACGTCTTTATATTAACACGGCATGTTTAATGTTTACACGTTATTGTTAAACTGATGGTGTGGAAATTAAAATACAATTAATAATAGTTATTGAAAGAATCTGCGTTATATTGAATACAGTTTTTGATATCGTGTACACATTTATATTTCATGACACCAAAAATTCGGATGGTTGTTTAAATAAAATACTCTTCTTCTGGTGCAGTTTTCTCAAATTTCGTATCTGTTTGCTTTCTGTCATTATAAACATCTAAACAAAATCTAAATCATCTCGAATCTCTCATTCTTATCATAAATTCGCGAGTATTCAGTTAAAGTGCCGGAGGTGGCCTAAAGATTCCTTACTTTGATATCAAGCAGGGGTACAAAATGTCACTGAGCGGAGCAAAGCGCGTTCGGGTGACAGACAGGCAGGCGCACTTCATTTCACGAAGGTCTTCTCGGACTCAGAAGGCCTAAAACGTGACGAGTCATCCGAATCTCCAGGTCGATCTTTTTTTATGATTCCTGAACTTTCGCTCTACGATGAGTTTCGAAAAAGTAAAAAAGACGAGGATGTCATTGAAGAAAAGTCCAGAGGTGACAGGCGACCTTATACTTGTATTTCCATTAACTGTATGTATCTATATTTATATGTATATTTAAGTCTACGAGTAATAAAGAACTGCAGAGCTAAACTCCCAAATATACATACATACATACATACATACATTAAATAAATAAATAAATAAGTGTGGATGTAAGTGACAGAAATGACGGACGACATTTCGCGCTCGGGTGTATTTACATCGTCAAGCCGAAGGAGCTCAACGTAAAACGAATAAAGAGGCAAACAAACAAACCAATCGATACGATCAATTGATAGGTTTACCTGTACAAATAAATCATTTTAAAATGCTAATGAAAAGTCTCCGGCGACGTTAAAACGGAATTATAAATGTCCAAGTAATAAAGAAACAAATACACAAATTCACACAAATACATCAATACACGAATCCCTCAAGAATTCAATTAATGAACCAATTAAGAAAGAGAATTTATTTCAAAGTTAGGATGACATTAAAAATGTCTGCAAGTGACAGGCGACATGTAATTGCAGTTTTAAATTTATTTTTTTATTTATTTATAAAAATTGAAGAAAGACTGAAGGAGGTTCGTGGATTTCAAGGCGCGGAGCCGCTCGGCGGTGTCCTAAAATAAATCGTGTAAACAGACAGACAGACAGACAGACAGACAGACAGACACACAGACAGACAGACAGACACGGACCTCCATAACAACGGAATCCAAATCCCTAACGGACTCGGTAACGTGACGTCACGGAGCCCACCTTAGAACTCGAGTCGCCCGAGTTGTCTTTTCTAGCGGTAAGTTAACGGGACCTTCTCGGCTCTCAGCTGACAGGACTGGCAGAGCCACAGACGGTTCAACTGTAACTTTAAGAATGAAATGCGGTGTTAAGGTGAACTTTTCTTTTCTTTTCCTATTTTTGTGTGAACTTTTTAACTTTGAATTTCTATTAAAACTTTTAAAAACGAAGATATTTGTCTGCAAGATCATTTCAACACGTCACACTACTGCCGGAATCCTGAAGCAAACTAAAACTCTGGTAATTTTGGATAAACGCAGCTACAAATATAATAAAAATAGAAAAGGCACAACGTAAAAGTAAGAAATCAACTCATAAACGGCCATTTCTTCTTCTAAATATTCACAAAGATAAAAGAGCAGAATACCAAGTTACTCATAAAAGCCGAGACCACCCTAATTGCTCCTTCCCTACAGGACCAACAACAACAACATTTATTTCTATATCACATTTTCATATAAAAAGTTGCTCAAAATGCTTTACATACTGAAGAAAAGAACAATAAAAGACAAAATAAGAAATGAAAATAAGACAACATTAGTTAACATAGTAAGGTCCGATGGCCAGGGTGGACAGAAAAAACAAAAAAAAAAAAACTCCAGACGGCTGGAGAAAAAAATAAAATCTGCAGGGGGTCCGAGGCCACGAGACCACCCAGCCCCCTCTGACCACCGCGTCAGCTGCACAGAGTTTCAAAATGGCCGTTCAGAGTTGGCGCGCATGCGCATTTTCGTCTTCAAGTTGAATTATCGAAGTGAAGACAACACAACCAAGAGGGCCGCCGTGAGTTTCTATCTTGATGTGTTGGTTTGTTTGCCAGACCTGCTCTTGTCATCGTCACAGATGGAGGTGAGTGGTGACATCGAGCAGCCACAGCTGCAGTCTGAAGATGGGCACCTTGTGCCCAGCATGTAGTGCTATGGAGATGGTGGCAGCCATGCCCACTAAATGTCACAATCGCATAAAGTCAGCAGAAGTCAAAGGTGACAGTCGGTGGGCTCACCACGTCACTGAAGATTTGAGGCGTTACAAGTTCCTTACCACAGAGCTGACCAAGGACATGGGTTGGGGAGTATCAGGACCCCCTTTATTTTTGACCCAAATGGTGGGCCCTTCTACAGACTACAACCCGAAGCCCCTCGTGTCCAGACATCTGCTTGTCCCCTTCACTCCATGCCTGAGGTGTCACTGGGGTGACTTTGGAAGCCGGCCAGTGTTGCTGCGCCCCAAAGCTTTAAAGTGACTTCAGACCGGTGGTCTTAACTTCCTCGAAATGACTTCTCGTCAGCGTTTAATGCAATCCCACCCCCAGTTTTTATTTCTCAAACTGATTTCTCCTTCCTGTTTGGACCCCAACATGGTGGGGGGAGTCCCCCACTTTGGACCCTTTAAACAAACACAAGACGTGTGACGGTGACAGCAAGGGGTCCTGACACCACAAAAAAAAAATAAAGTCAATGACCTTGGTGGATGTTTGGTCACATAAACAAGTTGGCAGGCCATCAGCTTCATGGTGAGGAAACAGAGCATTGATGCCAAGTGACATGAAGTGACACCAAGGGACACTCAGTGGGCTCATTGAATTGAAGCAGACAAACACAAAGCAGACCTTAAAGTTTTTTTATTTAACAATAAATTCAAAACAAAAATGACAGTTCAAAAAGTTACAGCGACTCAAAGCCAGGCAGTGCCCCTGGAGCGGTGGGTGACCTGCAGCAGGTGACAAGGAGACCCCCGCCCCGCGTGTGGCCCAAAAGCGTCACAGAGCAGACATTTGTGCTATTCGGTTCCTTTGGATTTCACGATTGCTGGATTATCATTTTATTATGACTGAAGTGACAATAAAAGCCGCTGCCGTCCCGGTGACGAGTTTTAAACCCACCAAGGCTGACAAAGATGCGTGGCAGACGTTTGCTCTTCTTCCTCCTCCTCTTCCTCTTCTTCCCGCTTCTCTCCATGACCTTTGTGCTCACACAGATTTGCTCTGATATGTCAGAAAGACCACCACGGCGCAGTACACGACGCTCTTCAGGATGAACAACGTGTAGGACAAGGTGGCCACGTTGAAGGGCTGGAAATCGAGACCTGCAAGAGAGAGGAAGAGGAGGAGGAGGAAGAAAAATGAAAAGTCTCGTTATGGCCGCCGACATTCACAAAGCATCAAGACGAGGTCAACAGCAGCCCCGCACTCCCAGAGCCGGTGGACCCCCAGAGCGGGCCAGTTCAGGGTCAACCAAGAAACCACAGATGGACCCCAGGAGAACGGATGGCAAGTGGCCAAGAGGAACCTCTGCTTTGACCACCGAGACCCCCGCAGGTTTACATTACAGCTGTCTTTATTAAAAAATGCCCGTCAGCTGCAAACCCACCCCACCTGCCGCCCTCAAATTCATGAAATAACAAGGAGCTGAAGCACCTCAGCCGGCAGCGGACCCCTTCAGTCATTCATTAGAGGGGAGGCACAAAGACCACCGTGTGAACACCTCAGCTGTCCTGGTGCACTTCAGACCTGCCAACCACCTCTCTGCACATTCAGGGGTCCAGAAAGACATCAACCGAAATTTTAAGAGGGGCTCCTCACCTTCAGCATAGTGGGCCTTGCAGTCGTCCGTCTCCAAATCGCCCGCCGCAGGGACACTTCCACTGGATGTCGCCGGGGCATCTGGAATGGCTGGAAACAAACAAAGTGACATCAGGGCACAAGTCTGAGGGAGAGCCGCAGTCACCACCTGTCACCACCCAAGACCACGTCTGCACCTTCTCACCCCCCGTAAAGTCCCCCCCACTCTGTATGTCCCAATAGGTGTGAGCTCACCTGGTGCCAGCGGCCAGCTGACTCAGACGTCGTCCAGTGGTGCTCTTTGTGAAAGGCGCTATACAAGAAGAAGTGAGCTGAAGTGGCTGGAGGTGTCTCATTGAATATAGCGCCTTTCACACTACCTTCATCGGTCTTCACTTTAACTGTATATAGCGCCTTTCCCTCAGTCTTTATGCTTGCTGCACACATTGCCTGTTTCTCTGCTAAGTGTGTACGGTGCCTTTCACGTCTGTTTTCCACCCCTGTATTTAGCGCCTTTCTACCCCGTCCTCCACTAACTGTCCATTGTGCCCTTGACATCTGTGTGTGTGTCGTGAGTGTCCAGTGGACGTCAGCGGCGCCCCCTCCTGTGCTGTGTCCCACAGTGCAGCTCCATAATGGGGTCAGCTGCTCATTCTGTATGCCCCTTCATGTCTCTCTGATGTCCACCCTCCTCATTTCTCCTCCGTCCCCTTAATGCGTCTTTACAGGTTTAGGGACATTTGACTGAGTCATAGTGACAGACTATTGTGACAGCCAATTGGCCTTCTTCACTCACCATGGGGAAACTCAGGAGACCTGCATGTGTGTGTGTGACAGAAGGCCATCTCCGCCACGTGTGCGCTCACCGTGTGCCACTATGGTGTCTGTGTGTCACCTCACATCGGCCAACCTCATTGTGCTGACCTTCAGGTGGTCATTTGGAGGGCAGTGGCCGCTCTGAGAGGGGTTGTTCTGACGCTGGTGGCATTGAGCTCAGCCGTGGCACTTGTCCCTTCCACCGTGTATGCGTGTGTTTGTGTGTGTGTACCAGCCTGCCTTTAGCCTGGTGGCCCCTCCATTCTTAGGTCTATGCGCTGACCCCTAGTGGACGGCCGAGCTGGGACGGGTCCTTACCTTCTGTGAACTCTGTTGGATTTGTGAAGCCTTCGTGATTCACCACACACACAAACTTGTAGCTCGGGTTTCCCCCTTTGTAGATCAGCAGGCTGGTGGCCGAGTATTTGTCGCTGCCATCCTCAATCTTGGTGATGGGCAGGTCCAGCTGCTCATCCTTCTCATTGGCTCCCAGGCTCTCAGTTGTGCCTCCTACTTTTTTCTTCCACTCAAACTTAATGACATCTGGGAAAAAACCGTAGGCCACACATGCCACCCGATCGTTACTGGCACGGAAGACGTTGACCTCTGGCTGTTTAGCTGGAGTGTCTGAAAGACAAGAAGAAGAAGAGGAAGTGAAGAACTGGGGGTCACCATGAAGAGACGTCCAGTGAGCTGAAATGACCAGAAGACAAAGAAACAATTAAAGCAGAGATGAGAGAGCAGCAGACCGTGACTGGCAGTACCAGGCACTCACACCATTGTGGGCAAAAACCTTGGAATGTGTCTGGGGTCTGTGAGTTTAAAGTGACTGGTGCCAGTAGGTGGGGCACCAGCAGTGACCTCTTCTGAGATCTGGGTGGGCAGAGGGTAGCAGGGGACAGGTTGGGACACAAACATCTGCCATGTTAGATGAGCCCCCTGAAAGCCTAATGTGGCACCCATCGAAAGTCTACAGCCCCTCGGGTGGTCTCACATGTTCTTGGAATGCAACGTTGGATCCCAGTGGACTTAATGTGGTCATCAGAAGAAGGACGTCAAAGTGAAGGCCGGTGAGGATGCCAAGCCAAAGACCCACGCCAAGTGATGGCACTAACCTGGCACATCTCTGGGGCAGCCCTTTGGCTTTAGCAGTCCTGCCAACAGTTCAGTAGAGGTCGCCACTCTGGGGCTTCACTCTCAACTTGTGGGGAGTCAGCATGGTGGGCAAGCCGCACAATGAAGACGAGTGAACTCAACAAGCAACTCCATGGAAAGCGGATGGAGACGAGAAAACCTCCGAGTCAGCGAATATCCAAAGAAATCGAGCTGGGAATCTGCAGGGGCAGACTGGCCTCAAAAAACGAAGAAGACCCGTGATGGAGACCACCAAGAGACCTCTAGGAGAGTCCCAAGGATGGCAGGGCAGACAACAGGGGCGTCACCAGTCTCATCACGATGGGAGAACTGCGAGAGTAGAAAGTTGGAATGAGTGCCAGCCGCCATGACACACAAGAAACGTAACGTGAGGCAGAAGAGCGTGATGAAGAAGAGCAGCGGCCTCAGAACTTCACGATGTGTACCGTCAGTCAAAATGTTCACAAGTCCAGCTCTTCTCCACCGTCACCCATTCGTCACATTTAGTGCCTGTGCCACTGAGGGGGCTTGTAACCAGCTCATGTGGACCTCCATGAAAAAGGGTGACACGACACTAGTGGCACCAAGACTGGCACCACTCAACTGGAAGAATCCCAGTCCACCTTCCACGTGGATCAGCAGGGTTCTGTACGACCTCAAACTGGAAAAAAGAAATCAAATTCAAGACCCCCTTAATGAAACTCTAAATGTCCTGAATGAGGACGGGAGGCGCTCTGTGCCAGCCGCGGGGGGCTGCGTGCTCTCTTGGGTGGGCTCTTTACCACACAGGCTGCATGCTGTTGTTCTTCATATTTGTTTCATTGGATTGTCTTTTGTTATTATGTTTTGATACCCAAATAAAAGGAATTCTAAACAAACAAACAAATCAATCAGTCAATTGATATGCTGGCACTGTGCACGAGAACCTTGAGCATGTGAAAGGCGCTATATACAGTAATTAAAATGTCTTATTATTATTAAGACGTCGAAGACGCAGACCTCACGTTTACATCTTCACCATGTCAGCTCTTACACTCGAGTCGCTTCTTCACTGTGAGGACCTCAGTCTGTCACATTTTGGGCCGCAGTTCCTACGAGGGTGGCCATCTGCCAGGAATGGGGGTCCGGTCCAGAAGACGGCCCTTACTTAGTACCGGACGTTGTTGTTTCCTCAGACCCCTAGCAGTTTTCTTAATTACTTCCAAAGGGGGTTTCTTTCAATTTTGTTAAACTTTATATGCTGGCTTCTTGGTCCTAACGGGGCACAGATAATCGGTGGTGCGGTGGCCCTGACATTTATTGATCTGCGAGACTTCTGATTAGATATTTTAGGGGGGGAGGGGGGTTAAGAGCCTGCACTCCACATGACAAACCACCTGAGGATCCTGCTCATTAGGACCCGAGTGCAGCCTCAGAACCTCACGAGTTCAGATGCCAGCAGTGCCAATCCTGCCACCAACCCTCAGGTTTCTCCCTGAAGGGCCTACATGGCGGGCAGGATGCCAGTTAACGTCGTACCTGGGAAGGAGCAACTGCAGGTTAAGGGGCCTTGCTGAAGGGCCCAATGGAGGAGAGTCACCTCTGGTGTTTAGGGGATTTGACTGCCAGTGCGGACCCCTCGCCTCAGAGCCACCACTCTACCCGACTCTTACAAAATCACTGGGTTATTAAGTACTGGAATTACTGGGCACTCACACTGCAAAAAGCCATTCAAGGCACCTCTGGGCATCACGTAATCAAACGCATGCTGGCAGGTTAGAAATTCCAATTCAATTTGATTCAATAAACGTCACTTAATGTGTTGACCTGAAAGAATCGCTAAAGACGTCACTGGGCGATGGCCTGCTCTATTTGAGGTGGCACAGCTCAGGCTGTCATGAATTTTGTTTGTCACACTTTAGTCAGTTCATTGTAAGGCCTCTCCAGATTTCAAGTCCTTGGTGTGACAAGCCGTTTGAGTGACACAGTGACAGAGGGCATTACGTGACATGTGCCTGTGTTTTGGATGGATGCCTCCCTCATTTAAGGTCCAATTATCTGTAAACCTACCAAGAGTGAGAGCAGCGGGCACTAAAGAGCAGCCAACAAGTTCAAGCTAAAGGCCAGTGTGGTGCCCTGCTGGTAAATGGCACAGACCTTGGCCGCTCCTGGACTGTCACAGTGCGCTTTAGCTAATTGCCCGCTAACTTTAACTATGTGACCGCTTGATTGTGCCACGCAGATTAATAAAGAATTCAAAAGTATCAGCACTGTGAGCCTTGAGTCTGCCTTTATGGCCACATGTGACGCTGGCACCTCTAAAGTGACGGAGGTCATGTCATCGAAGGCAGCAGCTTCAGGGGTGCAGAGGAGGCACAGCAAGTGAGAGCTAATCTGACTTGTCTGTGACATTCAACTTGCCAACTGTCACCCATTCAGATTTGTCACACTGGCATTTCTTCTTTATTTCTCCTTTTATTCAATCAGGACAATGCAGTTGGCATACAGAGAGGTGGCGGCCATTTGTTGTCTGCCTTGGAGAGCAGGAAGAAGACGACGTCCTTGAGGAGTTTCATTCGAGTCACTTATCACCGTCTCCACTTTAACACACAAGGCTTAAACCCGCTCGCTACGGGGGGCCGTCGCTGTTACTGACAACCCGCTGCACTTTTAAAGGGGTTACGTTAAAAATGTCACTGTCTGGACTGAAAGTTGAAAGGACATCCTACTTGTGGCCACGTTTTATATCGCAAACAGTTCTCACTTTCCTAAGAGCGACACATCACAGTGATAACTCAACTCAGCGAGTTCTTTAAATATCGGGCACATGCCCACCTCAGGAATTTGATCAATCCTGCCAATGGGCCTGACTGCTGGCCCTTATCTGAAGCAGAAAGATTGTTTCATGAATGCTCAGCCTAAACAGGGACATCTTCAGATGCCACAAAATGACATTCAGCTCTCTGGTCAGGCTGCCAGGCACCACCTCTTCTTGTTGGGGGATTAACACCTTGCCAGCTTTGCCACTAAAAAGATTCTGGTGAGCTTTGGTGCTCTTGGAACATTTCAGGTTGGCACCACAGCAAACAAAATAAAAAACAAATAAAAAAAAGGAAGTTAAATTGGTGCCCGTAGATACTGAGTGACGGTAAGGGTGCCCACCGCTCCTGTGGGGCCTATCCATGGAAGCAGATGTGTGTGTGTGTGTGTGTGTGTTGGAGTCGATAACACGATTCTGAATTAGTGACACACTTACTGTGACACACCTCGCGAGAGTTTGAGGGAAATCACGGGCGAGTGTTGGGCAAAGACCCTAAGGCTCCAAAGACGGCAACCATCGGGGTCGAGGGGCCAAACACCCTGGGTGGCATTGACGTGCCAGGGTGCCGTGCTTTGTCACTCTGAATCTGAGCCACCCTAAGGACCTCAAGTGTGCGCACAAACCACGAGACAAACTGAACGCGACGGACACGAAAACCGCGCAGACCTGGCGAGTCTCAAGCGGCGCTTCTCTTTCAAACCCGCGCTGCCAGTTTCGCGTTTCTGCTTTCTGATTTTTAACACCCCGTGTTGTTATTTAACCCCTAAGGAGCCGTTGCAGTTGTCTTGCTTTAAGCTGGAGTTGTGATGTTAAAACTTCTCGATGAGGGTTTTGTAAGCCCGGGTGGCTGACGATATTCGGAGATCAGCGCAGCTCTTCGGACCTCGCCGGCCATCTTTGGGAGCCCCCGCTGTCACCTTACGTGATGTCACGGAGTCCACGTGTGCCCGTCTGGCCGCTGAGTGCTCGCCTGAGCTGTAACTGCTGCAGTTTATGGCGAGTTGTTAGCGCGCACTTTGGAAAGAAAATTAAAAAAATATGACATGCCGCAATAAACTAAAGCGTGCAACTTTGTTTTCTTCCAGTGGCTGAACTTTTAATAATTTAATGAGTCATTGATAAAGATTAAAAGTACAGGAAGAAAACACAACTTCATTTTTGAAAATCGTCACAAATGTGAAATAGCATTAATAATTAGAGTTATTAATTACACAAAACTTAAACGTGTCTTTAAAAAAACAAGTTACATTAGTTGGGACAACTGAACTTTTATGGGCCATCCATTTAAAAACTTGTGTGTGTCCTGTGAAGTCCCTTAAAGTAACTTAAGATTTAAAGAGAAAACGTTCAGAGTTACTCAGTTCTGTGAGCTCAGCCTGCGCAACTTGACCTGAAAAAACTCAACGGAGAGGCGGCGGGCAGGCGTTCATTTTTAATATTGGCCAAAAAACAAGAGTGACAGACAAGAGTGACAGAGTCACCAAGGCGCTATATGGGACACCGGCGGGGGGCGGCGCTTTCCACTGGAAGGAAAAGAAAACAACAACAGTAATAATAATAATAATAATAATAATAATCATCATCATAATCATCATCATCATCATAATAATAATGCTTTGCTGTTACGTTGTACTAATCAAGGACAACCGTAAAAATTAAGTAACCACTTCACCCAGAAAAATGTTATTCTTTTCATCTTTCTACTTTGGATAATTTATTTGTTTTTTGTTTACTTTATGTGACTGATGATAAAGTTAATTTGAAAAAAAAAAAGAAACAAAAATGACCGACCGGCGGCCAACGGCCAACGCTCGGGGTCTGCGCGTCTGTTGAAAGGTCCGCTCTGCCCACAGGACTTAAAGGCTCTTAAACGTAAGAAATGTTTTCTACTCTTTTGATTGTTTTATTTTGTGGCTCTTGCTTGTGTTTTTATGTTTTATGTAGGAACTAAATAAATAAATAAATCATTATTATTATTATTAGAACAATAGAACAGGCCATTCAGCCCCACAAAGCTCGCCAGTCCGATTCACTTCATTCTTCTTTAATTCGAGTTTTTCAGGTCCCTCAGGTCCTCCTGTCCACCACAATACTCGCTCGCTTATTCCACGTGTCTCTGGTTCTCAGTGTGAAGAAAATCTTCCTAATGTAGAAGGGTCCCTCTGTGCCCCCCTCTTCACATTGAACTCATATTAAAGTCACCGACTCGATCCACAGCACTAATGAATTCCCTTCATAATTTTAAACGCTCCAATTATGTCTTGTATGTGATTGATGATAATGTTAATTTAAAACAAATAACTTTTTAATAAGCGCATTTTCATTTGACAATCCAAAACTCAATAAATGCAAATATAAAAAAGCAAAATTCACAAAACACATAAATAACAAAACATGATGTAATATAGACTGGAAATAAAATAAAAATGAGAAAACAAGCAAATATTTTAATTATATCGATGCATTTGATTATTATTATTTTTATTATTTATCACGATTAGTACATTGTACTAACCAAGGATAAACATGGATTTAAAAAATAAGAACAATTGTTTAACTAAGAAAATGATAAACTGTTATTCTTTTATTCTTTTCATTTTTACAACTTTAGATATTTAATTTGTTTTTTGTTAACTTTTATGTGATTTTTGATAATCTTAAAATATTTAAAAAAAAATGTTTTTAATAAGCGCACTTTCGTTTGACGGTCCAATACTATAAAATAAACACAAATTTAAAAATGCAAGAAATCACTGAGAATATTATTATTATTATTATTATTATTATTATTATTGCTGCTGCTGTGATATTTTCTTATTTTCATGTTTCTTAAATGCGCTCATCTTTACTTTCTGGGCCAATTCTACTGTTTTCTCCAAATACACCTATAGATGTGCAATTCTATAACCAAGAGTTATTATTATTATTATTAATATTGAGCTGATGTCTTTATCCAAAGCGACATACAATGACGTACAAATTATTACGTGATCTTTCTTTTCTTTTCCTTTTTTTTTTTTTTTTTTTTGACATTTCTAACGCGCCGGTGAGTGTGAAGCGACTTGCAGGGTCCTGCAGCGGTGGCAGTGGGACTGGAAACTCCCAATCTCCGGGTCTGAAGTCCCAAGCCTCAGCCTGCACCACACTGTATAGATGGCTAGATGTGAAAGGCGCTATATAACAGCTAACTAGACTAGATCAGTCCCCCTCCCCTCACCTTGCCCACCCAGTGCCCCGATTCGCTGATTCGCAGTCCGGCAGCTCGAATATTTGAGTCCGCTTGCTGTTAACGGAGAGTTGTCACCCTAAAACAGAGAACGCGAATGAAGGCCACAGATTGCAATGATTCCTTCATTCATTGTTTTTTTTTTTTTTTTTAATATCATGATTAATAAATATAGTTAAAAAACAAAAATTAAAATAATATGACTTTTATAATTTGTAGGTGCAGTGACTAAAGATCACCGAGAATCGTTTTGTAATTCACTGTTTTATTTTCAGTTAATGTAGATTTTTAGTTATTTTTAAAGAAATGTATTTTGGAAGTAAATTAAAATAAATGTCATTGCAAGTTTAGATGTGTTTTTAAATTAATGTTCATGTGACTATTCACGTTGTTTGCTTTAACTCTAGTTTTATTAATGTCGTTTATTGTAGAAGCCCGGGTCGGAGTCGCTTGCGCAGTGAGATGAGAGCGCGTTAGTCCGGCCGGCTCTGCTCGGCTCGTCGCGGGTCCCACCCGCCGCTTCTCGAGTTCGCCTTTTCCCACCAATCTCGGACTTCGGTCTGAACGGCCATTCCGCTGCCCAGACTCTTTCTGATTCAGCGCACGTCGCTCTCCGTCCCTAGTGAAGCCCCCGCCTGTCGCTCGACACTCCGAGACCCCGAGACAGAACAGATCTGAGCGGCGAGCCCACCAGGTGGACCACCCGAGAACTCACCGGACACAATGAGCTTCGTCCCGGCGCCAAACACTTTGATGGTCGCTCCTCTGATCGCACAGTGTTAAAGTGTCATACATAAAGCTGAGGGCAACTCGCACCGGGGGTCTCCATGTTAACGAGAACTCGTTCTTTTAAAGTGACCAACTGTCGTCTGTCTATCCGGCTGGTTCGAGTCTTCTTTTCGTTTGTCAGATGACTGATGGCTTTTAATGAACGTCTAGTGACCCGTGCGGTGCGTCTAACAAATGAAACATAAAAAAACTAACAAACGCCATTTATTTACTCCACACAATTATTAAACGATTTACTTAATACGGGGGTCGTGATGTCCGATCATTGGACCTCGTGGATCACGGAGCCCTCATTACACCGCCTGCCTTTAATTCGCTTAAGTTCATTCATTTTATTATTTTAGATTGTATAGCGCCTTTCACTTTATCAAACACTCAGCATTACCTGTGACGAGAAGTTTTGTTCCCGCGCCGAAAATCTTCACCCAGCTGTCCCTCACGGTGAGAAAGCAACGAACAAAAACGCGAAGTGCATGGCGGCGAGCGTCAGAGGAGAGCGGCGGTTCAGCCAGCCGCCCGACGTTAACGCGACATTTGGAGACTTTCTTTGACTTTCACCTTCGCTCCTCGAGTCTCTCAAACTGGGGGTCGTGACGGAAACTCTACAGGGGGCGCCGAAAGGGGTAGCGGGGCTTCGGCAGCGCCTCGTCGTGTTAACAGGGCAGCCGGTTCACTTATTCTCGTGGCGCTCCTTTTAGATTAACTCGGTAATCAAGACGGCTGAGTGGCTCAAGTTACACAAAACGACAAAGAAAAAGAAAGAAAATCACAAGAAACGGGACAGGCCACCTCTAAGTGACAAATCTAAACGGTTTGCAAAAGAAGATGACAACAACGTTACGGCAAAGAGCAAACCCAAGAAAAGAAAGTGACCGGCCGGCTGCCAACGCGCGGGTCTGCGTGTCTTCTGAAAGGTCCGCTAAGCCCACGGCAACTCAAAGCCTCTTCATCTTAAGAAATGTTATCTAAGATCGATCGAGAAACGTTTTCTACTCTTTGGTTCGTTTGATTTTGGGGCTCTTGCTTGTTTTTTATGTTTCTTCTTATTTAATATTGTGTAGAGTGTCCTTGGGCAGCATATGAATAAATAAATTAAAATAATAACAATGTATTATTATTATTATTATTATTATTAGAACAATAGAACAGGCCATTCAGCCCCACAAAGCTCGCCAGTCCGATTCACTTCATTCTTCTTTAATTCGAGTTTTTCAGGTCCCTCAGGTCCTCCTGTCCACCACAATACTCGCTCGCTTATTCCACGTGTCTCTGGTTCTCAGTGTGAAGAAAATCTTCCTAATGTAGAAGGGTCTCTCTGTGCCCCCCTCTTCACATTGAACTCATTTTAATGTCACCGACTCGATCCACAGCACTAATGAATTCCCTTCATCATTTTAAACACTTCACTCAGGTCTCCTCTTCATCTTCTTTTGCTTAAACTGGAAAGGCTCAGCTCTTTTAACCTTATCTTCATCATCATCATTAATTATTATTATTATTATTATTATTATTATTATTATTATTATTATTATTATTATTA
>JANRMT010062817.1:574919-589780 GCA_026402145.1 Polypterus bichir lapradei | reverse complement strand
TATTATTATTATTATTATTATTATTATTATTATTATTATTATTATTAAGTACACAGCTTATAAACAGTATACTTTTCTCATCTCAAGGACAGCGGGTGACACCATTCGATTGATTAGACTTGTCACTTAGAGGTGGCGTGTCAACAGTGATTCAGACCCAAAGAAAGGGACATTTCACTTATGGCCAAGTGCACAAAGGGTCACACAATGGCTGCCGGTGTCGCAGGTGAAGTCGCGACGCTCCGATGAGCTGACACGGGACATGAGGGCTGAGCCGACTGGCCTTGTCCAGCTGACCTGCGCGCCCCGGTAACGTTTTTTTCCGCCGAGCTCCTTCCTTTTTCGTGTTTTGGTGAATTTCGAGTCCGCGGCCCCCTAAAACAAATTCGCGGTTTGGCCTTCATGTTAAAAGACAAAAAGCTTTAAAGCGAGTCGCTGCTTTAAAAGTGTCGTTGGTCACAAAGAGTGTCAGCCTGCGGAGAGACTTCAGCGCACGTGAGGCTTAGGAGACACGGGGAGGGTCCCTTCGGGTCACTTTGGGGCGTCAGTATGACTTTAAAGTGAAAAGCAGACGTGGCGCCGCCACTCCGTTTTATTTTTTTATTATTTTTTACTTCACGTCTTCGCACAAACGGACGTTTAACGTTCGCTTCAGTAAGTGACAACATGCCGCGGTCCCTCCATTAAATGTCAAATCACGAGCGCCACTCACCAGACACAACCAGTTTGGTCCCAGCGCCAAACACCTTCCCAGCTCCCACAGTGACAAAGCACGTGACAAGAACGGTTTACTGGCCTCTAATATGAAGAAACAGCGGCGGCGGTTCGAGCCGCTTGACCCCGGTAACTCGGTTATGGTCTTCATTTTGCTCTAACCGGTAATCGGGGACCCGCCGAAGTGTTTTTATACAGACCTGTAACGACGAGTCTCGTGCCAGCCCCGAACACCTTGAAGTACTGCCTGACGCCTCGAGAGTCGACCACCACGGTGACACAGCCCGTTACACTAATCGCGACAATGACCAGCGCACCAAACAAACAGTGCCCTCGGGATCGGCCTTGCCAGTCGGAGGCTCCCACCGGTGCATTGGACCCGCTGATTCAGGGCAGGGCCGGGCACAGAGGGGGCCAATTTACTGTCGTCAGTCCCCCTGCCGAATATTCCAGGAGCTCTAAGTGACAGCCGTGTCATTTGACTGTTTTAACCCGTGCCTGTCCTGCCCTGTCGTGTCGCACCGCTAAAGGACATTTTCAGATTTTTTAGAACCCACCGCGGTTTGAATCCCAAACTGCTCATTAACGGGCAGGTCGCATTAGTCGAGGCCACCAACAACTCGACGTGCGACCCTCTGCTCTCCCAAGTTGCCATTAACTGAAGCCGAGTGACTTGGTCATTGTCACCCCTTTTCAGAGTCTTTATTGTCCTGTGAGCGTTTCGACATTTCTGAGAAATTTAAAATTTGACTCAACTGTGTTATCATCAACGCTTGTCGGTCTTAAATAAAAAAGGAAAACCTAAAGTGCAGTGACATTAAAGTGGCGACGTTCTCAAAAGACCACCGCGACTTACCAGACACGACCAGTTGTGTCCCAGCGCCGAAGACCTTCACCACCCCCCACGGTGACAAAGCCCCTGACAAGAAGTCTTGGGGTCCACGAAGAAGCAGCGGGGCGAGTCAAGCCAGCTACTCAGACCCCCCATTTATTCTTTTTATTTCTCCTCATCTCCCTAGCGAGTCTGCTAAAGACCCCCGATTTACGTCCTGTTAGGTGACACACACGCACACGCGTGAAATGACGGCTCACGTCTACTTTATAACGCGTGTCAGTCATAAAGAAAAAAAGCAAAAAAGTGAAATGCCATCCAAGTTATGGTGGTCCCTGCACGCCCACCAGGACGACTTACCAGACACGATCAGTTTGGTCCCAGCGCCGAAGACCTTCACTCCCCCCACAGTGACAAAGCTCATCACAAAAACGGTGAATTAAAAAAACACATTCAAACGGGGGGCCACCTCCGCCATTACGTTTACATTCCGGTGGACACGACGGCGCGGCCCGAACAGTCCACCCCACCCCACCCCACCCTATAGAAGTGTCCCCTCCACTGTCACTCACCTGACACAATCAGTTTCGTTCCCGCTCCAAACCTCTTTATATCGTAGCTGTAGCCACCGGAGGAGACCCACACGGTGAAACGCGCCGGCACACAAACCCCGCCCGGGAGCGAAGGAGTTAACGGCGCCGGGTTCGAGTCACGTGCCCACGCCATCTAAACTGGGGGTCTCTGCTCAGCCCCGCATGTGCGAATTTCACAACCCGAACGGACGATTTCCTCACAACATCTCTGCTTGATGTTTTGCTTAGATGTTTCCATGGTTACTGATGATTGTTAAACTTAAACTTAAGAATAAAACAAAAAAACAAACAAACAAACAAACAAACAAACAAACAAACAAACGAAAATCATTATGACTGAAAAAAAGCGTCACGGTCAGTCGCTGCTGTCAAGGAGAAGGAACAAACTCTCGGTGTCTGCAACACGCTGGACAAGGGCGGCATTTCACTGTCCATACGGGGGTCTTACGGTGGGTGGTCTTTTAAATACTAATGTAAAACACCATCTACACTTCAGAGCTGCTCTTCCACCTGAAGCCAAGTGTATGCTTTGGCGCAGCCACCACTTGGACAGAAGACCACCTAGGAGAAGCTTGGGTGCAGTAGGTGCTGGTGTGCCCTATGGTGGGCACATAGCCTACGGTCTGGGTGTGGATGCTGATGCCTTGGATCAGACATCAGACTGGAGATCAGAGTCTCTGTAGTCATTAAAGATCCCTGGGTATCCTCTGAAAGGAGGGGGCTGTACCCCGATGTCCCACCATTATCTTCTCCATTCTGTCTCCTTTAGCCCTTTGCCACCTCAAAGCTAAAGTGTGGTGAATGGACTGGCACAACAATGGCTGCCATGTGGATGCTGCACATCAGGGTGAAGCGGACCCTCTGCTGTCGGCTCTTAACTGCACAAACGATGGGAATGCGGTAAGACGGAGATCAAACACCAGAGTGTCATCTGAATGGATGTCCATCTTGAAGTTACTAGTTGATGTGAGCCCTCAGTTCCATCCACACAATAAAACGAGCAGGAAGCACATCCATAAAATATGGAAGGCAAAGGTGAGGTCTCTTACACAGCACGAGGGTGCCAATGCGTCCTGTAGAGCGCTGCCACAGGGGTACTGCGTGTACCCCTCCACATGACGGCCCCAGTAAGAGCCTTTACGCATTTCTGTGACCAACTCCATGACTTGAATGAGGACTGATGTGTGACATCCGAGTGGCATCCTGACTTTAAAATGACTCTCTCTGCATAACAATAAAGAGGCAGCATTTATTAATATAGCGCCTTTCTCATGCTCAAGGCATACGATAACACAGATCAGGTCCTCTCCATCCCTTAGCATCCTGTAGCCTACTGGACGTTAAAGATTTCAGGTGCGTCCACATATTAGGACCCCTCTGAAATCCCAGAAGAAACAGAACATCTGACAGAATGGAGCGCCTCACAGTCCAGTAATGCTGGAGCCACACAAGCCAGTGGAGTGCCGCCATTTTATGAGCTTGGCGTGGATTTGAAGAAACAGCACGAGGTGTGCGTCTCTGGTTCTGCTCTTCACGTCTGCACACATCCCTCCATTTACTTTTAAACTAGTAGAGCCTTACACGTCCGAGGCCCCGTCTACCCCTCCGAAAGCAGAGCGTGTGTTAGGATCCCAACATGCCAGTCTGCGTGACATGCCAAGGAGTGGGAGTGGGAGGTCGAGCTTTTAGTTATGGAGACCCCTACACTGTGGACTGACCTCCCATTTCAGACGTCCCTTTGGTCTCGGGCTGAAGACTTGTCACTTTAGTCTGCCCTGCTTAGTGCCAGGGCCATCTTCACGCATGGGCATGCTGGGCAGTTGCCTGAGGGCCCCATATTTTTTTTTCTGATGCCTATGTATATTTCTGTTTTGGTATAAAAACAGGCGCCCCCAGTGCTTTACTTTGCCCGGGGGGCTGTGATGCTGTTAAGACGGCCCTGCTTAGTGCCGATGATTAGCTGTGCCCAGTCCATCTTTGTTAGCCATTTGTGCAACAACACAAGCATTCGAATAACCGCCACTAACCCTCCTCTGGTCTGCTTCCCTTCTTGGTGTGCCCATTTAGTGCCATTATGCCACCTCAGATGTTGGGAGCGCTGGGATCATCAGATGGATAGATTCCCTCCTCAGACTGGACGGCCAGGGCAGACTCCAGAATGACCAGGAAGGGGCGGGCAGGCGGGTGGTCATTTGGCGATGGTCTCTGGGACTGTCACTGTGCCTGACTTTGTCTGTGTTCATTGGCCGTTGACCCCCCAGAAGATTTTTTAATTAATTAATTTGTTTGTTCTGCGGTGGGCTGGCGCCCTGCCCGGGGTTTGTTTCCTGCCTTGCGCCCTGTGCTGGCTGGGATTGGCTCCAGCAGACCCCGTGACCCTGTGGGTAGGATATAGCGGGTTGGATAATGGATGATGGATGGAATTTGTTTGTTTTATTTAATTTTTATTTAATTATTCCCAATGCTGACTTCAGTTTTGGTTTTTTTCTCCCTCCATCACAGCTCACCGGACACACAGATGTTGTCTTGTTTCATTTTTGTTAATCGGTTTCTAGTTTTCGATGTGTTTTTATCAAATCCGTGTTTTAATTGTGTATTTAGTTTTAAAGTTTAAACTCGCTCTTACCGAGCACTTGTCATGGCGCTCCGTGTCTGTACGTGTTGAACGGCGCTATACAGAAACAAAGCCAAGTGAACTGAGACGATTCGACTTCCCGGCCGTCCTCCGATCTCACATTCAGTTTCCAATCCAGCAGCTCCAACCGAGCGCAGAGATTCAAATGGAAATTTAAAAAACGAGAAAGAAATAAAAGGCCTGACCGACACTGGAGCGACGGCCGACTCCCCTGTGAGACAACACCGATTATGATAGGCGATATCACGATGAAAAATAAATCAATACATAAATAAACTAAAAGAAATAAATATCCTATTTGTTTGTCTCAGGAATGGATTTTTAGAGTATTTTGGTAGAAAACCCAAAGTGAACAAACTGCCCAAATAACCCGCACGTGCTGCTATTAAACCACACGGGCGCCCCGTGCTCGTCCCCAATTACAATAATCGGTTCTGTCGTCTCTACTAACGGAGCCGCTCCACGTCTGCCCCGTTCCTCTCCCTGTAGTCCCTGCCCGCCGCTCCCCTGCCATCACAGCCCGCGTGTCCCGCCTTCAGCTCGCCCGGTCGGCCTTCTCCGCTCTCAGCTGCTCCTTCCACTCTTCCCGGTCCGCTTGTGGCTCCTCACACCGCAGTGTTGGCAGTAAGGGACCCCGTGAAGGAGAGGAGACTTACCAGTAACCAGCAGTTTGGTCCCGGCGCCGAACACCTTGAAGTAGTAGCCTGACTCGGTGACACGGTGACTCGGGAGGTGACAAAAACACACAGCAGCGCAGCGGGGAAACGACAAAGAGCGACGGAAACGGGGCGGCTTCAGTTCACGTGTGTGTAGCCCGGGGGTCTAACGGGGTATCTTTTTGTATTTTACAACACGTTTAGGTGGAAATTCGAGGTACACGCGTGCAGCACGCGCTCATAACGTTAGTCCTCTTGGGGTTTCTCTCCCGGTCAGCCATTCAAATGGCTTTGGCCTCCGTGACACGCACCGTCTTGTTTAGTTCTTCGTGGTGGTCTTTATACGAACACTGAGTTATAAGCTCGATGAGGCACAAAGAAACCATCAGACATGCACCGCGTGTCACACACACACACACACACACACACTGTGAGGACATGGGACTGCATGGCAAAGGAGAGGAGCGCACAGTAGCGACGTGGCGTCTGTCACGATCTCCATTTGATGCCATGTCGCTAATTCCAGTGCTTGGCTCGTTAGTGAAGGTCCACGAAATGAAAATCGACATTTAAAATCTTTATACAAAATACTGCTTAGGCATTGCGGCTTCCTATTTTCACAGAGATTTCAAAAACTCGACCACCTTGGTGCCCTCTGCGATGGATTCTCAGTGAAAACGACACGCAGCCCTCCGCGCACACCGAGACTCTTATCGCGTCACACCAGCCTTTATACAGTAGATTGATAGATTCAAATTGATTTTAAAGAAGCCCCAGTTTATACCGCCGTTGTTCAAAGTCTCACGAGTTTAATTTGTGCGGCTCCATTAATAAAAGACCCCCGCCAGGCGGACCCCCTTACCTGAGACCACCAGTCTGGTGCCCGCGCCGAACACTTTAATCCAAGCTCCTGAGTACACAGTGAGAAATGGCGCAGCAAAAAGGCCGAACTGAAAGTCGAGTTACACCTCCAGGGAGATCGGCATTCTCGGTCTGCTCCTCTTCATCATCTTCATCTGTGGAGGTAATACAGACAAAGCACGAAATCACATAACAGACAAAATAATACACATAAAAATCAAACACAATATTATCAACAGAAAGAGAAATGGCACAAGATGAGGCTGCAGAGACGACAATGACTGGCGAGAAGGTGGGGACAACGGACGAATGAATGTGGCAGCAGACCACGTGAGGTTTACATGCTTGGAACGAAGGAGAGCCTCGATTCCGTTTATTTTGCACCTTTATTATTATTATTATTATTATTATTATAAAAAAAAATCCTGGAGAGAAACTCTAGGGAGACGAGGCGTGATCTTCACGTGAAAAGAAATCAAAAAAGAAAAAGAATAATCGAGGTGCAAATTCAGAAAATAAGGAAAGTAATAATCAGCCCGGAACAAGGGAGGTCCGATCGGGCTCAGAATTAAAAGACAAAGTAGAACTTCATAAAGACGTTCACAAACGTTGGCATTAAGCACATGCAGAGCAGGTCAGAGATTAGGAAAGCAGTGGAATTCAAAAGGCTAAAAAAAAAAAAAAAAACAAATAGTTGGCGCGATACACATGTGGAGAAAGTTAAAGAATATGAAAGTAGGAAAATTAGAAAGTATAAAAAAAAAGAAAGTAAAGATCTCAGGAGCGCAAACAAATGGAAATTATTACTCGAAAAAGGGAAAATAATCACCACGGAGCAGATGTCACTGAAACAAAAGCAGGACAAAGCGAGTGTGAAATAAAAGACAAAGAGTAGAAAACAAAGGAAAACGTCATAAAAAGGTTAAAAAACAAGGGGGGCAAACACATGCAGAGCAGATTAGAGAAAATGAAAACTGGGATTCAAAAGACTAAAAAAAAACGTAGGCGTGAAACACAAACAGAGCGAGATACAGAATATGAAAGCAGAAAAAAAAACGACAATGTCAAAAAAAGAGAAATTATTACTCGGAGAAATAACGGCGAATAGAGATTGCTGTGGTGGGCTGGCACCCTGCCCGGGGTTTGTTTCCTGCCTTGCGCCCTGTGTTGGCTGGGATTGACCCTGTAGTTTGGATATAGGGGGTTGTCTAATAGATGGATGGATGAATAGAGCTCGAATATGTGGACACAGGTGATAAGTCAGAAGTATATAAATATTGTAAGGCTTTGAAGTTTAAGTCAGAGAATTTCAAAAATGAAGTTCACCTCACATGCATTTATTGGTTACTGCGCAAAAAAAAAAAATGATGAACTGCTGATGATGATGAAGATCGTGTTGTCTCTGCTGAAATTCCAAACAGAGAAGCCTGTCTTGAGTTAGAGTATAAAGTCATTAAACAGACGTGTCTCACTGACCTCACTAAAAAGATTCAGCACGTTGGCACTCGAAAGATTACAGATATTGTTTTTACAGAAGTTCTGAAATAAAAGTGAAACTAATGAAATAGCAACAATTCAAAGAAAATAAAAATCTTAAAAGTGTGTATCCGGAAAAACAAACATGGGGGTTGGCAAAACGAACAATTTCGAAGGACGCTGCCAAGGCGCTCATGTGAAGATGCGCTTGGCTTTGGAGAGCAGGGAATCATGGGACACACCGGGCAGTGGAGCGCCATCTGACTGTTTGGGTCATCGGCTCACATTTAGACAGCGGGTGCCGTGACGTCATGTGGAAGTGACTTCGTCCGACAGAACCGCGCAGGTGTCCCTTCTGTCACCCCACATCACCGCTGCTCGTTCAGGTTTGTCCCTCGATGTCTACTGTCTGATTTTTGATGGCTGATCCTTTGAGGTTTGATTCTTTTTCTTCTGGATTCTGTCATCACTTCTTTGTTTTTTGGAAGGTCAAATTGTGGAAGTGACTTTTGACACCCAATAGACCAGCACTTCAAACACTCCAGCGCTGACCCATCTGTGAGGTCCTACTTTGTTATTGATGAGCGGTGTTTTCTGCAAAAATGAAAATGAAAATCATGTAAAGTGAAAATGTGATCTCTCTTTTACAATTTCATACTCAAATGAAAATGAAAATGAAAAACAACCCCTTTTGCAATCTCATTTTCTGCCTGAACCGCAATGAAGCTGCAAAGACGAAAAGTAAAGCGCAAATAAGCACTGGCGCCCCCTGCTGCTCATTGAATTCTCATTTTCAAGTTCTCCACATGCCAATGGGCGGGGCTTTGCACCTCGATTTCCCACAATTCTCTGTCCTTCGCACTTGTTGCATTTTAATGATTGCAGGTGTCTTGTGTGCAGACTTTGAAAATTAAATTACAAAAGAAGAGATCGCCTTTTCATTTTATAATTTTCATTTTTGCAGAAATTACCTCCCATAGTAATTAAGAAGACACCAAATCTCAACATCATTAGCGCACTTTAAAGTAACAATATGAATAATACCTTTTATTTATAAAGTGCCTTTCCATGCTCAAGGTGTGATTCTCAGCTGAGGACACTGAGGTGGTGAGGGTGGCACAGAGAAAATGTTTAGCAGCAGAGGCAGGTGGGGGCTGAGGAACATCTGGAGGGGGTCCGGTAACCTACATCTGCCCAGTTGTACAAAGGCTGGCGGGAGTAATGGCTGTCATCGAGTCACCTGCTTGGTGGCACTTTCACTGGGTCTTCAAGTCCAAGTCAATGAATTGAGTCCATCGCTGGAATGATTTTCCAAACCGCTTACGTTCCAAAGTTGAAAGGCCATTTTAATTTCAGTCCCCATGCTCTTCCCGCACTGAGTCGCAGACTGAAGTGAACGCTAAGTGAGAACATCGAGAGGCCAAATCTCTAAATGTCTCAGCTCAGAGCCAAGCAGAGCGCCTGTGAGCTCCACACGTCTCGTCGTCTGCACAGCTCGCCGCTCTTTCAGCTCTCGTCTCCTGTCTGTGTACTCAGACGTGTCTGTCATCCTTACTTTAGTTTTATTCTGCTGACATGCACCCCCAGAATGCACAGATGAGTGGTCTCTGCCCTCCTTGACCCCTCGTATTCCGTGAGGAAGACTTTGGAGGACTCAGAACTGACCAAGTCCACAGAGAGGCTGCAGCGCTGACAGGAGCACCGAGTACCATCTTAGAAAGCAGCCCACCAAGAACGTCACTATAAGGCACGAGGGACGGCCACATGGAGTAAAGGTGCGTGTTAAAGCTGCACGGCCCTCATGGATTAAAGTTTCTCATTCCTTATGGAAAACTCAGGATTTATAAAATCCAAAGCTGGTTTGGGAATTGCCTTGAAGTTATGAAACGTAGTAACTGACCACCCATAAAGCCTCCGCAGACTTCTTTGGGGTCGCCATTTAAGTGACTCCAGATGGCTTGACAATCTCATTTGTGTCTTTCCATGACGGGTCACTCACATTCAGATATCCATCCATCCATCTGTCTGTCCGTCTCTCTTTCCGTTTTCTAAACCTGCTGTAGCAGAGGACTCACCTGACTCCCTCGTGACCCTCCTTGTCATGTCAGCTCCAAAAGCCTCTACCTTGTCAGGGGACCACCGTCAGCCCTATAAAGGCAGAGGAAACAAGGAGTCCCTTGCGGTTCATTGAATGTGCTGGGGTTTGTGAATGCTTTGGTGGAATCATTGGGTTTGTGGATCTTTACGCTTTATTGGTGGTGTTTTAGGACTTACCTGCATTGGACTCTTTCTGGGCCTTTTGTGCTCTTTGGACCAACGACTGCGTCCTGGCACTGATGGTCCTCGTGGAGTGCGAGTGCGAATATTGGCAGAGTTTCTTTGCAGCCTTTGTCAATTTATGCAAAGTGTTCAACCCTGCCTGCCCTGTGGGACATCCTGAGACTTCATGAGATCCCTCAAGGTTGCTGGATGTCACGGTGGGCCTGTACACTGGGACTGGGAGTGCTGTGCAGAGTGGAGGTGGGACCTCTCAGTTGAGTCTGGCGTTCATCAGCGGTGTGTTCTGCTCCTGCTCTGTTCAGTGTGTGGCACTAGAGGGCGCTGCTGCTCCTCAAACCCAATAGACAAACGTCCAGGACACCTGGTCAAAGCACCAAAAGGATATTTTATTCCTTCTTTGCCTCCACCATACAAAGACAATAATAAAAATACAAATAAACACACTCCTCTCCTCCTCTCCTCCTCTCCTCCTCTCCTCCTCTCCTCCTCTCCTCCCAGCAAGCTCTGTCAAACCACCTCCCAACTCCGGCTCGCTTGCTGGGTCTCCACCAGTCCTTTGTGTAGTCCTTGACCCAGAAGCTCTTCTGCCCTCCCGTCCTCGTGACTCATCAGCACTTCCAGGTCCAACGCAGAATTCTCTTTTTCTTCAGCCCGGAAGTACTTCAGAGCTTCCATCCCCGTGACTTTGGAGTACTTCTGGACTGTATGGGAAGCAGAAATCCCCGTGTCTCCCTGCAGCGTCTCCTGGCAGCGCCCACAGTACCTAGCAGGGCTGTGAAGCTGAACTCCATATCCCATGGTGCCCAGGGCACCGCTGTGCTGCAGGGAAATCGCCATCTAGTGTCCTGGGGGAGGCAGTGTTCCAAAGTAGTCCATTCCTTGGACGTCCCGGCTGGGCTGAGCTGCCGGCCGTCTATCACAAGTGCTTCCATGGTCTGCGTGTCGGGCAGGGTCAGGGGGTCCAGAGGCTGGGGGGCGTCTGTTGGTGAGGAAAGACTCACTGATCTTGAGTTTGCTGACGATGCTGTGATCTTCAATGGAGGCTCTGATCGGGGGTCTTGAGCGTCTAAGCGAGAAGTCTGAGGGTCTGGTCTTGTGAGGGTCCTGATAAAAACCAACAGCCAGGCCTTTAATGACCTCCTGGGCACGGCCATCAGCAGTGTGTCTGTCTGAGTGTCGACCTCGTCGAGAGATTTACTGACCTCGGTGGTGACATTCGTGCACTACGGCCATGTGGCTCCATTACCCGAGGGTGATCCGGCTCACAGGACCCTCCTTGATGAGGACCAGGCCAAGGGGACGCCCACGTAACACCTGACCTGAGGGTCATTTCAATTTGGACTGCGTGTCTGCCTGGGGGGTTGCCAGCCAAGATCCTGAGCTGTTTCGTTGTGTGGTGGGCACAGCGATGTGCTGTACCAGTGCCTGCTGCCCATCCTGACCTGGAGCTCATTGTATCACAGAGCAGTTTTGGAACATAAATCTTTTCTTTCCTTTGTCTTCCCTTCATGTGTCACAAGAGAAAGGCTGACAGATCCCACCATTTGTGCAGCTCTTTGCTACCCGACATGTCACTCCAAGGCAGGAATGTGAAGCTCAGCCAGCGTTAAACTCGCGGTGTCACAGACGTTTACGATTCGTCTCTCTGACATTTTAAGAAAGTTTTCCGCCATGTCCGCATCTCGCCCAGTCGTTACTCCAACTGCACACATCATCTCTCCGGACCACCCTGGGACCCCGCAGTGCTGCTAACTCGCCCTTCCATGCAGTCGCTTATAATGGCAGGACAGGGAAGCAAATCATCAATTCAAGAACATCGAATTTTACATCACGATAGACAAACAGCGGCAAGAAAAAAAAGAAAATGAACAAAGAAAGAGCCGCAAACAATAAAAACGAACAACAACGAGAATCGCCCAATAAACGAGGAGGAGAAGAACATCCCAAAGAGAACGTCTCTAGAATACAAGATGGAGGAGTGTGGAGGACGGCCGGGACGCCCCTTTGGTATATGGGCAACCCAATACCTCCCCCGGGACGCTAGATGGCAGCGGTGCCTCAGACTCCCCCAGGGCTTCATGGGAGTTGGAGTTTGGTGCAGCCCTAGGATCCTTGGGCGCCACCAGGGGTGCTGCTGGGCACTTGTGGGCAGTGTGTTCACCACACCAGGAAGTGCAGCCAGAAATGGGCAATCAAGCACCTGGCACTCTTCTTATAAATGGAGCCAGTGGCCACCACTCGAGGAGCCGGAGTCGGGAAGAGGAGGACAAAGCTTGATGGAGAGGAGTGGTGGAGGAAGAAGAAGAGGAAGAGTTTGGTGTTGTGTTGTGCCAGTGGCGACGGGGGAGGCATTGCCCACAGGTGAAGAAATTGAAATAAAACATTTCTTTGATTTATCAGTGTGCCTGGCGTGTCTGTCTGTGTCGGGTCAGGTGCCAATATAGCACCTTTTGTTACAAAGAGAAATGAATTCCAAGTCTTGTTTTTAATGTGATTTCATTTTTGATTGACTTTTTATTACGTTTTATTACTCGTTAGTATTTCAAACAGACAGAACTGTCGTAATCCAATCAAGCAGCTGAATTTCTCAGTAAGAACTAAGGAGCAAACCGTCTTCTCCCGCGCCCCACATGCCCTCCCATATGCCAACTTTTCACTTTCTCAAACAGAGGGACACCCCAATGCCCTTCAAGCAGCTCAGCCGTGAGACGGTGGGCACCCTGATGCTGCCAGGGGTTGGCGAGCAACGTGAGTGGGGGCGGAGCTCCCAGTCAAAAGAAAAAACAATTAAACCATTAAGTTTGGCTGTTGGAGGCCTCATGGGATGGCACACTTCATTTTTCAGCAGGCCATGGCATACACCCCTGAGCTCCAGCTTCATCTCAGATGTAAGTAATTTTGGATGAAGAACATCAGCCAAACAAACAATCAAATGGACAAGCTGAACGACTCCTTCTCTTTCCAGTCTGGGGATGAAATGGAGGCCGATGACTGAGATTAAAGCCACCACTGATGCCCCTCCTGTTGTCTTCTCTTCCACCCACCCTTTACCCGGACTAGGACTCACCAGGGTGAGGCTGAGAGCTCCTTTTCAGCTCCCAGTGTCAGCGCCATGGCCATGCAGGAAGAACATTTGGGTCAAGCAGAACATCCCCTCCTAGCAGCTCTGTCTACCAAACCCTAAGGACCCTAAAGGGCTGCCCTCCAGAACTACAACTCCCATGATGCCCTGTGGATGTCCAGAAGGATGCTGCCATCCAGCCTACTGGCCACTGTTGGCAGGCTTCCTCTGTCCTTCTGCTCTAGTGGCCTCCTGACCGGGATGCCCATCTCATCTCTGATGCCCACCACAGCACTGTAAACATTATAAGAGGTGAATGTCAAATGAGCCTTTGGGGTTCATGGATTCTAGAAATCGACTTGTGCTTTTCACTTTGATTTGTGACTCGGGTATTTTGTGGAGCTGTTGTTGATTGCTGCTGCCAGGACCATCCTGGACTGTAGAGGGGTCCTCAGAGGTGGTGGTCATGTCAATCGCAAAGGTCACAGGATTGGAGAACCCGTCAAACCTTCCATAAAATGTTCTTTGTTTTGTTTCTTTGGTTTCTCAAGTCCCTCCAGTCCATCTTGACTTTGATTTTCTCTCTGACGTTCGGCCTGTTGTTCTCCTGATTGTAACCCCACTATGTGTGATTGACTTTGTCCTTTAATTAATTATTAAATAGGCTGAAATCACACAAATCACCAGGAGCAGATCAGAATTACCACCGAGATCTTAAGGAGGTCAGCGAGTTCAGATAGAAACCCTTGGCACACATTTATAGGAAGTCACTGAGCACTGGGGAGATTCTGAAGGACTGGAAAATGACAAACATCATCCTGTTATATAAAAAGGGCGAGCGGGCAGAGCCAAACAACTACAGACCAGTAAGGAGGAACATTAATGAAAGGAATTATTAAGGAGAAGATGGAGCGACACCTGGCAAGGACAGGACAGGACAGTCAGCGTGGCGTCAGAAGAGGGAGGTCGAGTTTTACTAACAGGCTGGAATTCAATGAGGAAGAACAAAAGGAGACGACCAGAGTGGAGCAGATGAGATGATTGATGTGGACTTTCAGAAAGCATTTGATGAGGTGCCACCTGAGAGGGTGGGCATCAAACTAAAAGAAGTGGCAGTTCAGGGTGTAGATAGGTGCAGAATTGGCTCAGACCCAGGAAGAGTGATGGTGTGAGGAACCTCATCAGAACTGGCCGATGTTAAGAGTGGTGACCAGCAGGGGGCAGTGTGGGGGCCGCTGCCATTTTTAATATATAGAAATGATTTAGATAGAAATATAAAGAACAAGCTAGTGAAGTTGGCAGATGTTACCAAGATAGAAGGATTAGCAGATAATCTGGAAGCCATTATATCGTCACAGAAGGACTTGGGCAGCAGACAGACTTGGGCAGATTTGTGGAGGATGAAGTTTAATGTCAGTAAATGTAAAGAATTACACATAAGAAGTAAAAATGTGAGGTTTGAATACACAATGGGGGTCTGAAAATTGAGAGTCCACCTTATGAGAAGGATTTAGGAGTCACAGTGGACAATCAACTGGCAGACAAGCCATTAAGAAGGCTAACAGAGTGTCAGGTTATATAGCGCCTTGACGTGTGCAGTACAAGTCACAGGACAGTCTGCTTTACAACACACACACTGGTGAGGCCTCATCTGGAGTACTGGGGGCAGTTTGGGTCTCCATAAAGACATAGCAGTGCTGGATAGATAGATAGATAGATAGATAGATAGATAGATAGATAGATAGATAGATAG
>JANRMT010062817.1:563938-574909 GCA_026402145.1 Polypterus bichir lapradei | reverse complement strand
TAGATAGATAGATAGATAGATAGATAGATAGATAGATAGATAGATAGTGTAAAAGGCACTATATAACAGATAGAATACAGAACACCTTTATCATGTGTCCCTCTGTCCTTCTTTAAGTCACGTGTACATCTCGTTGTTTTTTATGGTGTTTGTTACTCAAACAAGAATTTCATGGCTGATCTGACAATTCTGGGGTGGCTGTTACTGTTCTGGTGTTTCACTATGGACCTGAGAGATTACTTATTGACTAATTAATTAATTAATTAATTAATTAATTAATTAATTAATTAATTAATTAATTAATTATTATTGTTGTTGTTGTTGTTGTTGTTGTTGCTGTCCAGTATTTCTAAACCCATATTATCCATCCATCCATTATCCAACCCGCTATATCCTAACTACAGGCTCACGGGGGTCCGCTGGAGCCAATCCCAGCCAGCACAGGGCGCAAGGCAGGAAACAAACCCCGTGAAGGGCGCCAGCCCACCGCAGACCCCTATAATAAATTGTCTGAATCGCAGGGCGGTCTGTGACGAGGAGAGTCAAGCCCACTTATAACATGGCAGGGTGACATTAAGGCCACCCTCTCATCATAAACAGCGGAGTTTAATGACTCCGGTATGTCCGGAAGGTGGACAAGACCGATCGATTCATTCGGGCTTAGGTGTTGTTTTTGTGCAGGTGTCCCCGCGGTCTCTGTCACCGTGAGTGTCCCATACAGCACAGTAATATGTCGCCTCGTCGTCCGCTTCGGCGCTGTCTTTATGCAGAGTTAATCCTCTGTCCTCAGCTCTGAAGTTCTGGTAATCCGCGGAGTCGTAGCTTGGGGTTCCCGAGTTTACGTACAGCATTCGCTCTAAAGCCCCGTTGTCTTTTTGTCGATACCAGTGAATGGGGTTGCCGTCCGTCGTGCATCTTATTCGGATCGTCTTGTCCGGCCCTTTGGTCACAGAGAGCTTATCTTGTGTCACCGTGAGAGCCAGAGCTCTGCCTGTGAAGAACAAAGAGAAGATAAGAACAGAAGAAGACATCGCAGTCGGCAGTTCGAGCGGCTACAACATCTCACCGAGGAGAAGACAAAGAAAGACGCCGCGCCAGGCGAGCATCGTGACGTGACTCGTGTGAGCGACAAGAGCGAACTGTCGCCGCGGCGTGTCAGCCCTGACAGAAGTCAAGTGACATGTCACACCCTCAGCGATCATTTCCTGTTGTTGACGCAGAAACCCAAATTCGCGCAGCTCCTGCGGTGTGATCGGTGCAGGTCTCCACACGCTTACAGTTTCATTCACTCACTAATGGTGTGTCTGCTTAGAAGGAATGGAAGGCTTTTAACAAAACGTCATTCGAAATGTGAGCTTTATTTTAAGGTTAAAATGATCTGTGCGTTTATATGAGTGAAGGCGCATGCATCTCATTTATTATAGAGCTCATTTCATATTCTGTAAAAGTTGAGCATTTTTAAATAGACAACAACTAATTTACATATTCACATTGTCAGAGGTCCTTATTTTCTGAGTGTAGATTGGTGTGATAAATGTGCCTTTGTATAGTACATGTGCCCCGGTGTGTTTTCTCATAACTCATCTCCTCCTGGTCTGAGCTCAGCTCCGCTCCTTCTCTCTTTTACTGACGCGCAGTGCCATTCACGCTGCATGAACTGAACGCGACCACCTTAAAAGCCGCGACCACCTTAAGTCACCTTGACGTTCGGCGTTCGTTTGACACTCGCAGTCTGCAATGCAAACATTAAATGATAATAAAGAATAATAAGTTCACCGTCAGTCCGTCATTTACTAAACCGCTCAACAGGCTCGTGTTTTGCCGGAGCCGACAGGGTGCAAGGCGGGAATGATCCCTGGACAGGGCGCCAGTCCACCGCAGATCGAGCACACACACACACACACACACACACACACAGTGGGGCCAATTTAGCGTCACCAAGCCCCCTGCCTAAGGCGCCCCTCACTGTTCGCCACAAAGCCCTCCAATTCCCTGTAAACGACACGTGACGTCAGCATTCTGGCGCCCCAACCGCTCGAGTCGGGCGGCAGGTGTGCACTTCAAAGTAAGAGTCCCACTTGTGTCCTGTGACGGGTGTGGCAGCGTTTTGTCGCGTTAATCGGATGCACCTAACATGATGTCTGCCAGCTAGGAGAGGCGGGAGCAGAAATTGAGAGGAGCCGCTCGCCCTCATCCTGCCAAGTCAGAGTCGGGAGAGGAGCTGAAGAACACTCGCCAGGGATGAGCCCAGGAGAAGAAAAGGTTTGCTTGGCGGAGCTCTTTTACAAGAAGAAGCCTGTTAAAGGTGTTGTTGCACATATGCAACGTGTGTTTGCACCCGGGGCTGTCTTGATATAGTTGTATGTGGAGTTTGGGGGCTCGGTGGCACCCCCTGGTGGTCCCACTAGAGATCAGAAAACGTCTTTACTGGGCGCTCTTGACTCAATCCAACAACATGAAATCACCGTTGGTCTGTCCATTGCAAGCCCACATTGCGCTCCCTGAAATATTTATTAAGAAATCCTCCAGCGCTATAACGCCGTGGAAAACTCTTTGGATCAAAAGTGAAAATGCCAGCGGGCTGAGTGTGAAAGGAGGAAACCAGCAAGCTGCCAGTCCACTTTGAGATATTAAAGGCGCCCACAGCAGACCCTCCTGAGAGGCCGTCCTGTTCCTAAAGGGCACCCAAGAGCTTCACTGAGCCACTGATCGTCTTCTCAGCCCAACACTCCCAATGCTGTGCCTCTTGTGAGGCTTGTGTGGGGTTTTTTTAAGCACAAAATAAATGACATTAGAAATCCTATAATACGCCCCCATACCCCCTGGACGCCCAACCCGCTCTCTTAACCTGAACCCCATGGAGTCGCCACTCACCTCAAACACACACCTTAACTTACCTGTAGCACCGGACCACCCTGATGCTCATCAATGAACAGGAATTTCTTTGAGTTAAATAAGAAAAAAGTGAAAATCTTAGTTACTGCAGAAAAACAGCCACAGTGAGGGTGTCAGAAATAAACCTGACGCCTTAGCATTAAATGTTCAGGTGGAAGTAAAGACTCTGACCTGAACTTCAATGTGCACCTCAACCAGATTCTGAGGGCTGCGTTTACATTTCAGGGACACAGCAAACGTTGGACCTCTGATGACATCACAGGAGGCGCACAACTTCAGTGACACTCTGATTTACTTCACCCAATGCCCTTCTAAAAGAAAAGACACCAGTCAACTCCAGTGAGTCCAGCATATGAGTCCAGAGTCTTAACTGGAAAAAGGACACCGGAGCACATCACGCCAATCTGAGCGTCGTGGCACTGGCTACCTGTGAACATCAGAACAATGTGGGTGAGCGCAGGCCACTCGGCCCAGCAAAGCTCGCCAGTCCAGTCTGCTTCACTCTTCTAAAATAACATCAAGTGGAGTTTTGAAAGACCTCAATGTCTTACTGTCCACCACACTACTTGGTCACTTACTCCATGGGTCTCCTTGGGTCTCCATGTTAACTAAAACTTCCTGATGTTTGTGTGAAATTTACACTTCACAAGTTTCCAGTGGTGTCCCCGTGTTCTTGATGACCTCATTTTAAAGTCACCGTCTCGACCCACTGGACTAACTCCTCTTCATCATTTTAAACACTTCAGTCAGGTCTCCTCTTCCTCTCCTGTGAAGGCTCAGCTCTTTTAATCTTCATCACTCATCCCCTGTAGCCCCGTAATCACCCTCGTCGCTCTTCTCTGGACCTTCTCTAGTGCTGCTGTGTCTTTATGGAGACCCAAACTACACCAAGGACTCCAGATGAGGCCTCACCAGTGTGTTATAAAGCCTGCGCAGGACCTCCTGTGACTTGTACTCCACACATCAAGGCGCTATATAACCTGACAGTCTGTTAGCCTTCTTAATGGCTTCTGAAATCTGTCTGAGAGGTGATAGCTTAGAGTCCACTATGACCCCTAAATCCTTCTTATAAGGTGGACTCTCGATTTTCAGACCCCCATTGTGTATTCAAATCTCACATTTTGACTTCCTATGTGTAATTCTTTACATTGACTGACATTAAATTTCATCTGCCACAAATCTGCCCAAGCCTGTCTGTTGTCCAAGTCCTTCTGTGATGATATAACGGATTCCAAATTATCTGCTAATCCACCTGTCTTGGTATCATCTGCCAGCTTCACCAGCTTCTTCCTTATATTCCTATCCAGATCATTTCTAGCTATTAAAAATAGCAGCAGCCCCCTGCTGGTCACCACTCTTAACATCGGCCAGTTCTGATGAGGTTATTAGCACCGTCACCCTCTGCTTCCTGTGTCTGAGCCAATTCTGCACCTATCAATACCCTGACCCCCCACTTCTTTCACTTTGATGCCCACCCTCTCATGTGGCACCTCATCAAATGCTTTCTGAAAGTCCAGATCAATCATCTCATCTGCTCCTCTCTGGTCGTCTCCTTTTGTTTCTTCCTCATTGAATTCCAGCCTGTTAGTAAAACACGACCTCCTTCTTCTGACCCCATGCTGACTGTCCTGTCCTGTCCTGTCCTTGCCAGGTGTCACTCCATCTTTTCCTTAGTAATTCCTTCCTTATATTTTCCTGTGATGCCCATTAAGCCTATAGTTGCTTGGCTCTGCCCGCTCACCCTTTTTATACACTGGGCCTCACTGTCTCCAGCACTAATCACATGCGGGTGTCCCCAGAGAGACACGGAGGCTCAGTGCCCTTTGGTGACATGTCACCAACTGAGCAGTGGCGTCTCACTTCACACTCGTCTTCATATGGAGGGGTGACATCTCAGCCTTGATAACCTGCAGTGCGGAGCAAACGGCGCCAGTTGTCCTCACATTTACTTCTTACTTCAGTCATTCAGGACATGAAGACAAAGTCCAGAGATTGTGTGGTCTGCTTAAAGAGTCTATGAAGGAAAGTGAGCGACGTCACAAGAGGGCGCTGTCCTGGGCCGCTGTTTGTGTCACCAATCAATGTGATGGCCGAGTTACCATCTCTGATATCCACATGAAGTGGTCCCTTTCTCTGAGGTTTCTCGGTCCCTGAGGTCACTTCCTATGTTGTCACTCAGGCCCACCATACTTATGTCCAAATCACACGTCAAGCCTCCAGATCATGTGACCTTCCACACATCTGATTGGCCAGCTGTCATGATGATGGACGCTGTGGTCCTTGTTGTTTCTGTTTCGTCTCTGACTGCTTCCATTGTTTATACCCTTAAGTTATAAAACGTGTTTGCCCATAAACTCCTTGGATTACTCGAACAACACAAGAAGAACCCAGAACTGTGTTGGGGTCACCAGTGCTGAGTCCACAAGAGGGCGCTCTGCGTGTTGCTAGCTGAGTAACTGCCCTGAGGGTCCTTCATCAAAGTTCATTTGTCCCAAGCTGTAAATGTGACATAAGCGGTGTGTTTTGAGGGCGGGGTCTCCACGACGTCACCACTCCTGACTCCTCCCTCTGCCTGTAGACATCTGCTGAGCAGACTCGGGAGTCGCAGGTCATTCATTTATTGTACCGTCTCTGTCCATCCGTCTCCTGTCTCGTCTCTGTGTCGTCAGCTGCTGTCATTTCTGTAATCGTTGTGTTTATTAAAGTGACGGTCGTTCAGCTCTCCTCGTATCACTCGAAGGACTCGCTCACGCTTTGTGTTTTTGATTTTAAGCCCACGTTTAACGCACACGCGCTGAGGTTCAGGGGTCTTCCTGTCCTGTAATGTCACACAAGTCTGACGCTCATTTTGTGTTTAAATAAAGTTTTGTGCTGAAGAAACAAAATCACCGCCCACTCCTGTCAGGTCTTGACATCTCGTTGATCCATGTGGCGTGTGTTTGTGTTTATTTAGTGCGGTGCCCGCTGGGCAATCATGGCCACTGAAGGGCATCAGACATGCTGTGTTGCTCTGATTTCTTTCGGCTTTTTCTGCTCAATCAAACCTCCTGTTGGGTTTTCTTGTTTGCTGCCAGGATTTCTGTAACATGGAGGATTCTCTTCCACTCCTCTTATGTGCTCACTCCGTGTGTTTGGGGGCAACTCCAGGGGCACAAAATGGAGGACCTTTAACACTTCAAGAACCAGGGGGCAGTAGAGGCACAACACCCCCAGATGGCACAGGTGAGATGTGAACCCGGCCAATGAAACCAGAGCCGTCCTCACCGTCCTCTCCATGGGCAGTGCAGAGTTTAATAGAAGCCATAAAATCAGGGCCACAGAGCAATGGGGAGGTCTGGTGGAGGGTCCCAGGGTGGTCTGTTTCATTGTTCTTTGTCTTATTAAGGCTGCGCTGAGGCTCAGGACTGCTTGAACACCTCGAGCCACCAGGGGGAGCCGTAGGAGGCGGGCCAGAGGGATCATGTGACCACGTAGTGTTCTGGTAAGAGCTCAAGAGCGCCCCCTAAGCAACACGGCAAGATGAACCTCCAACTGTCCTGGCCAGGGGTGGATTACTCGTTGCGCCGGATGTAATTGTTGACGGTTTGCCTGATCCTGATCTGTCGGTTTTTCGAAACTCTTGCTGGATGTGTTGTCATAGCAACACATCCAAATCCTCAAAGCTGCTCGGCGCAGGATTAGCTGGCACACTTAATCAGTGTCCGTGCGTGGAATTCATCCAGTCGTGGCTTCACCGTTCATGAATGGGCGACCAATTGATATCGGTGAGCAAATTAAAAGAAGAGAATCTCATAAAGAGAGGGTTCTGCGCGATCGGCAAGATCCTTTATTGCTGCCGGAGGAAATTCTTGTTGAAAGACATCGCTTTAGCTGGGGGGGGAATATTGTACCTCAAAGATTTATTAGCACCTTATATTGGGAGTCAAACTCGGCGAACTCTCACAACCACTTTCTTTATATACTGTAGGCGATGCAGAAAATCTAACTGTGCAGTTTGCCAGGCAATTCGTAAAATCTGTTTGGCTCTGAAATATTTCATTCGGGTTTTCATTGTGTTTCCTGGACACCTGCGTGTGCCGATGATAAAAGAGGCATTTCATGCCATTGCAGGTGGGTAATACCCAGGCAGAAACAGGCACAGTGCCATAGAGAATCTCACAATCAGCCTAACATTCTCATTACCCAGGACGGGGCACATGGGGCTGATCAGAGTGGAGTTTGATCAAACATTATTTGGAAAATCTGCCTCTCCTCCTGATGAATAATCAGACACAGCGTCTTCATCAAATATTTGACCTTCGTCAACATCTCGTCGGTCAGACACGAGTTCTAGGGATATGACAGTAGAGGGCTCTATGGGACATACCTGTGGCACACATTGAGGGCAAACCTACGCAGTGACCGTCCTTTACCTGAAATGAAGTGACCACTGCACCCTGCCACTGGTTCGGAGGAGGAGCTTCACACTGGAATGCCCTCAGAAACCGGGCGATGGGCATTTTGCTGGAGAGCCAACTCTGCTACAGTGGACTGCGTGGACGTCCGCCTGTTGTTGCTTGTCTGCCTTCTTATTAGCTTTAAAAATATTTTATATAATATATGTTTAATATTTTATATATGTTTATGTATGTTTAATATTATATATATATTTTTATATAATATATGTTTAATATTATATATGTTTATATATGTTTTATATTATATATATTTTTATATATTATATGTTTTTTATATTATATATGATTCTTTATGTCAACAGTTCTTTATACAGTTATATACCAATATTTACCAGTTTGAAGTATATTCTCGTACTTCACTTTAACCTGTTCCCATGTTCTTCTTGTGCTGACGTTTGATCTGAATTATGACATATTAAATAATAATTCATCTGGCACATAGGAAATGAAACTCTGCATTCAGGAAGTACAACGCACACTACTTAGCGTTTAATTTATCGGCCACTTTTTGCCTTTTTTTGATTTGATAACAAAGGCAAAGACACAGTGGGGGAGGGGAACAAAACACCACTTAAAAACTCGGTCTATGGGGGGCTTGTGTCTTCAGGACCCACCCTGAGATGTTTTCCTGAGAAACTTCGTTTCTGTGCTTGTTTGATTGATAAAGTATTTCAACATGGAGGGTCCGTTAAAAATGAGCAAACTGTTCAATCTGAATATCTAGAATACTTCATCCATGTTCTGTTGTGACCACCTGACTCACTAAAACATTCAAATGCCCCCCTTTGACGGCTGCTAAACGCTGATCTGCTTCATCAGGCAGATAAGAAGAGGACCCGCTAAGAAATACACTTCATAAAGGCCTGATTTGGGGGGCGGTGGTCGTACTTTCAAGATCGCCTTCAGGTGTCAAAAGTGATTCTTAAAGTTTTGAGAAATTCCGCTGTTGAATACCTTCAGATATTAATGTGCTTCATTTTGGGGTCAGCTGAAGACTCGAAACTAACGCAGCTTAGCGGTAAACGTGACGATTTGTGGAGGGATCTTCACGACCCCCTCAGGCGCTGCTTCAGCTCCATTTTGCCCACAGATTCTCTTTATTTGTTTTTAACGAGATAATAAAGTTAATAAAGTTTTGAAGTACAGTGTATGAAATGAGAATGTCAGAAAGCTGAATAATAATCATCATCATCATCATCATTCAAGGAGGATGGGCTCCAGCACACCCCGCGACCCCCGGTCTGGATTAAGCGGGTTATAAAATCACATATTCCAAGAAATAAAGCATCCATAAAGTATTAAAGATGAACATTTTAGCACCGAGCATTTCATTTGGTCATTCAGTCGTCAGCTGCGTATCTTCGTTTATTACGTAAGGTGGACCCTTTCAGTCGGGAGGGTCGCCGTCCGCACACAAACGAATTAGCAGACGCTGCTGAACGAAGTGGCCGAGTGTGGACAGTGCGGTGGGCGGAGGGCTGGACACACACACACACTTTTATTTATTTATTTATTTGTTTGTTTATTTATTTATTTATTTGTTTATGTATTTGTTTGTTTGTTTTCTCCATTGAGTTCTTTTTATAAATGTCCCTTGATAAAAGATGCGCCCTGATTTCTGCATCACTGCTTACAACGAAGCTTCTCAAAAGAACATCAAGCTGGCCTTTTTTTTCTTTTTCCGTTTAACATTTGCGGTGTTTTTATTAAATGTCGAGACCACCGCTCCCCGTTGCCTTTCCACGGTGCTCAGCACTTTCGCGTGGCACGAGCGCGACCCTCAATAACGCAGAAGTTTCGTCCGCTCGGCGCAACTTTTCGAGTTCCTTTCAGTGTCTACCATCTACGCATGCGCATAAGGCACACCATTACCCGCTGTTCACGGGGCACACCAAAGGATTCCCGGCAGTTTCAAGGCCGCCATCCGTTTCAGAAGAGCGGCGTTCATCGACCCGGGTGTGTTCGTTATGAGGCGGACAAGGCCATTCGGTTTAGCGGCAGCTTTGTTTAATCGGGCGGATGTTTTTGTACGGGGGTCCCCGTGGTTTGCGTCACTGTGGCTGTCCCATGCGGCACAGTAATACGTCGCCGTGTCGTCCTCCACAGCTCTGTCTATACGCAGAGTTAAGCCTTTGCCGTCAGCTTTGAACCTTGCGCTGTCCCCGATGTCGTAGCTCTCGATTCCTGTGCCCGTCTCTACATACAAAATTCGCTCCAAAGCCCCGCTGCCTTTCTGTCGATACCAGTGAATGTAGCTGGGGCTGCCATCCGACTTGCAGCCTATTCGTACGGTCTTGTCGGGTCCTTTGGTCATAGAGAGCTTGTCTTGAGTCATCGTCAGAGCCAGAGCCCTGCCTGGGAATAACAAAGACAAAATAATAAAGAAAAAAATCAAATTAAGAAAATGTCAGAGATAGAGGGAGGGAGGGAGGGAGGGAGCAGACAAAAGTATAAAGAAACACAAAGTCTCACCGAGGAGAAGACAAAGAAAGACGCCGCGCCAGACGAGCATCGTGACGTGACTCGTGTGAGCGACAAGAGCGAACTGTCGCCGCGGCATGTCAGCCCTGACAGAAGTCAAGTGACATGTCACACCCTCAGCGCTCATTTCCTGTTCTTGACGTCCTTATAATGTCAACGTGCTGAATGAAAACCCGACAGCAGCTGCGCCCTGTCACTCATCGGCCCGTCTTTAGGGGTTCTGTGCCCCTTTAGTCCCGTCCGGGGTCGTGTGTGGCCGGCGGCTGAGCGGGTAGCGTCAGGTTTAAAAGGACATTTGATTAAATGTTAAAACAGCCTACCGTAGTACGTTCGCATTTAGGCTCTCCAATTTCAAAAGCAGAATTTCAAGTTTCCAAAATGTTGTGTCAAATTTCAAAAGCTCAACCTCAAATTTAAAAGACTTGTAACTGCTGATATGAAGGGAAACACTTTAAATCGGGGTGGGCAACCTCAGTCCTGGTGGTGTTTGTTCCAACCCAGTTACTTAATTACTAATTATTAACTTAAATAAACCGAACAGTGTATGATAAATACACACAGGTGTAAATGAAGACATGTTGGTTTCTTTTGTCATGTGAGTCTTTTTCCTAATAGGAAAGGAGGCCACACAAATTGAGAACACAGCTGTTTCAGCCTAAAATAAGCAATGAAGGTTCAAAACTCTAACGAGTGACACAATAAAGATGAAGCAGAAGTTTCATTCGAGCAATAAGGGCTTCTCGTTAAGCAATGAGTTTGGAATAAAAACCTGCGGCCACTGCCGCCCTCCAGGAACGACTTAAATGTTTAAACGGCCTGCCATTAGTGATGGGCCGCTCGATACTCAGGTTTCGACACTGTGTCGAGCTATCGAAGCACTGGAGATCGAAGCACCGCTTCGAGGCTTGCTTCAAATGCGCCCGTCACGTGATTTTGAATACGCTAGCGTAATGACATCATTGATATCTGCACAGTCAGCCGTTGATTTGGTCAGTAACCAGTCTGCTGAGGTGCTTTAGCTCAAAGCGTAAAAGCGGTAGTTTGTGCTATATTGATGAAGTATGCTAACACGAGTTCAAATCCTAGTCGGCGCTCGCATATGTTGAAATAAGGATTTTGTATAAAACAGTTAAGTAGT
>JANRMT010062817.1:532756-547923 GCA_026402145.1 Polypterus bichir lapradei | reverse complement strand
ATATTATATTATATTATATTATATTATATTATATTATATTATATTATGGGATTATGAAGCCTTGAATGCGTTTAAAATGTAAAGAGGAGCCATGGACGCTATAAAATGTGACCGAGCTCCCCTTTCAGTCACTCGTTGCCCCCTCGAACTCCGCCAGTGCCCCCCGCCGGTCACACACAAGCAGGACGAAGGAGTTCCGCTTACATTCAGTCAGTCGAGACGTTGGAATTGGCATCGCGATGGCGGACGGGGTCGGCGGTGGGACAGGCGCAGAGTAACGCCGAGGAGCCCCCTTTAGAAGCCGAGGGCTGGCTCGGTGGTCCACGCCGCTTGCCGGTCACTTTCCGGGATTTGCGTTCGAATCTCCGCTCTGGCGCTCAGTCTGCTGCTCTTCGCACGGAGGAGTTTGGGATTTTTTACAAAGAAGAGGGGGCCTTGGCGACCATCGGGGTCCTGTGGTTAGATGACGAGCAGCTCCTCTGAAGCTCTCCAGACATTTCTGAGTTTCTGCTTTGAGGGCTTTGCTTGTTTCAGCTTCTCTGTGGACCACCGTGTATCCCTTTAACGGGGTCTGTACGATAAGAATGGCCTAATCATACAAGTAGTGCTGGTTTTTCTATTTTCTGTTCCAAAACTAAAATTTTAGTAAAGTTATTTACAGACCTGCCCCTGACTCCAGTGCCCCCCAGACACGCACACAGTAGCGGGTACCCCTGGCCTTGAGTCAGATCTAAGGGGGTCCTTAGGGGCTGCAGGTCAGTCCAGAACTAATCCTGTTAGGTGCACAAGTCTGGGAGACATAACTGGCTGTCCCTACCCCAGGAGTGGCGCACTCTGTGAGTGAGTGGCACGGGCCTTAGTGACATTTGGGACGCCTTGTACTCCGTGTGGTCATTTCACTGCCTAAGAGACCGGGGCACAGAGCCACTGGTCACCTTGTGACCCTCAGCCAGTCCCTTAATATGTGAATGTCTGAACGCATGACTTCACCACAGAAAGGCGCTATATACAAATCCAAGTCTTTGTGTTTGTCTGAATTTCTTTCATCCACTGGATTTGGGGGTCATGTTGCCCACTGGCTTTGCTGTCACTCGACAGGAGGACCTTCACATTGGCTGTCCATTCATTTTTAATCCACTTCTCCAGTTCAAGGCTGCAGTTCTGAGGGTACAGAAGGCACAGCCCCACCTGGACTGGATGCCCACCCATCACAGAGCACAGTGCTACACACACGGGACCACCTTAGCTTTAGTTAACCAAAGTGACGTGGCTTTGGGATTTGGAAAGAATCAGCAAGCAAATCGGCCTGGAGGGGGACATCCCAAGGTGACACAGGCCACCCCCATGATTGTCACCTTGCCACCTCTAGTGTTCCAGCGTCACCTGTTTAAAGGTCCAGCCTTTATCTGTGATGTCAATGAGTGACTCAGAGATGGCGGGACTGTCAGTGGACCCCCGTTAATCTCACTTCATGTCTGAACGTGTGCTGCAATTCAAATGGGGGGTCCTCTGCCTACCACTGAATGCGGACCCCTAATCTCAGCCCAGCTTTTATTTTTTACATTACACACCACATAAAACAGAAAGGCTTGTCATCCATCATCAGACCAGTGACGGGGACTGACCTCGGGGTGGGCAGCGGCTCACAGAATGGCCCCTCGTACTGCCGCCATCTGTTTGTTTGGATGTGTCAGGGCATTAGAATGTTGACCACCTTGGTGCCAATGTCTGCCCACGAGTGTCTCAGATCATCAGAGTGACAGGAGACCCCTTCACCCTCCTAAGACAGCAGAGCTTACAACACAAATGGCAGAAAGCCCACCTGAGCCCCGAAATGCCAAAAGGACACCAACAGCAGAGCAGAGCGCAGGAACTCGAGGACTGCCATCTTATGCCACGTGGTCTTCACCCTTAATGGCAGAATGAACAGCACAGTGTCTGAGATCCACGCCGCGGGCGCCAGGTCCTGCTCCCCATTCACTGCAGTCTTTTATAGCGACTTTCACTGAGCTCCGCCTGGCCCACACTTACATCTCTAGAAGACTTCAAGACACTCAGGGGGTCCACGTCAAGGCCGGTTACCTTCATGTCATCGTTTGTGAGGCGTCATCAGAGTCACCAGCAGTGTTGACAGTTCAGACTGACGTGACAGCGTTGGGGGGTGACAAGGAAACGGGAAGGCGAGGACGTCATTGGGGTTGAATGAATGGAGAAGAAGAGGTGACACGATGGCACAGGAGCACCGAGGCACCATGTGAAGAAAGTGGCACTGAGAGGCTCCACCATCTGCTGCCAGTGCTTGTGGCCCACCTTATTAGTGTACCAACTGACTGTTGGGCAGCTTAAACCCGTGCGGTTGGGTGCCCCTGTGCCCTTCTTTGCCTTAACGGTGGTGCCAGCCTTGCCTTCTGCACACTTTATTGTGTTGTATGTCTCAGTTTGCCATTTTGCCCGCCGTTCTGACCCCATAATGACAAAGTGAGAACGCAATCTCAGAAAGATCTGCAAATGTGTGAAAAGCCCAAAACTCAGCCTCGAGGAGAAATGCTGAGCAGAGTGACGTGTGGCCCTGGCACTGGTGACCCACTCACTGCCCCCAGTTAGAGGCACAAAGGTACCGAGTCAATGAGAAACAGGAGCGTCTGATGAAGAAAGACCTGCCATTAGCTACGTCGTCAGTGAGTCTCAAGAGCATTGGGCACTGCCCTCCATCACGGGGCACTAAATACTGGCAAATGTGCACTCAGTGGCCAAATGACTGGGCACACCAGGCCCATCTGCGTAGCCAGGCAGTGATCCGATCAGCCAATCACCTGGCAGCAGTGCAATGCATGAAATCCTGCCAGCGCAGGTCAGGGGCTTCAGTTCATGTTCACTTCACACACCAGGATGCGCCCTCAGTGATTCTGACCTGGCATGATTGTTGGTGCCAGACAGGCTGGTTTTTGGGCTTCTCTAACTGCTGATCTCCTGGATTTTCACACACAGTTTACTCAGAATGGAGAGAAAAACCAAAGACATCGGCAGTTGAGTTGACGAGAGACGTCAGAGGAGAGCAGCCAGGCTGGTCTGAGGTGACAATATGGTGACAGTAACTCTGATGACACCTCCGTACTCATCTCAGGATGCACAACATGGCAAGCCCTGAGGCAGATGGGCTAAACCAGGAGAAGACCACGTCAGCCAGGAGCAGAAAGCTGAGTCTGGAGTGGGCACAGCAGTTGGGCACAGACTTATAAAAACTGGACAACTTAAGACTGGAAGAGTGTAGCCTGGTCTGATGAATCTCACTTTCTGCAGGGGCACAGATGGCAGGCTCAACAGCAGGAACCCATGAGTCTTACCTGCCATGGCTGCTGCTGCTCGGGGCACAATGTGACAAATGCTTTCTCAACAAAGCCAATCATCACTTGAGTGCTGCGGACTGCCTGGCTCGTCTTCTGGTGACTTCCAGCAAGATGACGCCCCATGTGACAAAGCAGCTGGGCTCATGAACATGACAATGACTTCAGTCAGGTGATCAGAATACAAAAGGACACCTTTAGGATGGGGGAGAGCAGACGTGCAGCTGATAAACCTGATGCCATCATGCCAACGTGGATCAGAATCTCAAAGGAATGCTGCCAACATCTAGTAGAAACCATGCTATGAAGAACTGAGGCTGTTTTGAGAGCAAAAGGTGGCCCTGCTGGCATTAAGATAGAGTGACAAAGACTTGGCTCAGTAAGTGTGTGAGTGTGTGTGTGTGTAGATTTATAAATGTATACATATAGTGGTGGAGGGAAGACACGGGGAGCCCAAAACTGCTGGGGCACCTGCTGAGTCGCCCTGTTTATCCAGTTCTACAAACACCAAAGAACATTGGCACATGGTGGTGCAAAAACAACTGAAGCCAATAGTCACGTACACTGTGGCACCGGCACGGCGGAGCTCCGTCCTGTAGTCACCTCTGGGCCAACTGAGAAGCCCCTAAATGGGGACAGTTGGCTTTTATTGGGCCACCGAACGGAAGCGGCAAGAAAAACAAGGTTACAGTTAGCGACAGCGCCCCCTCGTGTCCTAGACTGGAAGTACATGCGTTTTAGGTGAATCCCTGTGCGCATGCGTAACAATATACGCACAGATGTCCACTGTAGAGATCATTTGACTGTCTGAGTGCAGGGTGGCTTTTTAATTTTGTTGGATTTATTATTTCCACTGCACTGAGGAGACTAACAAGTAAGAATGAAATCGTGACAATAAAGATGATCTCGAGCTAAAATAAAACAATTTCATCACAATTGTGTTCAAAGATGAGGGAAGGATCACCGGGGTGCCAAACATGAGACATCAGAAAGCTGGCAATTCAAAGGGGACATCTGGCCACAAGTAGGGCGACGCTTTGTGTTTACGGCGAAGCCCCTCTGAGCCCTCAAGTCCACCCGCGCTTAACGTGCGCCTCACAGCAGTCCATGTGGAGGCAACGACAACGAGGACATTAAAGAAGGGGACACGTGTGAGAGAAGAAAGCACAGAACCCGTCCCTGCCAGTCCCGTCCTGTGACATTTCTACAGTAAAGCCACTTGGTGTTTGTTTGTTTGTGACGCACTTCGAGCCCCCGATCGTCTCCTCCCTTCCCTCCCCCCCGTGTCTGACGCGCCAAGTGACACAGGCCGCTCGAGGGGCCTGTTCTTGTGCGGGGTTCCCGTGCCCCGTGTCACTGTGGGTAACCCATGCGGCGCAGTAATACGTGGCCTGGTCGCCTTGTTCGATGCTCTTCAGTGCTAACGTGTAGCTCGTCCCGTCGGCGCTGAACTTCTCTCGCTCGCTGCTGTCATCGTGAGCCACCGAGCCGGAGCTCGTAGTGATGTAAAGGATTCTCCGCGGGGGCTCGTGGTCCTTGTGTTGGTACCAGTGGACGTAGTCCACCTTCTCATCCAGTTTACAGGTAAACCGAGCAGTTTTCGTCACACCTTTGGTTATCGAGATGGCTTCTTGGGTTATCGTTAATGCCAGCCCTCCGCCTGTTAGGAATGAAAACAATAAAACACAATAAATGGACCACTCGAATCATGACGGGGTCACTTTGGAGTAATAAAGAAAAAAATGTAAAATCTGACCGAGAAAAGCAGAGAGGAGAGCGAAGCGCAGCATCAGAGACATGACTGCTGCAGGCGACAGCGCGACCCTCGTGTGACAAGGTGGCCGAAAGTAAACGACGGACTGGAGTCCTCGTCACGGCTTTCCTGTTTCAGGGAGTCATCTGATTGGCGGCTGTTATCATTTATCTTTAAAAAAAAAAAAGAAACTTAGACGACAATAACTGAAGAAGCCGCGCAGCAGGCACTCGGGAGGGACAGCCACCCTCATGGACGTCCTGCCAGCCTTGTCGTGATCATCCCGCTTTAGTGCCACCAAGAGGCGCCTAATCTGTCCACAGCTACCCATTAATTCATCTGGACACTGAAGAGAAGCTCATGGGGGGCTCAGTTTAGTGCCCTTGGAATGCGAGCGCCACCCAAGGGACGCCACAAGAACGACACAAGAGGACATGAAAGCCCGGAAAGTGACGGGAGCTGCGCCGCCGTGCCGTTTGTGTCTCCTTCATCAGCCAAAAAACCTAAAAACGAATCCGCCATTGACTGTGTGCTCCAAGAACGCTAAGGACATGTGTGTCCCGTCCATGTCCTTGTCACCTGTCTGAACTGGGAGCGCTGGTGTGGCGAACGCCGTGTGGCGGACGCCCTAAGAAGATCATTTAGGAGACGGCGGAGTCTTTAACACGTCGATACGCAGAAGCCATGAAAAATAAAGTGAAATAAAGTGAACTTTAAAGAAAAGCTGCCCGATGTTTGCGGCACACGAATGGCTTCATATCTCGAGTAGAGAGGCGCCGCGGTCACCCGGGCACATTTGGAGCAGATTATCGCTTTGGACTTTCATGAACCCTCTGATCAGGTCGTCAGACTACAAGAAGGGGACATTCGAGGCACAGGTGGGCTTAAACAAAAAACAGTTACGGGGGGACTGTTTCTGTAATCAGGTCTACCTGGGCTTGTGGTCCTTAATGTCTGTCACCAGGGTACAGTGAAAGTCACACTCACCTGTGCCAGTCAAGATGCCACGCAGTGCCATGCTCAGTAAGTAGGACCATCTTAGCTGGAAACTTCTGTCTTCGTTGCCTCCCAAATCTCAGGACATGTGATGGGTGACCTTAGCAGTGGGGTCAGTACTGCAGGTGCTGTCCTTTTTAATTTAAGTAAATGATTTGGGCTATGAAGGTAAAGGACAAGCCGGTGACATTTGAAGAAGACCCCAAACTCGGTGGATGAGCAGACAATGGAGAATCAGCTGGAACATTAGAGAGGAATCTGGGCAGGCGTGCAGACCACACGACGTGATGTAACGAAACGTGAAGAGTTACAAGAGTTAAGGTCACTTGTAGTTCTGGGACTTGGTGAGAAGAGCAATAAGGCGCAGTCTGCCGGCCGCTGACCCCACGCAGCAGGAGCCCCTCATCAGAAGGCGAGCCCGCTGTACCCACTGGTGAGGAGTGAACATCAAAGCAAAGATCAAAGTGTGAAGGGCAACTTCACAAACACATCTGAGACACAAAAGGCCACTTGGCACATGCCAGTCTTTTTATTTCTTCTGCAGCCTTCTCCTTCATATACAACAGCAAGGCAGGACTGTTTGAGGGGGTGCACAGCGTTGAAAGTGGCAGCGGTGGTATGAGAACACACACGGTGCCAGCTGCTGGCATTTCTCCTCTGCTAAAATCCTCTGGCCTGGCCACATGCCGGCTGGTAAGCCCCCAGGAAGACCCTGACTTGTACCAGCCAATCTGCTTGACACCAAAGGAGTACAGCAGGACTGAACTGGTGGCACAGATGCGTGGGCAGCCCATGCGTGTGGCAGGTGAGAGGGCACGTGGAATGCCTGGGTAGCATAGAGAGGGGTTTCAACGGCAGAATAACCCTTGGGGACGCCCTAACTCCCCTGCTTTAACATCAGAACGTGCTAAGCTTTGTGTGACCTTCATGATTTTTAATTGTGAAATTCAGGGCCAGTGTCACAAAACTGCACGTGAAATGACCGCTGGCCGTGTGACTCCCCTCTTCTAGTGAGGCCTCCTCCTCATTCCTGTGTGCACTTTAGGTCTCCATATTACAAGGAGACACAGAAGAGCCTGAGAAAGTCCATCTTAAGGGTGAAGAAGCTGATTCAGGACCATGGAGAGCAACCACAGAGGACCCACTGAACAAGCCGGGAGAGAAGGTGACATGAATGATGTGGGCACATGTGGCTGGTAGTTCAAACTTGTTAAAAGCAAATTTCACACAAAAGTTAGAAAGCTGCGTCTTCTTTAACACAGAAAAGGGGACACGTGGGATCAGTGACCGAGGACTGGGGAGGACACGGGGACTTTATTGACGTCAGGTGGATAGGATTGGCAGGCTTACTGGGCTGAGTGGCCTGCTTTTGTCAACACTGTTGTAATGGGAATGAATTACCAAGGAGCCCCTGCCTAGCCAGAGGGGCATGGGCACCACCAAGGCGGCAGCAGGCCAGGTAAGGTCCCCGAGTTTACAATACCACCATCTGCAGCTCATTTAAATATGTTAATGATCATTTTACCAGGCCACCATTGGATGACAAAAAACAGACCCAACTTTTAGGTGGAAGCCTGGCTGGGTTATGAAAGGGTGCCAGTCCACCAGAGGGCATCTGTTCACCTTCCTAATCCAAGGCTGGATCATGGGGCAGGCGGATCCAATCCCCGCAATTTTGGCGTGCCAGGCAGGACCAACAGCTGAACAGGGCAGCAGTCCACACACACAGAGACCCCCACATACACAGTGCCATGATCATAAAATAAGGAAATCGAATCACGACGGCGCTCAAGGATGATTTCAAACTTGGCACATGAAGTGTCTTTTACAGTTGGTCATGGACAAGATACAACAACCTGAAAGAAACAAGAAGGACCACCCTTGGGCCAAGTAAGTTAAATGGTGTATTTGTTCATTGCTTTTTATCATCGTTTAAATGTGTTTTTTATGATAGAACCACAAAACTGGCGCTTCCAAACAGAACACGTGATAAAGTCATGGAATCCATGGGGAAACTGGGATAGAGAAAACTAACCAGTTTTAATTGAATAAAGAGATTAGCACAAAAAAAAAAAAAAAAAAACTTTGGGGACATAGAGAGTGGCATTTCATATTCCTCCTACGTGGACGGGACAGTCTCAATGGCACTGGCTGTGTTGTCTTCATAAACTCCACAGAGGGTGAAAACCACTCAGAGCAGTCGCTGGATCGTTAAGAGAACGTGCAGACTCGAAATAACTTCAGGGAATACGATTAAGGAAAAGACAATACACGGAAATGAAACAAAGGCACACACGAGGAACAAGGGTGCTACCCGGTCCTGGACAGCCACGTCATCGACACAGCGCAGGCGCTATAAACAGACGGGGTCTTAGGTCGTCCTCTCCTCTAGAGGGGCGGGGCCTTCTCAACACCACGCCCCTACTCGTCATAACCCAGACCCCTATGAGTTCTCTGACGGTCTGAGGCCTGACAGACTGTACGAGGGGTCTGTTCTTGCGCGGCGGGTCCCTCACCCCGTGTCACTGTGGCTTGTCCAGGCGGCGCAGTAATACGCGGCCACGTCGCTTTGTTCCATCTTATTCAGGGCTAACGTGTAGCTCTCGGTGGCAGCGGTGAACTTCTCTCTCTCGCCGCTGTCGTCGTGAGTCACCAAGCCGGAGCTCGTAGTGATGTAAAGAATTCGCCGCGGGGGCTCGTGGTCTTTGTGTTGATACCAGTGAATGAAGTCCACCGTCTCATCCGATTTACAGGTAAACCGGGCAGTTTTCGTTAAGCCTTTGGTTATTGAGATGGCTTCTTGGGTCATCTTTAGAGCCAGTCCTCCGCCTATAACAAGTAAAAAAATTAAGATAAATGAAATAAATCATTGATGCGTCACTTTGGGTTTATAGAGGAAAATAATTAAATAAATAAATAAAATCTGACCGAGAAAAGCCGACAGGAGAGCGAAGCGCAGTATCAGAGACATGAGTGCTGCAGGCGACAGCGCGACCCTCACGTGTGGCACTGCCGAAAGGAAATGACAGGCTGGCGTCCTCGTCCCGGCTTTCCTGTTTCAGGTAGTCGTCTGATTGGCACGTGCTTTCATTGTCTTAAAAAAAGAAAGAACGAAAGTTTGAGCAGAAAGATAACTGAAGAAGCCACCCAAGGAGCGCCAGACTACGCGTCTTCTATTTAATGGCATGTCGTGACACTCAAGTTTTACTTTTAGACAAAGTGCCACCAAGTGCGAAACGCTCGCCTAATCTGCGTAGGGAGAGAAGCTCGTGGGGGTCCTCAGTTTATTGTCAGCGGTCTTTGAGCGCTCAAAGCGAACATAAAGTAACCGAAAAGTCGCGACATCGGCGCCATTGTGCTGCCCGGAATAAAAATAAAATTACAAACAAGAAAAGAGGATTCTGTTGTGCCTTATCGGCCACGTCTGGACTGGGGACACTGCTGTGTGACTTGTAGTCATGGCTAGAAATGACGGGGGGCGAAGGGGGGCCCCGGACATCAAAAGGTCTCTTATGAATAAATTCCAATTGGTGAGCGAGACATTTACGTCCTGCTTATTAAAACAATAAAGTTGAATTTTAAAATGCCAAATAAAAGTGACCCGCTATGCCGCTCGGATCTTCTTCATTACCCGCAAATACCCGTCAGTAAATAAATAAATAAAAGTCCCCATTGTAGATTTCATGCTGCTGATGGTGTCCTGTGTAAGGCGCTATATTATTTGATGTTTCACTTTTATAACGACCCCCTCCACGCTAACTGACCTATCGGGGTGCTTTGACGTCACACTTGAGAGGCTTAGCCCGCCAGTGGCTTTTACTCTTACGGGGTCTGAAAGGAGAAGCTCTTTGGTGGCATTAAGTGTCCCAGCACGTGACACGGCGCGCACTTTCAGAGCTGACAGAAACAGCAGCCTGGGTAGTCTTGAAGGGGCGCTACGTGAGAATCCCTCCGTGTGCACGAGAGTGCGCGTGGACTGGCAGCTTTGGAAACGCGCACTTAATGGTCGCGATCATTCACATCACATTAAAATAAAAGAAAAGAGACGCGCTGTGCTGGTGGACTTTGCTTAACGTCTCTAGCGCTGGACACCGAGGTGACAGGCGACGCTGTTTCATTGCCCCTGAGCCGAACTTTTATTGCGCCTCTCGTTGTTTTTGTGCGGAGGGCCCCGAGGTGGCAGTCATTGTGACTGTCCCATGCGGCGCAGTAATACACGGCGGTGTCACTTTCCTCTACTTTATCTATCACCAGGACTTTGCCGCTGTCATCAGCTTTGAATTTGTTTCTGTCCGTCCCTTCGTCATACGTCACTTGTCCGTTGCTCGTGTCCACATAAAAGGCTCTCCGTAGGTCCTCGTTGTCTTTTTGGCGATACCAGTGAATGTAGCCCGTCGAGCCGCTCGCTCTGCAACTTATCCTGGCGGTTTTCCCGAAGCTCTTGGTGAGGGACGCTTTATCTTGGATCATGGACAACGCCAAAGCTCCGCCTGTGTAAAAAAAGAAAGGAGAGAAAGTGAGGATGAAGCGCGTCACCGAGTGGCTCGAGGCGACAAGGATACCGGGCGGTAGAAACGTGACATCTAACCGAGAAGAAGAGAAGCGAGGACGAGGCGCGCGACGTGAAGCATGGTGGCCGCTGTGTCAATGAATGAGGGGGAGTCACTCGAGACCTCCGGCTTCAGTGCAATGGGCTTCCTGTGCGAGCGACACACACACACACACACACACACACACACACATACATAAATGAGGGGACCTGCACTCAGCGACGGGCACGGAGACGAAAGGCGAACGACGAGCGCGTCATCAGTGAATCCATCATGGCACAGGCGTTCAGCTTTTCTGTGTGCCCATTTGGTGGGCACCTCTGCGTGGTGTCACTTAAGGGCCCTCATTGTCTAAATGTGCCATTGGCTTGTGGGTTTTCACCATCCCGGACCCTGCAGGTCCAATTCACTTTACTTTGGTGGTTCACTGAGTGCCAGTCTGGGGGGCAGACGAGGCCTCAGCTTACAGAACATGAAGACACAACGCAGTCTGAGACTGATTGGCAAAAATGGAGCCCACCACTGCCTGCCCATCCATGAGTGAGGATGGAGGAGAGGAAGGCAGCGGCACCCATGGAGGAGATGAACCTCTGGAGGGTCCGCAGTCGGCCATAACAGACACAGACAGACGTGGTCACAGTCCTGGTGACCGCCCGCTCCCTGCTGGCCATTCTAAAGTTCTTGTGTTTGATTTGAAGGCTCCCAGTATCTCAGATGGCTTTCAATGGCCACAAAACCAGCTCAGCTGTAGAGCAGTGGCACCAACTGGCAGAAAAAGATGCCAAGAATAGATGCAGAATAGAGGAGAGTTAGTTAACCATTTTTTTTACATCTAAGTGACTTTTATTTTTAAACAGATGTCCTCAAACCAGATGTCATACTTGTTCCAGTCGCTTGACTTCACACTAGAATGACATGCCAGCTTTCCTTGTGTGGCACCTTGGCGTAGAGCGTGGGCTCCCCGCACACCTTGAATCGTTTTCTCTTTCAATTTGCTTTGAGTGTGCGGAGGCTGCAAGGCAGGCACAGAGTTGAATGTGCCATGAGGTGCCATCGGGCACTGTGACGGTGAAACAGTGAGCACAAGATGGCCAGCTGGGCCCACCTCTGACATACTGTGTGACCTTTGGCAAGTCATCGTCACCAGCACCTCTGTAAGGAGCTCCATGAAAGTGTAGGATGGTAAGATTAGTTCTGTCACTTAGTGTCACTTAGTGTCATTTGTCACTAACTTGGGGCACACACCTAAATATAGAAATGTCAAGTTTGGTCATTCTGGCCTTATCACAGATGACAATCAGAAACTTCTGGCTGAGTTCACAATGGATGTCCTGCAGCAGGTGGACTTGTATTAAGTGGTGGTCCGGTGGTCCGGTGGCTGTCTGAGGCCCTACTGCCCTGACTCTGAACGGTGGGTTTGAGACTCTGGTGTTGTCGTGTTATTAAATTATGTGGATGTGCCAGTCCAGCAAAATGCTAAAATGAGGATCAGAGTAAACGTTTGACAGGACGGGCAGACGAGTGGCGGGCAAGAAACACGCGGGGAGAGAAACATGAAGCCTAAATAAAGAAAAGGAGTCTCTGGGATTGTATAGCGCCTTCTGCATCTGGTGAACCGGCCACAAGGTGACGTCCTTCATCTGCACACCTGAGGCCACACCTGAGCCCCACATCATAAGAAATGGCCAACAGGAGGCTCCCTTCTGGGCTTGAGTGCCAACCTAAGACCGAGTGTGTGACTGATGCCAGCTGGGGCTTTAAAAACTGAACTCGAGTGAGGACGTGAAAGGAACAGGTGGGAGGGCCACTTTGTCACAAAGGTTAGGACATGGAGGTCTCAGCCACCTGACACCATTTCACGTGAAAGCCGCGCTTTAGAGAAGTCAGATGGCACCTCAGATGGGCAGGGCTGACCTTCAGGTGTCCTCCTCTGCCTTTCGGGGAGCCGTTTTCCCCCCCGTTACGTGATGGTGGGGGCACTGGGTGGCTCATCTATGGATGTCTTAGCTGGTGACTTCTAATTAAAACTCCGCTCTTAGTCTGGGCACGGTGGGCACGTCAGCACTGTCTGGCACAGTACCTTCACTGAAACTGTCCTGCTGTGGAGTTGACAATCATGACGTTGGCAGCGCTGGCACTACATTAAGGTCACAGCCTCATGTGCTCAGGTGGCCTGCGCTGGCCTGTCACTGACCTCTCTGGGACTTCACTCAGCTGTTTCATGAGGAGTAACGCGGTGGCACAGAAACAAATTCTTCAAATGCAGGATCTGCTGGATGGGATTCTGTGCACAGACCCGCCATGAGGCGGACTTTGAGAGAAGATGTGACAAAGAGGTGGTGACAAAGAGGCGGTGACAAAGAGGCGGTGACAAAGAGGCGGTGACAGCAGCCACAGAGCTTACAATAACTGCAGGTAGAAATGATCACGATGAGAGGATGACGAGAGGGCTCACCAAGCGCTGTGGCTTCATGATGGACTTGATGGTCGGCCATCTCAAGAGGTTTCTTTGTCCAGTGGATTCCTAAAATCTTCAGAGCCCTTCACTTTAGGATGCTTAGGACTTCTTCTACTGTTTTTGCCCATCAGTCTCGTCTCAATAACTCATCATGGCAAAGAGAGAAGATGTCTTCAGAAAAATCTGGAAATCTGTCCAAAGCCTAAACTGGACTCTTTCATCCCTACAGGCATTCAGACCCTCTGCTGTGCCCCCCAGTGCTGCTTGGGTGCCTCCTGTCTGCCTGAATTCCAGAACTTGAGTGGAGTCCACCTGTGCCAACATGAATCGATTGGGCATCACTCAGAATGACACACCTGTACCCGCACAATTCACACCGCATGGCAGGACTTAGTCCAAGGAACCCTCTGCAGACCACCAGGGTGAGGCACAGATCAGGGCATTTCTAAAGCTTGGAGCTCTCAGGGGGCCTCAGAAACTACAAGAAGCCAGCAGAGCCCTTCAGAAGGTCTTTGGGCAGGCAGGTGACCACTTGGGCTGAAATGAGAGAACGTGACCTGGTGGGAGAGCAGCCATCTCAGCAGGACGCTGCCAGTCAGGCACTTCTGTGGGGTGGCAACACTGGACGACACCCCTGAGTCAAAGGCACGTGAAAGACAAAACTTTGGTGGTCCGATGAGACAAGAAGTGAATTCTCTGGGCAGAACTCCAAGTCTGGTGACCGCCTGGCACTGTGCGTCAATATGTGGAGCCTGCTGGTGGCAGTGCCAGGCTATGGGAGTGCAGAGACAGGGGGGCTGCTCAGAGGTGGGGGAGTGCGTGGGGGGGGCTAACTGACCACTTGTTAACCCCAACATCTGTGACTTCAAGACTTGAGTGGAGGGCTAACTGGAATGCCTTGAATTTCAGATGCACCTCAGGTTTATTTCTGGACATTAGAAGAATAACAGGTGAGGCAGTGAGGTGTGTGGACAGGTCATTTCACAGGGTCTGTGGAGCTGGCGCCCTCTGAGTGTGTGCGTGTGATTATTATAGGAGTCGTACAAGTGCCAATGCACATACAGTCCTTAATAATAAGGTATCTGCGTGTTTATATAGCGCCTTTCACACAGTGCCAGGTACAATCAGAAGTGCTCTGAGCTGCACCACAAAGGCAGATGCCACTGTAGGGGGTTTCAGATAAACGGTGCCCATGCTGCCCTCCAGTGCCCCATGTCTGCATTTTCTTCTGCTGCCAGCTCCAGTTGCTCTAAATGGTGGCATTGGCATGACAAACAAACTGGGGGCATTTAGGAGCAGCAACAACCTTTACATTCCTGGTGAATTTGTCTTTTTAAATGTCACCTTAGAGGCACAGCTCAGGGTGAAGGGGCTCACACAACGCGGGGTCAGTTTAGAGTCCCCAATTAGCCTAAAATGCACACACATGTTTGGGACATAAGAGTGAAATCAGAGCACCTGAGAAAGCGTCCCACACACACAGGCGACAAGGAGGCTCGCGCAGCGTCGCCCAAAGCCATCAGATGTCACTCCAAACGCGCCTGCTGACACGCACACGTCACACACGGCGGGCCGCCTGCGCTGCGCTCCGGTAATCGCGGACCACATGAGGAGAAACCGTTCATGAGTTTTTGAACGGGCTGCCAGCGCCCCTCGAGCGGTGTGGTACTCCCATGCGGCACAGAAATATGTCGCCGAGTCTTCCACTTGGGTGTTATCGATGATTAACGTGTACTCGTCGTTATTTTTCTCAGCATTGAACTTTTGCCGGAGCGTCGGGTCGTCGCGCACCGGGTTGCCCCCACTCGTGGGGATGTACAGGACGCGCTCCGGGGCCTCGCTGTCCTTCTGCCGATACCAGTGGACGTAGGTGGTCGAGCCGCTCAGGCGACAGGCGATCCGAGCCGTTTTCCTGGGTCCCTTGATGGCCGTTAGCTTGTCTTGTATCAAGTCTATGGCGAGTCCTCTGTCTGTAAGGGGGAAACGAGACGGGTCGTTAATAAAGACGACGAGGGAAATTAATAATAATAATAATAATAATAATAATAATAATAATAATAATAATA
>JANRMT010062817.1:513036-528287 GCA_026402145.1 Polypterus bichir lapradei | reverse complement strand
GGTGAAAGGCACTATATAATAGATAGATAGATAGATAGATATGAAAGGCGCTATATGATAGATAGATAGATAGATAGATAGATAGATAGATAGATGAAGTGGTTGGGCAGGATGGCATTGGGGTGACTTGGGGCACATGCTCATGGGTAGAGTGAGGTTGGCAGTGCTTGGTGGGACTTTGCCAGGGCCTGAGGCGCCCGCCACACAGACCAGGCTGGGGGTCTCTTCAGGTTTGCTTTCCCTCCCTGTTGTGTTTTGTCTTCTGTTTGTTTTATTCGTTTACTGATCTCCCCATTGTTGTACCTTTGGCACCTCCTTGTAGATTGGCACTAATTTTAGGTTTAAAGCCCCCGCCCCCTGGGATGCATTTGGTGACAGTGTGAACTGATTGATCAGTGACAGAACTGTGATTTTTGTCATTTCTCATCCCCCCATGTGAACCCCTGGCTGTGTCCCTGCTTTGGTGGCACTTTGGACGAGGACGGTGGCTCCGGATGCTCTGTGCAGTCCTAACGTCTGGCCGGATGGCTTGTGTCTTTCTGCTTTGGTGCACATTTGGAGATTAGAGGAGCCCATGGAGCCGCTGGTTGTGTCTGCTCGTCATCTCCGTCCACATTGACTTCTTTCTCCAAACTGGTTTACGCTTCTGAAATTTAGCAAAAGCAGGTTTTAATTTGGACAATTCTGGAAGGAAAAGAAATGACAATTTGATCCCTGCATGTCACGTGGTCCACATTTACTCCCGTTAATGCCCCCCCCCCCCCCCCATTATATAGCGCCTTTGATAACATAAACACTTAAAGTGCCGCACAACATCATTGGACAAAAAAATAGCAGCCGCTGAAATGAAAGAAAAACGACTTTAAAAACAAAATAAGAAGGACCCCGAAGGCCGAGCCCAGGGTTCAAGAGACCACAGCTGTCCTCAGCCCCTCACGCCAGGGGGCCGTTGGGATAATTGGGGTCCACGACGAAAGAGTTAAATAGAAGTCATTGTAAGGGAGGAGTTGCCATTTTAATATCGTAAACTCACACAGTCACACAGTCTCTCTTAACCCGCAGGTGGAGGAGCAGACCTGTGTGTGTGTGTGTGTGTGTGTGTCGGGTGTCGGTGTGTGTGTTTGTTTTCTACTTAACGGTTCAAATGTTCATTCCTGGCCGGACGAAGGCGCCATATCTCCCCGCTCGCGGTGTCTTCTCGCCTCGCCAGTTCGTTTTTGCGCGGCTCCTCCCCGGCGGTGCGCTGCAGTGACGGCCCAGCTGGCGCAGTAGTAGAGCGCCGAGTCTCCATTGTCCACGTTGTACATTTGAAGGCTGCATTTTCTGTCGAGCGGCGTTTTCTCTGCCCGGTACTTCGCTTTATATTCGTCCTCGCTGTACTGCGCTTCTCCGGTGCTGCCCACGTAGAGCAGGTGAGTCGGAGCCTCGCCTTCGGTGTGCAGATACCAGTGGACCGTCGCGCCGCTGATGTCCACGTCCAGAGCGCACGTTAGGCGGGCGGTCCTGCCTCTGCTCCTGGTCACCGTAAGCGGCTTTTGGTCCAGCGTAAGAGCGAAGGCCGCCCCTGGAAAAAAAAGAACAAAAAATGTCATTTATTATTATTATTATTATTATTATTATTATTATTATTATTATTAGTCATTAATAAGCGCCGAGTTACAACAAGAAAACGCAGGTGTCACTGTGAGTGGCGTGCAGTGCACTGTGGAGTGGCAGTGAAGATGTTGTCGCCAGAGCGGATCTTCACAGCGCTGCCAGCCATGACATGAAGGCTCCATGAAGAACTTCTTCTCGTTTTCCATCCAGAACGGGCTTCATAAAGCGCCTTGAACAGCTGACATTCAGCAGGACCCTGGCTGCACATCGTCACACATGGAAGTTCCGGTCAGGCTCTCTTGATCTTTTCTTCCTGTCACCTCATAGTCGTTAATGATTTCTGTTTTGTCCTCATATACATTTTAAAGCCCAAAGAGTCCAATTCATAGGCCGAGAGTTCTTCTGTAACGAATGTAACGGTTCTTTGTCAATTACGCAGTGGAGTTATGAGAAGCCCCTCTGCCCAGTAAAGAACCAGCATCTTTACAAGGGGTACCCTTAGTCAGAGCGAAGTGGTCGGCGTTAAAACGACCCTTCAAAGGCTGTGCTGAACTCCTAAACACACTCAAAGGGTTCCTGGAAAGTCTAGTCCTGCAGGGGTCCAGCCATCCTCCAGACCCGCAGGTCTCTGGGCCATCCAGGACAGTCCTAGGGAGCAGGCAGGACAACACCTGGACAGCGCGACAGTCCGTCGCAGCAACGGCACTTCACCTGAGCGGCGTGTATTTGGGACTTTGAGACTAAACAGAAGAACACGAGGAGAACATGCAGACTTCACGCAGACTTCACGCAAAACCTGAACCTCAATGGGTCTCCTTGTTGAGACAGCAGCGCTAGCACTGCGCCACCGTGCCGCCCAGTGGACAGGATATGCGGTGACTTCGACTGGCGCCCCAGCCCGTGCTGATGCCTTCATTATGCCCGCTGCACTGGCACCGTTAAGTGCGCAGAGTTCAGTGCCATTCTCTCGAGCTTGTGCTCCAGGCTCTAAACGGACCCTCTTCGGTGACTCGATGGACGCCATCACTTGTGACAGATTTGATTCCCGCTATTTTTTTAACGAAATAAAATAAAAATAAACCGAACTCATGTCAACGAGATAAAGATCTCCATGAGGTCCTCCGAGCTTCGAGGCCCTGGAAATGTTCCGTGTACACGCGCGCAGATCCAGGGGGTTAGCCAGGGGGTCCCAGGTATTTTCTGACCCCGCTGAGCTCGGACGTCGAGCCGGCACACCGATGCAGTGAAGGAGTTTCTGGCCACTCGGTGCATCGCGCCCCCCGCCTTTTGTACGGAGCCCCGTGACTTTGTGTCACCGTGCGCTCCCACTTGGCGCAGTAGTAGGTGGCCGAGTCGTCCTCCTCCAGGTTGTTTATGAGGAGGCTGCACGCTTTCGCTTCGTTGTTCTTCTCAGACGTGAATCTCTTCTTGAAGGCGTCATCGGTGGCCGCGGAGTCGCCTTTGCCCACCAAGAGCATCCACTTGGGCTCTCCTCCGTCTCGTTGCTGGTACCAGTGGAACACGTCATCGGCGAAGCTGCTGTCCAAGCCTGAAGTGTGACAAGTGACCCGAGCCGTCCGGCCTTTGCCTTTCGTCAACGACAAGGTTCTCTGCTGCAGAACGACCGCTGCCGACGCGTCTGCAATGAAAGGAACACGTGACGGGAACGGTCCGGTCCGGCGGGGAAAGCAAAGAGCGCGAGAACGCGCTGAGGGGCTTACCGGCCAGGAGGAGGACGCGCAGCAGCAGACACACGACGAGCATGGTGGCGCGCGGGAGAGGCGAGTGCAGGGCGGCGTGTGGAACCCGTGGGCACGGCTGGGACTCGGCGAGCGTTCGGCCAATCACGACAGCCTGCGCGGGGCGGGCTCGGCTTTTTAAACGGCGCTCGCTGCATGGAAGTCACCTTATAAAGCCTCCGCTTCACCTGCGACACTAAGACGTCACTGCCAGTCTGTGCCAGTTCATATCCGGTATACGTTAACAATCAGCCAAGCAATTCTAAGTCTGTATAGCGCCATTCCACCAGCACGCCCACTTAAACCGCAAGGACGATGGTCAAGACGAGCAGAACGCGAGACCAAGTGTGCATAAGAAAGGACCACCGAACGGCGACCCCCATAAACAGGCTGCTCAGTAGAGGTCTCAATGGAGCTTCGTGAGTGGACCTCGGGAGGGACGTGCAGGCAGCAGAGGCCAAGCACCCCGGTGATCACAGGCCTGGCATCAGGTCTTCTGAGAAGCTTTACTTTGGGTGGTCTCAGTTACCTGGCAGGTTAGCAAGATACAAACAAGAATGCCAGGGAGTCCACGTGGTACGATATGCAAAGAGGGCAGGGCACTGGGCACATTTTATAGGTGCTATAAAATGAAGGGAGGAACACAAACAATCGTGATTATTAGCACCCATTACCTTAAAGATGGCAGAACCAACAAAACACTGGCAGCCACAATGGACCTCACTGGCTCATTCAGCATGGCAATGAAGGAGCCGCAACTCCGTGGTACCCCTCAAAGTTATATAGCGTCTTTCACTTCTCTCTATCTATTTTTCTATCTATTATATAGCGCCTTTCACATCTATCTATCTAATTATATAGCGCCTTTCACTTCTATCTGTCTATCTATCTATTATATAGCGTCTTTCACTTCTCTCTATCTATTTTTCTATCTATCTATTATATAGCGCCTTTCACATCTATCTATCTAATTATATAGCGCCTTTCACTTCTATCTGTCTATCTATCTATTATATAGCGCCTTTCACTTTTCTCTATCTAATTATATAGCGCCTTTCACATCTATCTATCTATCTATCTAATTATATAGTGCCTTTCACTTCTATCTATCTGTCTATATATCTATCTATCTATTAGACTTGAAGGGTGCCACAATTCTCTATGGGTGGCTCATCCCCACAATACGTCCCTACTTCATGTCCTGGCACTGGTTTGCTCTCAAGGGTGCCATGTGTTTGCTGCCATGCAGGTATCTGAGTTGTCTTCCCAGTGAACTGATGACCATCACAGAGTTGAGTCTCAGTCATATTAAAGTGACTGTGACTGAGCCACTTGTCACACCAAGTGAGAAAAGCATAAAGCAGTTAAACATAATGGCGTGGCATCCTGGAGATTTAGAGGAACCCAAGAAAGACACACATGGGGTAAACATGCCAACCAGACATGAACAGAGTCCCGGGTGGTGGCTTGAAGATGACAGCTGGACCGCTCTACTCCCTGTGTCTAAGTCCCAGTAGCCATGTTATAATGACGCACTCACGACTAGTGGTCCCCTGTCCCCTGTCACCCATAGGCTCTGCTGGTGGCCTTTTCTACCTCCATGTGATCCTCCACTGCCAGATGTCTTCTTTCTTTTCTTGATGTTTCAGATCTGATTGCTGATTATTTCTCTTCATACCAGTGGCCTGTTGTGTTTTGCCCTGCTGGTTCTCCATTTGAACGTTTGGTTTGCCCAGAGTTACCAGGATGATGGCCCCCAGGATGATGGCCCCCATTGGTCTGCTCCTCAGTCCTTATTTTATATAGTGTCTTTCACTGCAGGCACTCTATGGTAACACATTAGAACAGCAAATGGCACTGAAGGTGGTTTGGTTTGATGGTGGTGGCACCTCTCTAAGTTGCCCAATTGGTGTTTTTGTCTTCTGGACCGTCATGACGCCCCCATGACACTAAGGACCTGCTCAGTCTCACCTGCCACTTAGTCCTGTTTCCTGTCACCATTTGTATCGCCTTGTCATTAGTGGCTCTTTAACTGACCATTCAGACTTATGGAGGCTTTGGGGGGGGGGGGGTGGGGGGACACAGGGGGGACCACCATTCAGGACAGAGGGAACCTCACGTCAGGCGTCAGTCCCAACTGTGAAGAGCCCGCAGGTGGAAGGAAGTCAAGGAAATGGAAGGAATTCCTGTGTCTAAAGATGTGAAGCCCACCGACAAGGCCAGGCAAACAGCTGGCAGCGTGGTGTTGAGGGGCAGCTCCAAGTGTGAAGCACGTGTGGGGTCGCTGGCCTCTTTGGAGTGTGTGGTGCTGTGATGTGGCCCTGAGTGACGGGCGCTGGGTGGGCATCAGTCGCTTTAGATAATTCACACACCATCGGCTACCTGTCACCTGCAGCAGGACAGTGAATTGTGTCCGGCGAGTGGACGCTGAATTTCATGCTGTAAGTCTGAACAGGACGGGACAGGACAGGACAGGACGTGGTCACCTGGTATGAAGGCAAGACAAAGCACAAACTGGCAGGCCCAGGGCCTTTGTCACCTGACATTCTCTTATTGGCACAGAATGCCCCCCAACATCGACCACTGGACCCCAGCTGGACTCCACAGAACTGGTTTGTTTAAACAAAGGCCTTTAAAAGATCAGGTGGCTTTTAGCCAAAGTGAAAATGAAGGAATACAAAATAAATATAAAATATCAGGGTGAGCCCACGGGCAGTGCCAGGTCCTCAGCTAAGAACATGTCAAGTCCAATGAACGCCCTGGTGTCCCCCACTTGTCCCAGCTGCTCATCCCGATCCTGTCATTTAACCTTCATGATGCCCTCGTCTGCTCCCCAAGTTCAGCCTTCCATGCACCTCCCTTAGTCTCCACTAGGTGTCCCCGCACACGTGATACTCTACGAGTGTTAAACACCTTTGAACCTTTGTGACTGCGGACGGCCGGGTTGTTGATGGAGGCCATGGCGGCCATACGAGTCCAAAGTGACGGGCGTGTCGTGGGTGGTGGAAACGCACTGGACAATTGCATTGATTTAGAGAAACACATGACTGCCTTTGCTGTGGGTGATTCGGTGCATTTGGGTAGCAGACTGGCACACGGGGTAGTGGTGCCACCTCAGGGTGCAGGGTTTCATTGTGATGTTTGCTCTTTCTTCTCGTATGTGTTTTGGGGGTTCCCAGTTTATTGGAAATGCAGAGGACATTCACTTGATTGGCATTTGTCAGCTGTCTCAGTCTAATAGACTGGCACTCCCATTGGCTCTGTAATGCCACCTTGGGGGGGGGGGTCACAGGGCATCCGCATTCATCTCCTTGATGCCTCACTCCCACATTTGTGTCTCACACACAGCTGTGACTGTCCCAGAGGGCGCAGTACAAGGTGCCCGAGTTGCCCGCCACCCTCTTGAGCACTGAGAGGCTGCACTCATCTGTTTCTTCATTAGCGCTGCCCACACTAAACTGCTCCCGTCATTCTCCCTGCTGTACTCGATGTCATGTCCCTTGACATACAAAACAGGAGAACTCAGAGACTCTGTGCCATGCCTTTGCGGGACACACTGCACCCGACATGTGCCAACTTACCGGGGCTTCTAGTGATGGATGGCGGGCTTTGCAGGAGGGTCAAGGCAGCTTCTCCACCTGTTAAGAGGAAGTGGACATGTCAGGGTCAGCCAATAAACATCCAGATACATGCAGGTGAGAGACGGCAGACCTACACAAGGACATGGAGACGAGCAGCAGGTGACCTGCACACCTCGTGGTCCAGCTGGGCGGCCTTTAAAGAGTTTACCACAAGTCCACGCCCACTTGTGGGAGGGCTTACTGCTGCTGTCGTCCAATGAGCTTTCATTCAGTATGTGGACCGAGGCACACACAGCGCTGGGGTCCAAATCACATGATATGAGTGGTGACCACCCAACAGGAGGGACAACGGCCAGGAGACAAGAGGGTCACCTGCTAAACCAGAGTGTGGAGTGAAACATGCGCATAGCAAGAATGGCTGGTCAGGCGTGTCCAGTGAGAGTATGAGTGGGGGTACGTGGGCACAGGTGTACCCTGCAACGGACTGGCATCCACAGCGGGGCCACCTACAACAGGCTTGTGTTAGAATAACTGGGCATGAGAGGGGAAAGGAAGAAAATTAACAAATGAATCAATCAAGTAGTCAGCCAACAAAGAAGCAAATGAATGGAGAAAGAAAGAAAGAAAGAAAGAAAGAAAGATTCTTTGGGACTCTTGGCTGTCCCTGTCACATTTCATGTTCGACAGAGTGTCCTTTGTCTTTGCGGTGACCGTCACACTTCTCCCGACCCCACGATGTCCTCGGTGTGTCATCCACTTGTAACAGGTGCACACGTGACGGTGCAGTTTGGGACACGAAGCCATTGCACCTGATCAGGATCAGTCGATTCCCGTTTTATAGCGCCTGCCAAGGCTCCATTTTGTCTATTGCGCTCTCTTTTGAAGTTGGGCAGTGCGCCCCCTAGTGTCACGGGTGACCCAGGTGGAGTCGCTTCCCCTGCCTGTCTCTCCAGAATAACAGAGACCCTTGGTGACAGTGGCACTGCACTCCTGCCTTGATGAAGTGTAGCAGGGCGCTATAAAGGGCATGACAAACATATACAGTATAAATATGGATGTGGAGGTCGGGTGGACCCCGCTGATTCCAACCCAAGGGAGGTCCGACTTGAATTAGCGCCAGTCAAAGTGTGCGGCAGTCAGGAGGCCCGATGAGACCACCGGGCTCTGTGCGCATCGCAGATCTTTCGACCACCCCAGGTGTGTTTTCCATGACGCACAGTGAAACTCGACTTGAAGTGACACAGGGGGCCGAGACCCTCGGAGGCGGCGCTGCGCTCTCGCGTTTCCTGCACGGCGCTCCCTCTGCGCACAGCACTGTGAGCTTCCAGATGGCGCACACGTAGGCGCCCTGATCGCTGAACTCAGCCCAGTGGATGATGAGGGTGCAGTGCCCGCCGGCCGAGTCCCGCTCCGCCACTACCCGGCTGCTCTCGATCGAGCTGTCGTACTCGATCTTGGTGGGGCTGGAGGAGAGGAGCCATCTGGGGGCGCCACCATCCATGTGCCGATACCAGTGGACGACGGCTCTGCGGAAATCCGTGCCAGTCACCTGACAGTCCAGTCGCGCCGGCTGCTTCTTACGGGTCACTATGGACGCCTGCCGCTGGGTCACGACTGCAGCCTCTGCAACTGAAAGACACTGAATGAAACAGAGAGAGTGGCAGGAAAGGCGCTATATAAGGCATCGCTGCACACTTACAGAGGAAGATCGAAGCCAGCGCTAAGTGAACGCACGCCACCCGCTTCATGATCGGCAGCTGCTGTCACTGGGTGGGCGCCGGCTGATGAGCCTCCTGTTTAATGGAGAGGAAGTGACTTTGGGTGGGGGGGCCAGGCCAGCAGAAGGATGGGGGCGTTTTATATACTAAAGTGTCACAAAGACAAAGCATTTAAGGAGCCACCTGCAAGGCTGTCTACCTGGTCACTCTCATTATGTAGCCGGTCACCATCCAGCTGGCAGTGCCACCACGTCCAGAGTCCAGTGAGTCACTTAGATAATCCACAAAGGAATGGTCCTAAGTTTGTATTAAAACTCATAGTGGCTGTCAACTCAGGACAGTCACACTTGGGCTCTGACCGCCATGTGGCCTTTAGATGACAGATGGACCCTGTCCAGCCAGAATGAGACCCTCCATCGACCTTTGGTCACACTGTTACAATATGGAGACCATTGAGAAGCTGAACGGCCCTGGACGTGGTGTTCATTGATCTGACCCTGACCCCACCATCAAGCCCACCGTCCATTGTCTGCTTCAAGGTACTGGGGTGGCTTTGCCTATCTTGGCAGCACCAACAGCAGGTAGGAAACAACTCTGGATCTGATGCCAGAGATTAACCTGCAGAAAATAAAATTCCGTTCAGAAAGGCGCTATATGAAGTGATCCCTGGGCACAAATGACAACGAAGCAAAGCAAATTAACATTTTATATGAAAAGCACAAAGCCTTGTAGATGATGAAATGGACAACGTGACGTATCTGCTGTCACTCTGTCACTATGTTACTGCCACCAGTACGCCCAGTCACTCCTACGTTAAGACAGCAGCATCACCTATGGGACCTTTAAAATGAGGCCCACCTACTGGGGTCAGTGCAATGAGAGGACAGTCATGATGGTCACTTCTTGTGCAGCCAGAAATAACATCAGGGAGGCCACAAATACAAAAGTGGCACCAAAAGCCAACAGAGGAATGTCTCAGGTACACCAAGCACTGCCTTCACCCGCCCCGCCACTTCTCCGCTGCCCACCAGTTGACCACTCTTCTCGCTCAACCGTCAGTTGGTTTCCTCCCCATTCAGGGTCCGCGTCCGTCCTACCAGGACCAGAGTGAGGGCTGGATGTCCGCCTGCAGCAGAAACGTCACCTGAGAGCTCCCTCTAGAGGCTCCTGGTGTCCTGGCACCCTCGAGGGGCGCCTTTGGTGGTCTTTGTGCTGCTGTTCACGTCATTTCGTTCATTTGGTCTCTGCCTGTATGTTCTTTGTTTCGTGTTATTTTTATGATGTTCAGATTCTGTGTCTGAGTGTTTTCTTGTTTTGTCCCCTGTATGTGGAGCCTAAGGAGGCAGGCCCACTCTTTATACCCCAGACCTATTGAAGCCAATGCGACTGATGGACGAGCAGCTTCACCTTTGATTCGTGATTTTTGGTTTGACTCTCACTTTTGGGATTTTTGGTTTATGGGGTGGTTTTGGTGGAGTGATTTTTGTTTTTGTCCACCTTTAGGTTTTTGCCTTTTAGTGCCCACTTTTGAACTCTTAATAAAAATCTTTCAATTTAAAGGAACTTTGCTTTAGTTTGTCCCAGGAGGTGAGCTTCATGGATTCCCTCTCCTCATTTCTAGATATTTTGGACTTTGAGCCCCATTTTTAGGCCTGCTATTAAATGTTGGGGTTGGGTCGCCTGGGGTGTTCAGTAAGCTTTTGGTGATGACCTGCAGCAGGAATCATCTCAGTCAAGTCATTAAGGGGTCTCACCCACTCTCAGTCCCATAGGATCCTTCCATTGCCACCCCTGTCCTCTCCATGGCCTTATTAGAAGATGATCATGGAACCCTGGATGGCCTGCCCTCTAGTGTTGCACTGCATGCGTCCCTCTTAGCCGGTGCCCACATACATTGGTGCCCTCTGACTGTGCCCTTCTAAAACCCTTAACAAACACATATGCCATTCTGTCCTCTAAGTGCCCCCCTTTTGTACACATGAGGGTATCTGCAGGACCAGACTGTGCCCTGTGCCAACCAGGTGATGCCCTTACTACTGGGGCACAACACTCGTTTACTGAGACAATCTGTGTCTGACCTGGAAGGCTGAACTTCATGCTGATGAAGATGAAGGCGGCAGGCCGAGCTCCATGAAGGCTGCCGTGTCCTCCATACCTTAGATGAGTACTGGACGTGAAGTCCATGGGACATTCTGGATGTTCCCAAATGGAAAGGTCCGCTTGTATTGGCAGTTCCATGGCACTGCTGTGTCCTGATCCACACACATAGAGGAGCTGCCAGAGGCCTGGGCAGACCCCGGAGTCAGAGCTGGCATGAGGGCTCAGTGTCTGCGGGCTCTTTGAAGATTTTTTTCTGGACTGAGGTTCAGCGCCAGTCATGCTGGTCTGGTGACCCCACAGCCCACGTCCAGCTGATTTATTCTCTTGGCACAGGGGTTGGCACTCAGGGGTTCGGCCATTTATGCTTTGCTGGGGTCTTGACCTGCTCTCAGTTTCACCTGACGTCACCATATGAACCCACTCATCCATCGGATGCAAGCTGAGATGAAGTCCAAGTCCTGCACCCCTGTCCCCTTCTCCCCACAGCCTCAGGGGTCCACTCACCAGCCAGAAGGTGCTACAGATGTCCCATAGTCCTCCGGTTTCTATGGTGACTTGACATCATAAGCCATTTGTGTTCATGGAATTCATTCTTCCAGGAGAGACAGGGACAACTCCTACAGTCCCCATATGTCACCTGTGCTGCCAACATGTCACTTATCACCTCACTTGGGGTTATAAGGTCAACAAGATTAACAAACTTGGGGTCTTCTGGCAGGATCAAGATGGTCCACGAAAAGATGTTTTGGACCCCCAGGGGGACGTCATTAACAACACGTGGATGAACTACGAATGTGGCTCAGCCTCCTTCATGCTGAGTGACAGCCACTTCTGTCACTTACATCTGCCTCCTAGAATGCCAGTCCCTGACCTGATGAGGACTCCTGATCATCTCAACTTGCCAGCTATGAATCTTCCCTTCTGCCCGCCAGCATTCCCACCAATGTGGCACCTTCCACTTGGATGAATGCCACAAGCCACCTGCTCGAGTTAAAGTGGACACCAAGTCCGGCCGACAGAGGGTCTGACGACACAGGGGACGTAAATGCCAGCTTCAGTGTTACAAACCTCTGGGGCTCGTTTGGGGAGGGCCGAGTCACAGTTCAGCTGACTTGGTCAAGTGGCTAAGTTTCCAAGTCCACATCCTCAAGTCCACAGCTTTAGTGTCATAATCTGGGTGACACTGTGGCAGTTCAGTGACTGTGCTCACATAAAGCTGCCATCTAGGAACAACGGTGCCACAGCAGGGTAGTAAGAGGAGGAATGAGGCTGGTGGCAGTTGGCACGAGTGCCTGGCACATGGCAGCTGTGGGCACCCATCAACTGTCAGATCTGAGCTGCAGGCGCCATGGTGGGGTGTCCTCCTCCTCCTCCTGCAGTCCCTGGAAGTGAGCCGCTCTGAGAAACCGAAATGAGGTGACAGTGGCAGGCCACAACCTGACATCTCAGGGAGGAAATGAGCAGCAACTGCAATGGGGCTCAGAGCGGGAGATGTCACAGTACCCCCTGGCACTTCTAGTCAGCCTGCCACTCTTTACCTTCTTTGGTTCCTGTGCCAGTTTCATTCTTCTGCGGTTTTGTGTTCTCAGCTGTTATTCTGATTGGCACGGCCATGTTGTTTGTCATGATGGTGCCCACTGCTGACCACATGATCATCACGTCATGACACAAACTCTCAATGGCTGTCATTAGTCAGATGATGAGACAGACCGGGCACCAGCATGCCAGTATCTGACCTGGTGTGATGTGACAGCTGTGTCAACTTGCATGTGTCACCAGAGGCGCCATCATGATTAGTGAGGTATGTGAGAACACGGACAGGACAACTGAGGGAAAGGAGGAGGAGGACAAAAGACCCCATGAACCCGACCCTCAGAGCAGAGAGATGGCTGTGAGTGAAGGGAGCACATCCATGGGCACCCATGGCACACGCTACCTGAACACAACCTTTTGATGTTCACAGGTCATCTCAGTGACTGCACGTCCAAGTGACATCGTGACACATCAAAGAGGGGCTCAAGTCTGCCAAGGTCACCTGGGTGAGTTGTGCCAGTCAGTGCCAGTGTCACATTCGTACAAATCCTGGCTCTTTAATGGCACTTCACTGGCATGTTTGGGTCCTTTGATGAAGGCACATTGTCTGCTCCTGAAGATGGACCTGTGGGCTTTGAGTCGCTTCCTACAACAAAACTCTATAATGTGTGGTGGGCTACCTAGCATGGTACACCAGAAGACCCAAACTGAGCCTGCACATCAGGACACCAGTGGGGTGGCACAGACCCGTTACCACCTGTTCATATGTGCATGGAGCCCACTATGGGTGGAAATAACAAGGGGGTATGTCTGGAGCATCCCAATGGCACCCATTTGGCATTGCTATGAAGAAGCACCTTGGCTCCTTTGCCAGGCGTCGACTGAAGTGTTATGAGGAGGGCCTGCGGGCGTCACCTTCAAGCGGGTGGGCTCTTCTTTAGGGGTCTCTGCCTTTGTCAAGAAACGGCATTCCCTCTCTGTTTAGCAAGAATGGCCAGCATGAGAAAGAGAAGAAAGAGAAAACAAGCACAGGAGACCCCTTTTGTATCGGACTCCAGCGGAGGTGCTGGTGTCCCCCTCCTATTGTCTTTTATGTCTGTCACTTGTTAAAACATATTTTCTGTTTGCTGTGCCACCGGGCTGTCATTTTGAATCCGTGTCCATTTGGACTTGTCCTAATTTTGCAGGTCCTAAATATCACCCGTTAAACTCATGGCGGTTCTTAGGTGTCCATTCTGGGGTCTTGTCTTTTGAGCTTTGACACCCTGGGGTCCACAGGGGTCTCCAATCACGCCCCGCCCATTTCACCAAACCAGCACTTTTAAGAGATGTGATTGGACGGGCTAACAGTGAGCGCTGGATGCTGGGCTGCCTGAACGTGGACTTTCCGTTGTGAATGCTAAGACCCCGGGGGTGCACACCCTAATGTCCCAGATGGCAGACCCGCTTATTCCTAAAGTTTATTTTATTTATTAAAAGTAATGTGCGAGGTGCCCCCCGCCACACACACCCTATGAACCATTGCATTTTGTGAAGACGACCACCTTTGAGTCGCGCGAGTCCCTTCTGTCACTCGCCGTGCGTCCCACACCGCACAGTAGTAGCGAGCCGCGTCCTGGTCGTCGATGTCGTTGATCGTGAGGGTGAAGAGGAGACCCCCGTGCTCGGCCAGGTATTTGTCTTCGCTAAAGCCGCTGTCATACGTGGATCGCTGTCTGGAGGAGTGACGGAGGACCCTCTTCAGTTCGCCTCCCGTTTCTCGGTACCAGTGAACCATCACCGTGTCCAGACTGACGCCGGTAAGCCTGCAGTGCAGCCTCGCCATGCTCTTCCCCCTCGGCCTGGTGACGGACGGCGTTTGCTCCAAGGTGACCGCAGAGGCGACAGCTGAAAAGAAACGGAATGAAGCGACAGATCAGGAGGACGAGAAACTGACATGTCTGCTCGACATCTGAAGGGCTTGGTGGCAGCCTTGTCATAGCCCACTGTGCCCCGTGAAAGTCGCTATATAAAAGAACTTACAGGTAAACGCGACCAAAATTAGGAGCACCCGCCGTGACTGCTGCCTTGTCGCGAGTGACATCCCGGACGAAGCGACACTGAACTCTGGGACACTAAGTGGCGACAAGACGTTAGCTCTCCCCTCGCAGCGGGTGTCTGGTGATAAGCGGGCACGTCACGTGAACTGCGAGGTAAAACGACGAAGGAGGCGGGCTGAGGAACACGAGCGCCCCTGGCGTCCATTCCGTGAACTTCACCTGAGATCGGACAGTGAAGGGCTGAGCGGCAGGGAGCGACAAATAGAACAAGCATTGACTTACAGCAGCGCGAAAGGCGCTATACAGCGGGGGAGCTGGTGGTCGATAGAACACAACCCTAAAATAGAAAATAGCCGAGCAATAACAGACACTTGCAGGGCTCACCTGAGCACACCTGAGGGGCAGGCTGCTCGACCACTTAACGCGAAGGTCCACCAGGGCTCTGAATCTTCTTGAATGGGCTTTCTGGACTTCGTGAAGGCTTCAAAAGACAAACCAAGGAGTGGTGTCAGAAATGAAAAGAAGGGCTGGAAGAACTCCAGGGGGGCTCAGCCTCTTCATCCTCCTTCTATCGAATGTTCTAGAGGCAAAGTCAGTTTTACAGCTTCGGTGCATCCCCTTTGGAGGGACACTGGAGAGTTTAGGGGTCCCCAGGTAGGTCCCCTTTGGAAGTGTGAAAGCTCTTTGAGAGGACAGATGTTTTCATCTTGAATACAGACTTGCAGTGGGTTAGGGGTAGGGTCATGGGTGGGACCCCTATGTGACTCAAATAAAGGGTGACTGTCCGTGATGTCATCGGCATGTCCTTGAAGCTCCAGGGTGGAGGCTGCAGACAAACCAGACATGATAGGGAGAGAGAGAGATCAATAAGAAAGGCACTATAAGATAGATAGATAGATAGATAGATAGATAGATAGATAGATAGATAGATAGATAGATAGATAG
>JANRMT010062817.1:443872-490508 GCA_026402145.1 Polypterus bichir lapradei | reverse complement strand
GAAAGAAAGAAAGAAAGAAAGAAAGAAAGAAAGAAAGAAAGAAAGAAAGAAAGAAAAGTTTACTTGAAGAGTGAAAAAATAAAACTACACACACACCGTGCAGGATAAAAGGCGCGGCTATACCTGCTAAGAGGGTCCAGAAGAGCACCGCGGTGGGGGTCCGCGCCATCCTGCAGTAAAAATGACGAATGTTCCTCAGCCTGCGTGCGGCGCTCTAAGCAATTCGGGTTTCACTTCTCGGCAATAAGCGGCCACGCCCGGCGTGCGACAAGAGGCGGGCCGGTGTGGCCACTGCGGGACTCACTGAGAGACAAGAAGGGTCCCGTGCACTCTGCCGGCTACTGGCTTTATAAAGAGGGAATACATGCAACGCGAGCCGCGATTGATTGATTGATTGATTGATTGATTGATTGATTGATTGGCCCATTCTTGTAGTTCTACAGCATTGCCAGTCTTGTCCCAATTGTATTTATGGCCTCTCCAGCTATACGCCTAATCTTTCATTTTGTTTCAGACCCCGAGAAATTCCCGAATTCCCACCGACGTCTCCCCTTTGGTTAGATTCCCGTAACTTTCCTTGGATTTTTGGCAAAAAACGGGAGTTCGCTCTTGGCTTGCTATTTAGTTCGAATTAAAAATCATTTAAAAAACGAGCTTAAGGTGAATACAAAGAACAAAGCCAGCGCTTTCAAGGTGCACTCATCACGGCAAATACAGGACCACCACAAATAGGGACTCTCTGGCTGACCCAGTTGGAAAGTCCAGGTTACGTCACAGGATGGCCGTCCATCTCGGAGCTCCCACTTTGAGACGGGGGTCACGTGACATTTATTGAAGGACAACAGAGCCGAGTGTTTCAATAATTATGTCTGAGGTGCCCAAATGTGGCTATCCTTGGTGCAAAGCCCATGTCCCTGTTTGCTATCTCAGGTGTCCCTCTGCTTAGTTGGGCCCACATGGTGGGCACATATGTTTGGCCAAAAAACTAAGCAGACTTCTGAATGACCTTTTGCTCCACCAGTTTCTCCAGTGGGTCCAGTGTGACTCCCAGGACTTGGTCAGCCATGAATGTCAATGTTTCCTGAGCCTTTGGGCATCATCTGCACTCCACTGCCACACAGAAGATGGCACTTGCCACAGCAGACTGGCAGATGGCTCTCAAGAGTGACCTGCCAGCACCAAAGGAGCTCAAGCTGTACATTAAATTGAGGTGACACCGGCCCATCTTGTATGTTTGTCATCCACACGCACCCTAAGGTACTCAAAGTCAGGTGGTCCACTGTGGGGCCACACAGGTCATCTGTGCTGTGGTCTGATGTTTTATTGTTCCTTTAACACTAAATGTTACTCCACTGAGTTTTCAGTCACCTCGCTGCTAGGTGAGGTGGCCTTCTGAAGTCCTATGGGACACAGCAATGGAGCTTATATCAGTAATGCTGTTTTATAGGGCCTTTTCTACGCTGATCCGTATCACAAGGGACTTCACAGGACCATTTTTGTTACTGTGATTTGACAATATCAGTTGTGGAAGATGAGGTGACTTGGTCAGGGTCACAAACACTGATGGGGTATTTTGGACATCACACCTGAGTAACATGACATCTTCATTCCAGTTTAGGGCACTGGGTGGGAGTGAGGAGTGCAGAGCCTTTCCCAGCAGCATTGGGTACAAAGCAGGAGGTGATATTTGAGAGCAGGATGGAGCCCCACTCTATCAGAAATAAGCCTAACACGTTTCTTTCTTTTTTATTTCTTAATAACACTTGCTGCCAGATTTCCCTGTCCATTCACCGTTTAAATGGGTAAAATGTGCCCAGGCAGATGAGTCGAGTGACCACCAGTGTGACCTCGAGCTCATCCCTGGCCTACCCTTCCTGTGTTCTCATTCCCCAGACACGGAATCAGGCGCCGAACGGAGTTGTGAGAACATGAAGGGCGCACAGAGCCACAGGTTCAATCCCACCACTGACACCTGCTGACACACTTGGGGACTCGAAGTCACTTTTAATAAAAGTCCCCACGAGCCAACTACAGTAAAGACAGCTGTGGTGCTCAGGTAGAATGTTGTCTCCTGGTCGGTCACTCTGCCTTTCTGATTCTGTTTGTCACTCAGTCGGTGCAGTCAATGAAGGGACTTTCTTCTTTAAAATGAGATTTGCTTTTGAATTGCTGACACCTCGCCTTTTGTAGGACGCCCCATTTCTTGCGTTGTCCTCGCAGACTTTGAATGTCGTCGTCGCATGTTACCCTGTTTGATTTATTTTGTTTCTTTTTTAGCATACCCACCAGATTGCCATCTCTTCGTTCTTCTTATCTTCACCGAGTAGAATCAGACAGTTGACATTTTTAGAAATGACGGGGATGCACCTGCCACCTCACGCAGCTGCGCGCTCTCCCCTTCACTTTGAAGTCCGCGCGCCCACAGCAGCACGTCACCGACGACGTGTGACGTCACGCCCACGGAGCACTCCTCGTTTCCATTTTTCTTTTGTCTGATATTTGGTCCGTCCCGTTGTATTCTTGTCCTCCTTAAGGCTGTGCAGATGCAGATGCGCGATGTCGCCTGCTCGGCTCACCTGTCCGCCGTGGCCCTAAGGTGTGGACGCGATGGATATTTGCGAGCAGCGCCATGCAGGTCACTTTACACTTTCGCGTTTATTCCATGGCATTAAAAAAAATTGCTGAACGGCCCACCTGAAGATGGCACGGCTACCTGCCCTCACGTCCATTAATGCAGGTAGAAATTTCTGAATGAAAATCTGGGGCCACCAAACTGCGGCTGAAACTGACAACGCGGAGCTGCGAGTCGCCAGGTGCGCACGCGCATTGCGATTTGTTCGAGTGCGGTATGGCCAGCTGGCGGCGCACTTGACACGTTTTTGTGTCACCCGCTCGAGCGCCTGTGTGGCGGTGCGCTGACCAGACTGCGCAGAAGTAGGTGGCCTCGTCGGCTCTGCTCGTCTCCGTTATGATCAAGAAGGCCGCCTGTCGGTCCCGCTGTTTCGTGGAGGAGAATCTCCCGGCGAACGACTCCGCTTTTTCCTGAGTCGAGGTGTCCTGATAGTACAGAATCCAGAGCAGCTCCGTGTCGCCTTTCTGACGGTACCAGTAAAACGTGGTGTCCCGGGTCGAGGAGCCCCCGACGCGACACTCGATCCGTGCCGGTCTGCCGTCCTTGAGCACCACGGAGCTCGGCTGGAAAAGAGTGGCGGACCACGAAGGAGCTGCCGGAGAACAAAAGAGGAACACGTTAAGCTAAAGAAATGGAGTGGGCTCAGTGGTTAGGGGGGCAGCACGGGGAAGAGCGAAAGAGAAGATCGGTGGCTGGTGTTGAGCACAAAGGCGCTATATAGGAGCCGGGGTGATAGTTACAGTCACTTACTGGCCAGCAGCGCTAGTGTCACGCAGCGCAGGAGATCAAGCTGTCGCCGTCGCATCTTCAGGGCCTGGTGAAGCTTGCGACTTGTCACCGAGTGACTGTGTGGCTTACGGTGACAAATGAAATGAGGGGGTATGACGCGTGCCCACGACTGCTGGTCTCAGGCTTTTGGGACTTCCCTCCAAACGCTGCGATGGCACTTCGTCTCTTAGTTGTGCGTTGATGGAGTCAGGGGTTCATCCTCGTCATCAATTTCAAGGATTTCAAAGTGACCCCCTTAATGGGCACTGCTGGGTGGGCTCACACCTCTCACGAAGGTCCTTTTGTGAGTAAGACGTTGTCAGCAGGTGACAGCCCTGGGTCAAGCTGTGCACTCGGGTGTAAATGTGTGCTTGGACCGCTGCCCTGCCGTCCCCCCGAAGTCCAATGCCCCGTCCTGCTCATTTACTTGGTGCCCCCCAGGTCTACAGGAGGGCACCAAGTGTGGGTAATAAAGAACAACACTGGCACACGGGGAGAAGGTGCAAACTCGACACAACCCGTGGCATTCAAACCCGAGATCACAGAACTGTGTGGGAGCAGCGCCAACTGCTGCGCCACCAGAATGTGATGGCGTATTTTAGTTTCACGTTCTCATCTACCTGGACCAGGTGCGTTCACATTTGTCTTCTTAGCAGAAGCTTCCATCCAAAGCGACTGCAGAAGAGAAGTCCTCAGTGAGGTCCGACCTTGACTAGAAACTCAGACATCACCGGGTCACGGTGCGGACCAATAGCAGAGGTCTGACTTGGACAATCGCAGATGGCACCCCAAGGTTCCAATGACCTCCAGACAGGTGTAGAGAAGAACATGAAGAACTGAAGAAGAGGAGGTGAGGAGGATGAAGGTGGCATCAACACACAGTTTAAAGACACAAGAAAACACAACTTAGTAAGTAAGACGAGTCAACACAGGGACCCCAACATGTCACTGCCAGACTTTGACATTCTCTCATGGTGGCCAGTTGCATTTTTATGTTCAGCGTGGCTTGTGCGCTCCCTTGATGTCAGGTGTCACCTCATGTCATCTGCCACATCAGAAGGGTCAGACCACCTGGTGGGTTCAACTTGTGTGCACTTTAGGTGTTTATGGGATTTGCACCATTGGTGGTCTGCAAAGTCACTCTAGTGCCCTGCGCCTGTGCCCTGTGAGGTGTGCCACACAAATGACGCCAAACTGAATGGACAAGCTGGTCACTCTTTGCTCAGTCGCTCTGCTCACTCCTTCTTTGTCTTCCCACTCACCCCAAGGTAATGCACACTTCTCCTGAATTTGTGTCATTTTGTCAAGGGGACAGCCTTCAGTATAAGATGCTTGGTGGCATCGAGGGCCAATGGCTTCACACTATTTTAGGTAGAAGGACCACTCACTGTTGTCACATCAGATGTCATTCTGATACGATTTGCACAAGTTTGCTTAGGCTCCCCTGCAGCTGCCTGTGTACGTGATGGCAGATGGCGACTCAAACCCAGGCTGATGCCCCCTGGTTGCACCATTACAATAGTTTAGGCAACGTAATGAGAGCCAATCACAGGGCTGAATGTCCGTCACTAGTTGTCATCTCAGTATTGGATAGCATAATAAGAACAGAAGAAATGTGACAACCATGAGGCGACTATCCAGTCCTTTTGTCGCCCGTTTCTTAAGCTGATAGCTAAGCTGTCCCCATATCTGCCCCAGATCCTTCTTAAAGGGTCTCCAGGTCCAGGTCAGGACTTGACGCCGTTTTATTTACTTATTTGAGTGATTGATTGATTGATTGATTGGCTTATTTATTGATTCATTTCTTAATTTATTTTTTCATTCAAGGGAGTCTTTCGCGATTATTCACATAAACCCTCGGCTTTCGTGTTTGGATCCCCTTTACGTCACGTTGACATTTTCCCGTCACGTCGTGTCGCCTGGCGGACTCCATTGGGCTCCTTGTCTTTTACTTCCACCCATGTATGGAGCGCGCCGGCCTTCTCTGTCGCTTGTCGCCCACAGGGGGCTTTATGAACGAGATGTCGGGGAGTTGAAGACAGCGTGACCCTCTCGGGCGGCGCAGTAGTAGACCCCGCTGTCCTCCGCTCTCGTGTCCGTGATGGTCAGCACGAACGTGTTCATCTCACTGGCTCGAACCACGAAGAACCTGTCACTCAGGGGGTCCAGGGTGGACTGCAGAGTGTCGTCGATGAAATAGGCGATCCAGTGCAGGTGCTGCGAGTACGTCTCCCTGTACCAGTGGACCCCGTCGCCCACCGCCGGCACGCCGATCACCGCACACTCGATCCTGCAGATCTTCTGGGGGGTCCGCGAAACAGACCGGGGCTGCAGGATTTTCATAGCAGATGGCGCTAGTTGGGGCGTGGGGGGGGGGGGGGGCGAGATGAAAATAAAAGAAGAGAAGGGCCACGTAAGTTCACTAGGGCTTAGCGTGGCGTGGGGGAGGCTGAGGGCGGCCGTCAGGGCTTACCTGATAGAACAGCCAGGCGAAGCCCACCATAGAAGAAGACCAAGCAGCGCGCAGGGGTCATTGTCTTCAACGAGGAGTCACAGTGAAAGATGCCAGAGGTGCTACAGTGCTCCAGCGAATGGCTATTTGGTGGCGGGGGATTATGTTGGTTTGGGGGGGTGGGGTTGCACGCTAGGGGGATGTTTTGGGTTACTGTACAGTTTTCGAGCTTGAGTAGGACCGCCCTGAGCACAGAAGCCGAAATTAAACGAAAACAAGAGCGGGCGACATCCCCGTCCGGTGGAGCAGTTCGGGCTGAATCGGGTCTGCGTCCTGAAACTGATGTGCGCAGGCGCAGCGAACCAGTCGGTGTCCTTTAGTACAGTGAAGAAAGACATCGACAACGCGGATTGAACGGACCGGAGCGGATATGTGTGAGGGACACCGGGACTCAGGGAGGGAGAGAAAGAGAGAGAGTGTGCCCGGCGACGGACTGGCATCCCGGCCAGGCATGGTTCCTGCCTTGGAAAGCGTTTTCCTTTTCTTGAAAGCACCTCTGACGTCTTCTGTTGCACTTTGAGCTGCGACATGTGTGTGACAGGACGCCAATAAAGGAAATGTCGTTATTATGTTGTTGAGGCCTCCGTCGTCCTGAAATCGGGTCTTACTTAGTAAAGGAGGACCAAACATGGAGGGTCTTAGCTACACCACCGAGCCGCGATAGACCAAACGGACACTGCGAGATCGAGACAGACGGACGAGAGGACCTTGGAACAAATGCTTATGGGGGGGCTGCTTGTGCTTTAAAAAGAAGAGGGAAAGAAAAACATTTAGGTAAAACGTAGCGAAAAAGACTGACATGAAAGGCGCTATATAAACTAGATAAATAGATGAAAGGCGCTATATAATAGATAGATATATAGATGAAAGTCACTATATAAACTAGACAGATAGATAGATGGATAGATAAAGTGAAAAGCACTATATGATAGCTAGATAGATAGATAGATAGATAGATGAAAGGCGCTATATAATAGGTAGATAGATAGATGAAAGGCGCTATATAATAGATAGATAGATAGATGAAAGGCGCTATATAATAGATAGATAGATAGATAGATAGATAGATGAAAGGCTCTATATAATAGGTAGGTAGATAGATAGATAGATGAAATCCGCTATATAGTAGATAGATAGATAGATGAAAGGCGCTATATAATAGATAGATATATAGATGAAAGGCGCTATATAATAGATAGATACATATCCGTACTGTTGTACTCCCACCGTTAGTGACTGTCAAGAGCTCGTGTTTTATCCGCGCATTTTATTGTTACTCCTATTGCCTGTGCACGTGGGGCGGGGCGGGGGCGGGGCGGGGCCTAGGGCGCTCAGAGCGGCCCCTGTCTCCACCTGCTGGTCTTTTTTAGTATTTGACTTCCCAGCTCTGACCTCTCCGTACCTTCCTCTGTGTCCGAGGGGTCTTCCTTCAACTGTGCCTTGCCTTGTTTAAGAGCAGATGTGACCACCGAGCCACTAAATTTTCACCACGGTGGTCTCTGCTGTCAGGGGTTTTTATCCCGGGCTCCAGTGTTGTTTTGATATTGCTGTTTCTTCGATTTTATTTTAATAATTAACTTTTCTTTCTTTTGATCTTTGTCATTATTTTGCTACTTTGTGTAGTGCCTTGTCCCTTTGTCCCTTTGTCCCTTTTTGTTGTCACAGCTTGCTGCTCAAATCATTTCCATTTGTTTTTTCCTCCAAGGCAAGAGCAGAATTGCAGACATTTTGTCAAATGCATTATTAATTTAGAGCTCAACACCTGAACTATCCATTGGACACAAGTACTCGGACCCTCTGCTTTGGCTCAGGAGCCCCCCATTCTATTGACCACCATTGAGATGTTTCTTAGAAACTTAGTTTCTACAGCGCGCACAGAGTGAGGCCTCGGGGGGGGGGGGGGCTGTCACGATGTGTATTGTGCTTCATGGCCCACCTCCTCGGGGTCAAACCTGAACAACAACTCCTCAAAATCAAGGAAGGCAGGGTGGCCCTCGGGCTGAGGAGTGGCAGGTCACCGTGCCAGCACACATACTTCACGACCCCGACGGCACTGACGCCAGGTGAATTACGACCCTCCTGGACTGTCAATGCGCGTGACGCACTGGCGCCCCCTCCAGGTTTGGCTCCAGCCTCGTACGTCTAAGACTGACCTGGACGGGTGCAGGTGGGCGACTTTTAAAGACCACGCGGGGTTAAGGAGAAGCTGCAAAGGAACGCGTTGAATATCAGTAAATGAGATTGGGAGACATCGGCCTGAAGAAGCCCCCAGCAAGGCAGTCCATCCGTTCATTAGGGGTCTCCATCATAACACAATCAAAGGCGCTATATCAAGTGACAGAGTCAACGATTTGAAAGCACGTGGCCACTCTGTGTGGACAGCTGAAGATGGTAGAGCGGGTGGCAGAGCGAATCACACACCAGGTAAAAGACGACAGGTGACACTCAGCATCCAAAGACACGCTAAACTTTATTCCTGGACAAACACAGCACAACACACCCCGGAGGGCATTACAGTGAAAGGCGCTATAAACAAGCATAAGCTTAGTAATCCCCAGCGACTAAAGCTCGGACCCTGAAGGCTACTAGGGAAAGGCGCTATATCAACCCAAGACCGACCTGCACTTGGACCCCATTATCTGCCGTGTGCCCCCCCTTCCATTCAAGCCGTGCTGGAGATGAGGGACTCACACAGACCACCCCTAAAACCTCAGTCGGTATCTGAAGCGGACATCTCGGGTGGGCTGCGTTAAGCCAATACCCCAGCGGGTCATGTCGGCAGCGGTGATCTCCTCATCAGGCCTCAGCAGCTCCAAATCAAAGTACATCAGCATGAGGAAGACAAACTGCTTGAGCTCATTGGAGGCGAAGAAGCGGCCCGGGCACATGGAGACCCCGGCCCCCCAGGGCATGTAGTAGAACTTCAGCTTTTTGCCATCTTTGTAGAAGTCGGTCTTTTTGGTGCTCTGGGGCGTGAGGAAGCGGTCGTACTTGAAGGTGTGGGGCTCAGGATGAACGCTGGGGTCCATCTGGGCCGCGGTGTACGGAAAGAGAGACATCCAATCCCCCTTTCGAAGGGCGAACTCCCTGCCATCCGCCATCTTCAACTTCATGACCTGCATGACGGCACATGTGAGCAGCGGAGCTGCCATCAGCCGAAGCGTCTCCTCCACGGCGCTGTCCAGCACAGGGGTCCTGAGGAGCATGTCTCTTGTGAGGTCAATAGGTGGGCCTCCAGGGTAGACCTGCTGGCCAGTTTCCTTCAGGACCCTGTCCACCTCCTCCTGGACGGCCTTCATGGCTTCAGGGTGCTTCATGAGGTAAAAAAGCAGCCAGAAGGCGGAGGGCCCCCGTGTTGCCCTGCGAAACAAAGAGAAGCACCAACATGAACCTGCCCAGCATGGGCCGCCGCACGCCCCGCTCCTCCCTTTCTTGGCACTGCTCCGTCACCCATCGGCTGGTGTTGTCCTTCTCCCGCACCTTCTCCACAGACAGCTCCCTCCAGAAGAGCCTCTTCAGCCTCTCGGCCTCCATCTTACGCCTGGGGGGCATCACGCCATAGGCCAGGCTGGAGACGAGCTGGTCGTACTTGCGGAACTCGAGGAAGAGCTCCTCAGACTCCAGGCGGTCCTGCTCGTCCGCCGTCTGAAGGGTTTCCGCTGACTCAGAGCTGGCTGTGCCAAAAACAGCCAAGTAGCCGGCCCAGAAAAGAATGCTGTAGGAGAACCGGTACAGGCTGTCCTCAGTCCAGGGGTCCGTCCCCTCGGCCGAGCCGAGGCCGTGCAGCATCAGCTTCTGCAGATTGGTCATCATGGCCTGAGTCATGAGCACCAAGCCGTACCCCATCTTAGTGGACAACAGAGCCAGTTTGTGGTCTTCCTCCAGCGCGTGATAGCCAAAGACCCTCCTGACCATCTGCTCTGCAAATATGCTGAAGTCCAGCTTCTCCTGGGCTTCCCTGACCACGGATCCAAAGGACAAGGGGTCCATGAGGAAGGTGAAGTAGCGCCCCCCCCAAGCTGCACCGTGAAGATGTCGCCATGCTTCTTCTGCATCTTCTGCAGAAAGTTAGCAGGGTGCCTTCGGAAGTCCAGCACATGTCCCAGCCAGGGCAGGGGGCCTTTGTCCAGCGGGGGCTCTCCATGGCTCCTCCTCCGGAAAGCTCCAAGGTAGTACAGGGCGCTGGTCAGGCAGAGGAGCAGCGCCAGCAGGACGGGCAGCAGGAGGGCCATGTCGCCAGGGGTCCCGAGCAGTGGAATGAGAGCCCGACGGGCGAGGAGGATATGAAGGGAGGGACGAGGACTCCGCCCCACTGCGAGCGGCACTAGGGGGCGTGGTCAAGGACTGAGAACTCAATAGAAAGGGGAGGATCTTAAAGGGGTGGGCAGAGGACACCAGAAAGACCCTGAAGGCACCCTGGGGCGACGCTCTCGTTTGTGATGAGGCTTCTCAGAAAAGTCATCTGAAAAAATCAGAGGCTACAAAATGGAGGGGTGGCTGTGCTGCCTGGCCGGACCTCAAATATGAAGGACAACGGTTAGCAGGGGCTGCTGGGAAAACACGTCAACTTGTATAGCGCCCTCCACAGTTGATGGCAAGTGTGCAACAAGATCATTGTTATTATCCTTCCAGGGACCCTTTCTTTTTTTGTCTTCAGGGGGAGTTTTGCTTTACTTAGAAGGTCACAAAAGTGGTCCCTAGATATCATAGTGGCCAAGTGGACAGAACAGAGTGGCAGCAAAGGCACAAAGTCCTCAGATGAGTTAGACTGCCCAATGGAGGGGGTCCAGAGAAGAGGCGGGGCTAAGACAGGAACAGGAAGTGACCTCAGGAATGCTTCTAGCCTGTAAAATGAAAATGAAGAAAAAGAAACTGGTGTCTTACGTCTGTCTGTGTCAGGTTTGGGAGGCAGGAGCGCCCCCTGCAGGCCACAAGATATACAGACACACAGTAGAGCTAAATCGAGAGAGATTTGTATATTATTGTTATGTGTGTGACAATGTGACAATGTGACAAGGACATATACAGTACTGATGTAAATCTGTGTCTCTGTGCTGTCCCTCTGTCTTTCCAACAGATGGCACATCACAAGCACTTGCAGTCATGCGTTTTATGACTAGAAATGTTTCTGATGAGCCACCAGTTGGAATGACAAATGCAGTGCATTTTATTACTTCATGCATTACAAATCCATTCCAATTGATGGCACTGCGAGCGTGAACACCGAGGTCTGCTTTGGCTTCTCAGATTTCTCCCCATCTCAGACTCTCTACACACACACACACACACACACACACACACACAGCATAGTTTGTACATGCACCAAAATAACTAAAAAGGAAGACAATTTAAAAGATCAAAATCTTCTGACTTGGCAGTCCAGGTCCCTGTGGGGCACTTTACGGGCATATAAAGGACCCCCCAGTCCCATTTCCTGACACACTTCTGCTGAATGATTTGTGTTGGTGTGTCACAGAGAGGATCACAATGGCACTCCAGGGGGTCCACAGTGTCTGCCCTTTTAATGAGCTTGTTGACTCGGTGGTCCTCTCTTGACATGATGTCACCAGCCCAGCCCCCCACAGTGGCCATCACAGAGTTGTAGAAGATGTGAAGGATGCCTGCAGTCTCCTAAGGGAGAAGAGCCTGCACTGTCCTTTCTTCTTTTGTTCCTCTCTATTATGAGACCAGTCCATCCAGTCATTTAATGTGGACCCCCAAGTACTCGTAGGAGTGGACCACCTCCACATCCACCCCCTGAATGGTGACTGGGCACAGAGGCTCTTTAGTCAATAAGCAGTTCTTTGATTTTGCAGGCAGTTCTCCCCCTGACTCCCCCTTATCAGGACCCCCCAGGTGACCCGACCTGCTGCCATATTTCTATTCCGAGGTGTGCAGAGTGACAGGCCTGTGCCTTGTGCTGCTCCAGTGTTCACCAACTGGTGGTCTGCCCGAGAGATGCTCCATCACCAGGTCACCCACCTGCAGATCTCTGAGGTGCCCCCTTAACAGGGATGACAGTGAAGAGATGAAAACCCAGAGCCCTCACAACCCAGTGGAGCAGACAGATGATGGCTTCCTCCACTCCAATCTCTGATTGACAAGCTGCGGTGGGTCCTGGTGGTCCACCACAAGATGACCGGCCTCTCGGGGGTCTTCATGATTTGAGGTGTGAGGGTGTGCTGATTACAGAAAGAGGACAACTCAGTCATTAGGCAGGACAGGAGCTCTCCATTGTATCTTTCAATTACTGCTCAGCAAAATGCCTTTAGGAAGCAGAGTGCTACATCCTCGTCATCATCATCATCATCATCATCATCATCACCACCACTGTCAGCATGGTCAGAGAAACAGAGGATACAGGTCCATTTGATCAACGGTTGATGCCAGTGTCAATCAGGAAATACATTTGCTCGGATTGCTTCACTGGTTGGCACCTAACTTGGCACCTACATATAAACTCAAAGTCTCCTTTATTCTTGTATTTGGGTTGGGCCGCCGTCCTTGAAATGTCTGCGTGTACAGGAAGTGTCCAGTCTTGTTGCGTACAGGTCACCTGGTCACTTTTCCCATCCTTGTCTGTGTTGTTCACTTGACCCTCATCTCGTTTCCTGTTGGGCCTGAGCGGGTGGGTGCCATCTATTAACCCTTGATGCTGTTTCTTTAAGAGGAATGCCATGTCACCCTAAAGCTATTCTTGCATATACAGTAGGTGACGAGGTGACACTTTCTGGAGCCTCGGTGACAGACTTGTTCAGCATTGGCCTTTTAGAACTCGAGTGACTCCATGTGGTCCCGCGGCTTGTCCCACAGTTAAATCCTCATCCATACCGGTGGGCTCGTTGGTAGGGTTCTGAAGTAGCAGGGATGGTATGGAGGGAATGGTCACTGGAAGAAGGAGGCGATGGGAAGGAAAGTCCATTTAAAAACTCAGTTCAGGACGTCATCATTGCCCACATCTTCTGCTGGCAGGTGAGCCCCCCCTGTGATGTCAAGTCCTTTCCAGGGATCCTTCATGTTGTCACACACGTGTGGATAGGTGGCAGCTGAAGGGCTTGGAGAATAAGGAGAACACATCTGGCCAGGGGGTGGCGGGGTGCACTGACGCTCTTTCTAAGCTCCCTGCAGGAAATCCCACCAGGCCTCGACTCGTGACACGCCACTTCCGGCCCTGGGCCCGAGGACGACATCACTTCCGCCAGACCTCCTATTAAACCTCTGGAGGGCACGTCTGCTTTGCACTTACAGATTCTTTCCTTTTTGCAGCCAGGAACACATGACACGGGTGGCTGCCCCAAACCTTTCTACGTCTGAAGTTCTTCTGGGTTTTCTGTTTCAGCTTCACTCGGCTTTGTCTTCAGCACTCTGTGGGTGTCCTTCGTAGCGCTGGATGTTCTCTTCTTGTCATTTAGCAGACCCCTGGGCTCCTCAGTTACACTGCACATGAAAAGTGTTTGCTGATTGTGACAGGGACCTACTGGCTATGCACAAATCTAGTTTGGGTTTTACTGCATCACTCTGAGAAATCGACATTTATACGTTTACTGACAAGAACGTCTTTGTGTTTCACGTAAGCTATGAAATTCAACAGAATTCAAAGTGTTCTGCCGCCGATTCTCTTTTGTATTCAACGTCTGGTGCCTCAGGTTGCAGCGTCCAACAGCAGTCGGCGAGCATTGTCAGATTCCAGTTGCCCTGGCATCGTCTCTCCAACGTAGCAACGTCCTGCTGAAACCTCTCACCGTCTGCGTCACTGACAGCACTGAGATTTGCAGGGAAGAAGTCCGAGTGTGACTGGAGGACGTGAATCTCGAGTGCCATGTGGCACTTCATTGTCTTGTACGCTTTGAGAAGTTTGTCTACCAGCTGAGCAGAGTTTGGGGCTCTGGAATCACCCAGAAAATTGTCAACAACGTCTTTGAAGGCAGATCTTCAAACCGCTTGTCACTCATAACACGTCTGATCTGGGGGGGCAACAAAAATGCCCTCTTTGATCTTGGCGTCAGTTATTCTTGGGAACATCGGTCTTAAATAACGAAAACCTTCGCCTTTCTTGTTCAGTGCTTTCACGAAATTCTTCACGAGTCCCAGTTTTATGTGAAGAGGAGGCAAAAATCTCTCTGCCGGGTCGACAAGCGACTCATGTGCCACATTTCTCTGTCCTGGAGCTAACTTTTGACGGAGTGGCCAGTCCTGTCGACTCTTTGGCACGGCCGTCCCGTTCACAGATGAAACAGCAGTTCTTTGTATGGCCGAGCTGCAGGCCCAGTGACAGAGCGACGACTTGAAGATCTCCGCAGATACTCCAGTTGTACCTGCTCTACTGGACGGGCGTCAGCACCAGTTCCATATTCTCCTCCGTTTCTTTCATGTGTGCCACTCAGCCAGCTGGTACTGGAGGATTAATGTCGCCATTGTGTAGCAGGACAGCTTTCAGGCTCAACGTTGACGAATCAGTGGAGAGACGCCACTCCTCTGGTGTGATCACAAGCCAGTCCTTCAATGTCACAGCAGAAACAGACAGACTGTCGACTGTTCTATCAGGATGTCGGCCTTGAAGCACAGAGATGTTCGTATCTGGTGACAGCAAACTCCATCCCAGCAGCTCGGCTTTTGCTTTTGACAGACCCAAATCGTTCAATTCGGACTGTGGATCGCCTGATGAGCACGGTTCACTGTCACTGTCCGTACCCTGCATTGCAGTTTCTTCATCGGGTTCCTCTAAGGTCCAATCCTCTGGTGGTTTCGGAATCGGCAGACGGTCGTAAGTCAAGTGGCACAGGTCTCATTGCTGAAGGCAGATTCGGAAATTCAATTGACTTCTTGTTTTTGGCAGAGAAACCAGACGCAGTCGTCAAAGAGAAGTAACAGTCCGTCCGTCACGTGGTCTTTCTGTTCTCACCATATCACTGGAACAGCAAACGGCATCGTCTTTCGAGTGCCTCTGTGCCAGGCTCTCAGACTGGCAGCACATGTCGCACAGCAAATGTCAGGCGTCCATTGCTTGTCTTGATCACCAGCCGAAACACGGATGATAAGCTTTCTTCACCAGAGCAGCCATCCGACGTCTCTGAGACCCGAGTGTACATTCGCCACACACAGATAGAGCAGAATGTATGGCGGCTGTGACGACAGTGACGAGACACCACAACGTCTTTAGCATCGAGCTCACTTCCTGTTCTATCGCTACTGATACTCTACTCGTACATACACACTCCATCCATCCATCTATTACCCAACCCGCTATATCGTAACTACAGGGTCACGGGGGTCTGATGGAGCCAACCCCAGCCAACACAGACAGGGCACAAGGCAGGAAACAAACCCCGGGCAGGGCGCCAGCCCACCGCAGGGCACACACACTAGAGACAATTTAGAATCACCAGTGCACCCAACCTGCATGTCTTTGGACTGTGGGAGGAAACCCACGCAGGGAGGACCCGGGAAGCGGCCCCAGACGGGTCTCCTAAATGCGAGGCAGCAGCGCTACCCACTGTGCCACTGTGCCGCCCTTACATACATACTCGTACATACACGCTGACTATCTAGATTAACTAAATGAGCAGGATCGGTGTATGCCAGCCACCTTTAAAGCATGCTGAGACAGCGTCAAGCTCATTCAGACCTGCCCAGGATGCCAACTTTCACAGAACAGCTTCCACCCTGCCGATTCCATGGTGGTCATGCCCAGGCTGTACAAACCGTTGTTGAGAAGTCACTTATGGGAGCAAAAATGTTTGGATACAAATAGAAGAAAAAATCAGGCCAGAGATGAAACGGTAGGTGACGGGCACACTGTGATGTGACATTCGTGATCAGCACCCAAAAATCTACAAGAAACACCCAACGGTGGTCAAGAAGAAACACTTTGTTGTGCAGTGAATCGGCGCGTGGTCTTCGAGGGTCCCACCACGGCAACTGCTCTAGTCGCAGTCAGTCAAGGGTCAACTTGGGGTCTGCAGCTGAACTCGTCTCCCGAGACCACTCTGTGGGGTGAACGAGGACGGCTGAAGCCCACGTCTAAAGACCCCTTGGAGCGTCACTCGCTCTTGCTTGTCATCTTTTTACACGAGTCTGAGTGAAAGTTAAATGATGAAGGTTTACGTTGTGCCTCGCAGGTCCCAGCAGTTCAAATGCCAGCTATGGCCGAGCCGTTCTGACTTGTGTGACAGGGTGACGTGACGTGTGGCTTGGCGTCCCTCCCACAGTTTCCTCCTGCCTTGTGTCTGAGGCTGTCGGGGTGGACTGCATGACCTGCCGTGAGCCCAAAGTGGACCAAGCAGGCCCTGGAAATGGCTGAAGGGACCTTAGCAGGTAGATGGCACTGTTTAATGTCTCATCAGCATGTGCCCAGCCAGGTGGGACGGGTTGGTGAGGGCACAGGAATCAGCAGCTGCAAACTGAAAGGCGCTACAAAGGTGTGACAATAAAACATCGAGGACGAGACTTCAGCGCAGGGAGAGGTGACGTTCCATAAGATGGCGTTTCGAATGCCTTTCACTGAGGGAAGCCGACACTCACCCAGGCAGAACTTTCTAGATGGATGGACGAGGCCGACGGTGTGGACGGTCTCCTTGTGTTCATCAAAGGTCAGTGAAACAGGTGGTGGCAGGCACTGGCTCCAAGTGGTCTCTCTCCTGGGGCAGCAGGCACCGCCAAGGCGTGAAACTGGCCAAAGTGACACGTGGCAGACTGGCCAGGAAGTGGAGGATTTATTCACGATGTGTCCACGACCCTCCGGAGCGGCAAGGGCTGGCACAGAAAAAGCAAAGGGAGGCCCGAGTGCAGCACAGGATAAGCACGTCCGAGTGTGTGGTCACTCCGGTCCTCGGTGGGCTGCTTTCTTAAAGAGTGCACACCAGACAGCAGCGCCATCTGTAGGAGCGCAGGTCCATGAAGCAGCCCAGTGCCACAACGAGCGGCGCTCAGTGCTTACGAGGAGGTCTTTAGGGTCCCCACTTGTGGACCCCCCCCCCCCCCCAGTCTGCTTTGGAAGGAGACGTCCAAATAAGTAAGCAGGGATTGTGTGGCGTGCTTGTGTACGAGAAGCTGTCAAATCTGGGGGTAAACCCCAGCAGGAGCAGCCATCTGTGTGACCCCCGGGGTGCCCACCGGTAGGCTGAGCCCATCTGCTGACCTCGCGCCACCAGCTGACCTGCTGCTCCAGGACTCGCAAACACACACCACATTTGTATCTTTCTGCTCTTATGCATTAACAAAGAAAATGTGTCACATTCCTCTTCCTATTTCTGTCCCCAACGTGTCACATTTCTGTTTCCCTCTCACCTTTAAATCTGACAACTACTTGTAGCTGCATGAGCTGACAGGCGGCCGGGTCACTTCTAAAGTCAAAAGGCACGGGACGCAACCACACAACATGGTGGCCGACAAAGAGACAAGAGTGTGGCTTTAGCAAAATGACGACCCACACGTCTACAAAGAGGAGGGGACAATGACAATCGGGGGACCTCGACCAGGGCAGGGATATAAAAAGTGCAAAGTGAAGAATCCACAGAGGGCCTCCCACCCAGCCCGACAAACAGCAAATCAGCACAAGACCCCACCGACAAACAAACGTGGCGCCATTCACAAAATGAACCAACTTGTCGACACTTCCAGCCAAACGCCAAACACTACAAGCTGGCACAACAAACCCAAAAGGGCCACCTGGGACCCAAACCAGCAATCAAGTATCCAAAGAATAACCCTGAAAGACGCCAACACTGCAGGCTGTGGGGCAGCACAGGCCCGTGACCCCCCCGGGACAGAGTGAGGCCTCGGGGGGGCTGTCACGATGTGCATTGTGCTTCATGACCCACCTCCTCGGGGTCAAACCTGAACAACACCACCACAAAATCAAAGGGAAGGCAGGGTGGCTCTCGGGCTGAAGAGTGACAGGTCACCGTGTCAGCACGACGGGTGGGACGACCCCAACAGCACTGACACCAGGTGATTTACGACCCACCTGGACTGTTAATCTGCGTGACGCACTGGCGCCCCCTCCAGGTTTGGCTCCAGCCTCGTACGTCTAAGCCTGACCTGGGTGGGTACAGGCGGGCAAATTTTAAAGACCACTCGGGGTTAAGGAGAAGCTGCAAAGACACCAGCTAGGAGGGGCGGCCTGAGGAAGCCCCTAGTAAGGCGTTGAAGGTGTGACGTCTGATGCCCCTGTGATCCTGAGCAGGTCACATTAAAGGATCTTCTGGTTCGTTGTCACCAAGTTCACGGTGCAGTGATGTCACCAGCAGTAACGGGGAACACCGCGGAGTATAAAAGAACCTTTAGTGCCCGGTAAAGGCAGTCCATCCATTCATTAGGGGTCTCCATCTTAAGAGTCTTACACATGACAATAAAAGGCGCTATATCAAGTGACAAAGTGACCGATTTGATAGCACTGCTTCACCACGTGGCCACTCTGTGGGGACAGCTGAAGGTAGTAAAGGGGGTGGCAGAGCGAATCACTTGGCAGGTGGTGCTCAGTGACGCTTTATTCCTGGGCTCACACAGCCACTTCTTTAAGATGAAGGCTATGCCACCTTACAATGACTCTTCCTCAGGACGCCATCAGAATCTTGTTAAGGGGCACAAAGGAAAATCTCCCAACAAGAACTGCAGACATGTGGAGTGAATGAGCAGTGGAGGGCAGAACTTCAAAGACCCTCAACTCTCCACCAATCTGTGACCAGATGAGCTCGGTGGGCTGGATGGCCTGGTCTCGTCACCACTTTCTAATGTCCCCGATTCGTCATCACCATGTTCTATGCATCAGACCTCTGGATGGGCGACTACTGGTCAGACAGCTTGGCCTTGGAGTCACTGGTTGCACCAGAATACACGAGCACCCTGGGACTGCCACCGACCCACTAAGAATATGTGAATGAAATCACTGGGAACGTCACCTAATGTGACCTGTCTGGCCTTAAAGAGGGGACTGAGGAGGAGGCAGAAGAGCAGAGGAGGGCACACCGTCAGGAAGCGAGGAGCTCCGCGTAGAGACGCCTCACCAGGACACCACGTAACGCCTCAAGTGTCACCTCCCGCAGCTTGGACTCCACACGTCAGGGCGCTATATAACCTCCCGACCTTTGGGCTTCGCTGGTTTCCATGGTGACAGGAGGTGGCCAGCACTTTAAAACATACGGTCTCAGATTAATGTTGTGGTCTGTGTGGCATCAGCGCCGAGTGCTTGTGTGGTACCAGACGGCGGTGACGCCTTACAGATTTATTTATTAACCAAATAACAGTAATCAGCTGTGGCCCCCTTTGAATTGTTCAGCCATCACAGCTCGTGAAGACCACCACCTTTGAGACTCGTGACTCCCTTTTGTCACTCGCCATGCATCCCAAACTGTCCTTGTCATCGATGTCATTCATCATGAAGGTCAAGTCTGGCCAGGTACTCGTCTTCACTAAAGCCGCCATCATACGAGGTGCCCTGTGTGGAAGGGTAATGAAGGACCCGCTTCAGCTCACCCGGCCCGGTGGTCCAGTAAACCTGCAGTGCAGCCTCGCCAGGCTTGTCCCTCTCACCCTGGTGACACCTGGAAAGAAACAGAATGAAGTGACAAGAGGGACAGAGAGATGAGAAGCTGAGAAATTGGCAGCCCACCTCAGACATGTCATTCACATGTGATCAGCTGTGACTGGCGAGAGCCTGCAGTGCCCTGTGAAAGGCGCCATACAACACCAGGCTTGGCACAACATCTCGCAGGACGACACCCAGAAGGCTGGAAAGTGACATTAGTGACTTGGCTGGCCACTGTCTGCCTGTTTGGCTTATTCAGAGTTAATGACAGGACACTTACGATTGGTCAGTCACTGTCATTGGTCCTGCGTCGTGGGCGGAGTTTTGACGTTTAGTTTTGGGGGGCCAGACGAAGCGTTCCTGACAGATGGCTGCATTTCGTGATCAGTCACTGCTGTCCTGTCACATCTCATGCTGTTGACAATGTCACTCCCCAGTATGCGGGGTGTCACCCTCACGTGAGCACGTTTAGAACTGTAAAGGCACAAGCGAGGACACACCTGCCATTAATATGACTGGTTAGGTCTGTCTGTCCAGGTGTTCCCTGTGACAGAGGACGCGGGTGACACTCAGTCTAACGGGTCACTTTGGCATTTTTTTTGAACTCCACAAACACGGCGTGTTTGGATTTGTCACGTGAAGTTGTGTTCTCTATAATGTTTAAAATCTCTCGCCCACACTGGCACTTCACAATGGAGGCACTGCAGTGGCGCTGCGGACCTTTTGGGTGCCACTAAGACAGTAAGTGCCACCCGTGATGGAGTTGGGGCCGACGTCGATGGCTGCAGTTGTGTTTGAACGATGCTTACTGAGCACCAATGTCTGATTTACTCTCATGGCACTTCACACCAGCTGCAGATGGCAAACTTGGAATGCTCTTCGGGGGGCACCCTGGGCCTGGCACACTGGTAGAGGTCACACGGGTACAAGTACACTCACACACTGCAACTCTTGCATGGGTCCCTCAGTCAACAACACAAAACATCTGACTCGACAAAAAATGGACAAGGAGCTCAAATATCAAAGATGGCTACGATGGGGGGCCGAGGTGGGCAAGGAGACTCGTCAGCAAACTTCAACCTCCTAAACATCTTTAGCAGCCATTCAGCATGCAGACGCAGTTACAAAAGGAGCCGGGTGTGCAGTTAAACTCGTCAGAGTGCGAGGTGACACCCCCATGTCCTCACCATCAGCACAGTGGCCTGAATGTCACAGAGCTGCCACTGCTTTGTCCCTGCACTGCTGCAGTCTCAGTGGAGCAGAGCTGAAAACCTGGCATCCCCTGTGCGGTGACATCAAATCTGTGTCCCCTGGCCTTGTCTGTGTTGAGGACACTGGTGTCTCGTGATGACCCCATCATGACATGTGCTCTAATGTGAGGTGCCAGACCAGACTTTTGAATTGTGGGTAGAGCAGAGTGGGCACAGCCAACACCAGGATGGATTCAGTGATCAGACACACTGGCATTGGTGGCATTTGAAAATATGTCTATGGAGGGGGGAGATAGTGGGCAAATGTGACTATATACAAATGGGGAGCCCCAGGGACTCCCCCATCCGCCCAAACCACCAGATGCCTGGGTGGTCCATCAGCAGGACTTCTCTGTTAATGTCCACTACACTTGCATTTCTAGACCTGGCGTGGGCACATTGCAGGCAGTGGCTGACCATTTAGGTACTGAGCCTAAACTCAAGAGAATCAAACCTAACGAAATTAAAGCCTGACACCCCCATGATGTCTGCAGAGACCCCCACGTCCACCTCCACTAACCAGCCCCATTCAGGTGGATATCATCAAGGGCACCCCAAGGCTGGATGTTGCTTTCTTGTCCAGCAACTGGCTCAGGGTGGCACACTCGCCCTCCTACACTGGCTATACTGCCGACTACACTCGTGCTCTAAGTACCCAGACGCCAGCCTCTGTAGTCACCCCCCGGTTGCCAGTTGAACTCCACTACTGGGCACCACATCTAGCGTTCACCAGCTGCCGTGACACTCAGAATAAGACCTGATGTGACTGCCATGTCACCACACTGAACCCCAGGAGACACCCTCTGCCCCCCCCCACCCCACACCTCTCACACTCAATGAACAGAAACCCGAGGGTCCACCAAAGGTTTAAGGTTAAGTCTGCAGCCCTGACGCAGTGGTCAGGCCAGGGTTTGTGTGCCAGCTACCTCTAAATGCCAGGTATAGTATAGGCTGACTCTGTGGGCAAACTGGCACAGTGTAACATGTCTCATCTCCCGTGCTTCTCAGGTGCCCTGCCATCTTCCTGGAATCTCGTATTCGTTATTCAGGTCACTTTAAAGCTCAAGTCCCCCTACATTAAGGATGGTGGGCACCCCTGTGAGGAGTGTGGTGCCAGCACAGAGCAAACGCCAGCATCGCCATCATTCAGGTCCCCAGACGTTTTCTGCTACTCAGTTCTCCTGTCACACACACACTCACTTTGACCCGAGGGTCCAGTGCCACCATTCCCCGCCGTCTTACCCGACTAATGCTGAGCACAGCCATCGGACAGCAGGTCAGCCGCCTTCGCGTTTCCCTCTGATGCCATCCTGATCAGCTTCTTCTTCACCTGCAGACTAGAATGGAGGTAAGGAAGTCACCAACCGAGAGCAGGCCTCGCTCTCCGTACCCTTGGAATTCCAGCGCCCACTCATTCCCGCATGAACTTCGCTGCCCACAATTCCCCAGAGTCGGAATGCCTAAGCTTTGTGACGCCAAAGATGAAGAAGCACAAACATCTTAAGACAGGAATGTCCAGGACAAACGCCGTCAAATGGGCAGCCATTGAAATGAAGAGGTTCGAATGGGCATCAGAGGGGCAGGAGGGTGGGCAGCAGGCTCAAATGTGCCAGGCCTCACTGGTTGCTCCTAAAGGACTGGAAATCTCTAAATCACACCCTGTCAGCACCCTTTATAGCGCCACACTGTGGCCTTACCCTGCAATGTGCCACAAACACACAGTGGGCATTTTCAGTGGCACAGGCCTGGACTGGACCTGCGAGTACATATCTTGCGTTTGCCCCACTGGGTGACTCTTTTAGCAGACATGGAGGCCAGTTGTGCCAAATGCAGATATTAATGAAGACATCAGATAATTGCAGAGTGATGATGATGATGATGGTGATGATGAGTGTGCCACCGGTGGCTAAACAGCAGCTGGATGTACCAAATCAGAGTGTGAGACTGGCAGTGCCCCCTCCAGTAGACAGGCATCAATAACACAATGACCAGGGCCCAGTCAAACATGGCATCTCAACAGAAGTGGCAGGTCCTGCAGCCTTCAGTAACCCATCAATGAAAGTAAACAGTTGATGCCAGCATTGGGCAATGAGGCCTAGGGTACGGGCAACTTGACTCGTCATCCCCCTCCCCGGTCCCACCAGCCGTCACACCTTTCGATCTCATCCTGTAACAGCATGGTGATGCTCTCCTCCCCTGGGTGGACTGTCGTCTTGAGGCTGCCCTTAGACGCCGTCTTGTCCGAAGTCGACTTCGCCGATGAGCTGACAAGAACACAAGAGCGGCGGGTCACGACAATTAGAATTTGATGGCCCACTGCGGCCCCCTTTCCCATCCCTCTGCTCACACACCCATCAGCTTCATCGAAGCACCGGAGGTTCACGCTCTGTGCCAACATCTCCGTGTCATCCTGCTTGCCCTGCAGCTGCGTCAGCTCCGTCCTCCGGTTCTCCACTTTCTGAAGCTCTCGGATCTGAAAGACAAATGGCACCTTAAAGGGCCTTCTGCCACTCTGAGCCACAATGATGACAACACTAGGGGCCGCCAGACCAGGGAGCTTGATGACAGGGTACCAGGGGGTGTGTGTAGAGAATTTGGGGCACCCTGGGCTTGGGTGCCACCTGAGGGCCAATTGCTCTTACTTATAGCTCCTTAGCTGGCAGCTTAGAAATCCTAATTCATCCTTGATTTGACGCAAAGTTCACCCAGTTGCCACCCTGTGGAATGCATGGCATCCTGCTACATGGCACATGCCAGGTCTCACCTGCTGGAACTGAGGGCATCCCCTTGATTGACAACACCAAAGTCACGGTGGGTAGGTGATTCATGTGTCACCAGCTGGTGAGGACAGAAATGCAAAACCTGGCTGCTGCCTGCAGGGGGCACCTGAATGCACATTCCGCAGGGTTTCACCAGGTGGCACAGCACAGAGGGTCCTCAGGGCCATGAAGCCATCGTAGCAGTGCCACCTCACGTCAGCATTTGTACTGTTCAGGCACCACATTTAGTGTCATGACAGAACACATACCTCTAGCAGAGCGCTGCCAGTCCCTGATGCCCAAGGGGCTCACCTGCTCTGTCAGCTGCTCGATGTCTTCCTTCAGTTGTTTGTTCTTGGGCTTTCCTGAGCGGACGTGCTGCACGGCCCGTTCCTGCTCCATCTTCAGGCGGTCCAGCAGCTCCACCTCATCCTTGTAGTCCTGGCAGACAAAGCAGAGAAGCCAGCAGATTACATGGCACACCAAGCCGCACCACCTCTGTTTCTATGGCACCTTTCATAATGTGTATCATCCCACCATGCGTTACATGTTCTCCTAAGTGACCACTGACAAGTACTGAGGGTCCCATTACAAGACAGTGGTGGGGACTTAACTGACACCCCATGATGGATCATGACTGGCACTGCCCATGCCATCCCTATCTTTTAAAACCAATGCTGGCACCTTTCTCCTTCTCTTTCTGTGCCCAGTGCCATTGTCTGCCACCCCTCCTTCATGTTGGTCCGCTGCTACAGAAGTACAAATAGAACAGAAAAGCCCCCCCCCACCTTCATCCCACCTGTCCATGTCACGGACCCTCGCTGTCAGCTCCTGTGCCTTGGCGTTTGTGCATTTTAATTGATACATTTTGGGAAGGACAGCTGGGCACTGAGGCACACTGCATGGAACATGGCATGGACCACAAACCCAGACAAGATGCCAACGAGCCATCAACACGATGATCTGGACTCTTCAATGGACAGCATGCTGAGAAGTTGTGCAGAGATTCGAAAGGGCCACAAAGTCAGGGCTTATGAGACCACCACTGTACTCTGGCCACAGTTAGGAGGGGACAGCTGCATGACTAGCCAGAGAGACCAAGAAGATGATCAAGACGTGTGGTGGATGACAGTCCACTGGTGAAGCCACCACTGTGATGGGATGTCACACACTAGAGACACTCGGGGACACCGCTAGCACATCCTGGCCGTACCTCACGGATCATGTCCAACACCCCAACATGGAGGTCCTCCTGCTTCTCCTTCTCTGAAATGACAAAACACAAGTGCCACGTTAAGTCCCTTTGACTGTGTGGGCACTCTACTCCCATGCCACCTGTCTGCACTTCACGCCTCAGCGTCAGCTACTCATATGCCTGCTGCCTTTCTTTGCCATGTGGACTGTGTGGTGAGGTGGGACACTGGGTGCAAATTTCCAGAGGAGCCCTGGCAGGTATCCTGAGGGGTGCAGACAGATGGCACAGAGAGCAGAGTTCCTTGAAGCCACCACAAATAAGCCGAGTGGCCCGACCTGGTATATGGGCAATGCCACACTGCCACTCACCATCCTTCCTTAGCCGCTGTTTTTTCCTCAGCAGCGCCCGTCTCCTGATGTGCTCAATGGGGATGTTTTTGTCCAAGCAGCGGTAACAGCGGCACTTGCCAGCGCTCAAGGACGCACACTGGGTGAGTAGATAGGCACAGCTGAGAAAAAGAGAACAAATGACAGAATGCCAACACTCTGCTTAGACACAACCGCAAGCTTTGATTATATAGCACCTTATCTTTAGCAAATATCAACCCAAGGCTCATCGCAAGTGCACACTATGCTATTCATTTTGTGGAAGTGGTGCCCAGGTGGGTGAAGTGGTGGGCACCAGGGCACACACTAAGATCTTTTCCACTGGACTGTGACACCTGCTCTATGTGGCACCTTCTGTCACATGCTGGTGTCTGAAAAACAGCAACAAATAGTGCCAGTCTACCATTAGGGGGCCCACTTTAGCAGAAACTGGCACTAGTGCGGGCAGCAGACCAAAACCGAGAGGAACTCCAAAGCCCCCTAAATTCGCAAGGCGCTATACAGACCAGACAAAATCTCAAATCATGCATCTGGCCTCTCCATCCTTTATGACGAAGAAGGACGTGATGTGGTGTGGAGCCTTGAGCAGCTCCTTAGCCAGCAGGAGGCACTCCTTGGCCCACCATGGCACGTCGAGGACCACTCACTCATAATTTCCATGCAGTGTAGCCAATTCGGTGGCAGTGTGACCCTCAGAATCTTTGAGTGACAAGTCGACATTGTACTGCAGGAGCAGCCGCACCATCTTCGGGTAGCCGTAGGTGGCCGCCAGCATCATGGGAGTCCTGGATGGAGACAAAAGGCTGGCAGCTGTCATCTCCATGTCACCAAGCGCCAGCGCCCGTGGCACTGAGACGAGTGCAGCGCAGTACCGTTTGCACAGAGATTGGGCGTTTTCGTTGGCTCCCATCTCCAGCAAGAACTCGGCCATTTCATCGTGATTGCGTGCAACCGCCAGGTGCAGTGGGGTGAAGAGGTCCTGCGGGAGGAGACAGGTGAACACCATGAAGAGGACAGCAGATGACCGCTCCCTCTGGACCCTGGCGGTGCCCCAGTTCTTCGGGATGCCCCTTTCACTACCTTGTTCTGGAAGCTGATGTTGTTGATCACTTTGTAGTACTCTATGAGGCGCTCCACCAGAGGAATGTCGGCCATCATGGCTGCGTGGTGCATGACACTGTCGCCGTGGTGATTGACGATGCCAGGGTCGGCCCCGAGGTCCAGCAGCACAAAGACACACTCCCGCTTCTGACGGGCGATGGCCTGTAACGACATTGAGGACACAGACAGGACAATGAGACGGAGGTTCAATGTCACCACTGGGATGTGGAGGATGACGGTTGCCACCGTGTGTGCCAGCTGACCCCTTTCCCCTTCCCTTACGTGACATTTTCCTCTACTAGCAAAGACAGCCCCCCATTGCGCCCCCCACCCCCCACAGGAAGGCTTGCAGGCCCAGCTTAAAACTGGACGGCTCTTCTTGACCGCGTCGTACCGTCAGCAGGGGCGTCTCTCCATGATCGTCCCACAGGTCGAGATCCGCCTTGTGCTCCGCGAGAAGACGCACGACGTCCACGTGTCCCTCGGCTGCGGCGACATGCAATGGCGTCCTAAAAGACAGTGAGGTGACACGAGAGACACAAGAAATGAGACGACGGCACAGTGGGGCACAATCCAGATGACACTGGTGGTCAGCTCAGGCACCAGTGCTAAAGAGGGGGTCAGTAGGTGACCTGGTGGGTTCAGCCATAGCACTTTTGGGAGGGTCACACTGTGCATCTGGTGGTCTTGGCCCACCACCCCGCGCCCAAACTCTGGTGGGGAGCCTCACTCCCTGTGACCCAGTGGCCACTTTCCTTCACGGTCAACACCCGCGCAGGTCACTGAATGAACACTCAGTTTCTACACTCATTGAAATGTCTCACAAACGTTCACAGAACCAGCTAACAACGGGCACCATGACAGGCTCTAGTGTGCCACACAGAGACAGAACAAGTTGGCACCATCACAAAGGGGCAGGAGAATACTGAGCGTGATTACTTCAGATCAGACTCCCCAGCAAAGCCAGGAAGGGGGTCTCATTGAAAGAAGAGGAGCCGGGCTGATATAAAGGAAGGTGATGGGGGGGAACACTGCCATGGTGGTCTTCTGAAGGCTCCAAGGATAAATCAAACTATGGTGGGGTCTGAGCCTTTAGTGCCCAGGGGCACCTTGTCGGTGCCAGGCTGAAGGCCCCTATCTTAGAGAGACTATTGCTCAGAAATACCAGGGTGACCATCACTATGGACAGCCGCTGACCCTCCAGTTCCAGCTCATGTGATCCTCTTGGTCTTGGAGTTCCACATGCCAGGCACAGACTAATGAATGTCCAGTGGATGTTCAGGCTCCTCCTCGAACTGCCACCTTATCGTGGTGGAGGGGTTTGCGTGTCCCAATGATGTCCGGGGCTTTATGCCTCTGGCAGGGCCACCCAAGGCAAACTGGTCCTAGTTGAGGGATGAGACAAAGAGCGGTTCAACCAAACCTTCTATGATGAATGAAAACTTTGGATGGCGTTTTCCCTCTCCCGGATGTGGGTCACCAGGGTCCCCCTCTGGAGCCAGGCCTGGAGGTGGGGCTCGACACCCCAACCATGGGCTCACCACCTATGGGAGGGGCCAAGGGGGTCGGGTGCAGTGTGAGTTGGGTGGTGGCCGAAGGCGGGGACCTTGGCGGTCTGATCCTCGGCTACAGAAACTGACTCTTGGGACGTGGAGTGTCACCTCTCTGAAGGTGAAGGAGCCTGAGCTAGTGCGCGAGGTCGAGAGGTTTCAACTAGATATAGTCGGAGTCACCTCGACGCACAGCTTGGACTCTCGAGCCAATCTCCTTGAGAGGGGCTGGACTCTCTACCACTCTGGAGTTGCCCCCGGTGAGAGGCGCCGAGCGGGGGTGGCCATACTTATTGCCCCCCGACTTGGAGCCTGTGCATTGGGGGTTACCCCGGTGGACGAGAAGGTAGCCTCCCTTTGCCTTCGGGTGGGGGTGACGGGTCCTGACTGTTGTTTGTGCGTATGCGCCGAGTCCCCACCCTTTTTGGAGTCTCTGGAGGGGGTGCTAGAGGGCATACCTTCTGGGGACTCCCTCATACTGCTGGGAGACTTCAATGCTCACGTGGGCAATGACAGTGAGACCTGGAAGGGTGTGATTGGGAGGAATGGCCCCCCCGATCTGAACCCGAGCGGTGTTTTGTTATTGGACTTCTGTGCTCGTCATGGACTGTCCATAACGAACACCATGTTCAAGCATAAGGGTGTTCATATGTGCACTTGGCACCAGGACACCCTAGGCCTCAGTTTGATGATCGACTTTGTGGTCGTGTCGTCAGACCACTCGGGTAAAGAGAGGGGCGGAGCTGTCAACTGATCACCACCTGGCGGTGAGTTGGCTTCGATGGTGAGGGAAGATGCCGGTCAGGCCTGGTAGACCCAAACGTGTTGTGAGGGTCTGCTGGGAACGGCTGGCAGAGTCCCCTGTCAGAAGTGGCTTCAACTCCCACCTCCGGCAGAACTTCAACCACGTCCCGAGGGAGGTGGGGGACATTGAGTCCGAATGGGCCATGTTCCGTGCCTCTATTGTTGAGGCGGCTGACCGGAGCTGTGGCCGCAAGGTGGTCGGTGCCTGTCGTGGCGGCAATCCCCGAACCCGTTGGTGGACACCGGCGGTGAGGGATGCCGTCAAGCTGAAGAAGGAGTCCTATAGGACCCTTTTGTCCTGTGGGTCTCTGGAGGCAGTTGATAGGTACCAGCAGGCCAAGTGGAAAGCGGCTTCGGTTGTTGCTGAGGCAAAAACTCGGGCATGGGAGGAGTTTGGAGAGGCCATGGAGAACGACTTTCAGACGGCTTCGAGGAGATTCTGGTCCACCGTCCAGCGTCTCAGGAGGGGGAAGCAGTACAGTGTCAACAGCGTATATGGTGGGGATGGTGCGCTGCTGACCTCGACTCGGGACGTTGTGGGTCGGTGGGGGGAGTACTTCGAAGACCTCCTCAATCCCACTAACATGCCTTCCAATGAGGAAGCAGAGCCTGGGGACTCTGGGGTGGGCTCTCCCATCTCTGGGACTGAAGTCACCGAGGTGGTCAAAAAACTCCTTGGTGGCAGGGCCCCGGGGGTGGATGAGATACGGCCGGAGTTCCTCAAGGCTCTGGATGTTGTAGGACTGTCTTGGTTGACACATCTCTGCAACATCGCATGGACATCGGGGACAGAGCCTCTGGATTGGCAGACTGGGGTGGTGGTCCCCCTCTTTAAAAAGGGGGACCGGAGGGTGTGTTCCAACTATAGAGGGATCACACTCCTCAGCCTCCATGGAAAAGTCTATGTGGGTGTCCTGGGGAGGAGGGTCTGTCGGATAGTCGAACCTCGGATTCAGGAGGAACAGTGTGGTTTTAGTCCTGGTCGCAGAACAGTGGACCAGCTCTACACCCTTAGCAGGGTCCTGGAGGGTGCATGGGAGTTTGCCCAACCAGTCTACATGTGCTTTGTGGACTTGGAAAAGGCGTTCGACCGTGTCCCTTGGGCAATCCTGTGGGGGGTGCTCTGGAAATATGGGGTACCGGACCCCCTGATAAGGGCTGTTCAACCGGTGTCAGAGCTTGCTCCGCATTGCCGTTTCCAGTGAGAGTTGGACTCCGCCAGGGCTGCCCTTTGTCACCGATTCTGTTAATAACTTTTATGGACTGAATTTCTAGGTGCAGCCAGGGTGTTGAGGGGGTCCGGTTTGGTGGGCTCAGGATTGGGTCACTGCTTTTTGCAGATGATGTTGTCCCGTTTGCTTCATCAGGCCGTGATCTTCAGCTCTCTCTGGATCGGTTCACAGCTGAGTGTGAAGCGGCTGGGATGAGAATCAGCACCTCCAAATCCGAGACCATGGTCCTCAGCCGGAAAAGGGTGGAGTGCCCTCTCAGGGTTGGGAGAGATCCTGCCCCAAGTGGAGGAGTTCAAGTATCTCGGGGTCTTGTTCACGAGTGAGGGAAGAATGGAGCGTGAGATCGACAGGCGGATCTTTGCGGCGTCCACAGTGATGCGGGCTCTGCATCGGTCTGTCGTGGTCAAAAAGGAGCTGAGCCGTAAGGCAAAGCTCTCAGTTTACCAGTCGATCTACGCTCCTACCCTCACCTATGGTCATGAGCTATGGGTAGTGACCGAAAGAACGAGATCGCGAATACAAGCGGCTGAAATGAGTTTCCTCCGCAGGGTGTCTGGGCTTTCCCTTAAAGATACGGTGAGGAGCTCAGTCATCCAGGAGGAGCTCAGAGTAGAGCCGCTGCTCCTCCGCATCAAGACAAGTCAGATGAGGTGGCTCGGGCATCTGATCAGGATGAATCCTGGATGCCTCCCTGGTGAGGTGTTTCGGGCACGTCTAACCGGGAGGAGGCCCCGGGGAAGACCAAGGACACGCTGAAGGGACTATGGCTCCAGGCTGGCCTGGGAACGCCTCGGGATCCCCCTGGAAGAGCTAGAAGAAGAGGCCGGGGAGAGGGAAGTCTGGGCACCTCGGATAAGCGGAAGAGGATGGGTGGATGGATGTTTAGATGACCTCGGCCACCAAATGTGGTGACTTTGTCTGTTCTAATTGAGTGTGGGCCCCCTTAACTTTCTTCAGAATGGGCCCCCCCCCCCCCACTTAAGTCACACTTCCTCAATGATTGTTAGCTTTGTCCTGCCGTCATTTGTCACCACTCTACTGGCTTTATGTGTTTTAATGTCATTTGTGTATTAATCTTGAAGAAGGGCACAACACCAACAATCATGCTGGGCCACCCGGGTCCAAGCCAACACCATGCCAGCTTTACCCATCGGTGCTGCACTGCCCGCCAGCAGCGCTCATGCGCAGTAGCGAATCTTCAAACCAATTTACAAGTTGTCTACATTGGGTCACCTGTTACAGCCGTTGCACATGTTGATGTCGCTGCGCGGCAGAAGCTCCCTGATCCTGTCGAGGTCTCCTGCCGCCGCCGCCTTGTGCAGCTCCTCCGGGTCTTTTCTGGGAGACCTGAACTGCTCGTGCATCCTGGTGCTCCGCGTCCGCCTCCGCGCTCGTCTGCTCAGAATGGGGAGCCCCGGGCACTCCGCGCTCGGGAGAAATGAGACCGTCATTTGCATACAGCGTGGCTATTGGAGTAGCTCGGCGAGGGGCGTGGTCAGCGCGCAGGGTGACGCCCTGTGACTCATCCGGCTTATCAAAGTAGGATGAAACTTGACTTGATAAAATCAATCAGTCAGTCAATCAATCATTGGCTCAAATAAATAAAGAAACACATACATTGTATGGAGTTGTATTTATTGATGCATTTATGTATTTTCCAGGGGGAAAAAATCCATTGATTTGGGGGTCTTATCTACGTCATTTGCTCAGGCTGAAAAGCTTTAACTCCAAAAACAATTAAAGACCCCTTTGTTGACATGTCGCTTTGATTAATGCGGGTGGGAGAAAAGTCCCACAGCAGAACCTGAGTCCGCTATTGAGGGGCTTTATAAAAAGGCGACATTGATGCGACACCAGTGTCATATCTTACAGACCACCAGGGATGTATTGACGTGGATCGCTTCTCTTTATTTTGGACTTTTATAAAGCTTTCGACAGAGCTGAACATTCTTTTACTTTTAACGTTCTCGGTCTATTTGGCGTTGGTGACATTAAGGACTGGCGACAGGATGGCCGCCGAGCGCAAGTCGCACACGTCATTGATGCACAAATCCTAAAAAGCGGATCGTCAGGGTGTTCAGAAACGGGATGAAGAAATGAAATCTGGACGTTCAGCTGATGGCCGGCAGTGCAGTCAGGAGCTGAGAGGGCCATTCGATGTCTGCAGCCGGAGTGTGTGTGTGTGTGTGTGTGTGTGTGTGTGTGTGTGTGTCAAAAGGTGAACTCGTCTCAAGGGATGGCACCTCTGCTGCATCCCTGCCCTCAGTAATAGAGTCACAAAAAATCAAATATTAGACAGCATCTCACATTTTATCCTTTTATATGGTCATCATAATAATAATAAAACATTTATTTATATAGCGCCTTTCCGGTTCTCAAGGCGACCATCTAGCAGAGTCTTCTTGTGGGCTTCTCGCGAGGCTTGTCTCGGTGCTCCGGTCCTTTCATCTCAATGTGCCGCTTTAGGGTTCACCTGTTTTGGGGATAGCGACCTCACTTATTTAAATCAATGGAGACTCGTTAGTTTAATTTGGATTAGCTTTAGATTTTAAAACTCCATTAAAGACTTTAACACTCCATCAGACTCACATGATATTCCTTCCATCAATTATCCAACCTTCTATATCCTAACTACAGGGTCACTGGGGTCTGCTGGAGCCAATCCCAGCCAACACAGGGCGCCAGGCAGGACCAGACCCCAGGCAGGGCGCCAGCCCACCGCAGGGCACACACACACACACCAGGGACAATTTAGAATCGCCAATGCACCTGACCAGCATGTCTTTGGACTGTAGGAGGAAACCCACGCAGACACGGGGAGAACATGCAGACTCCACGCAGGGAGGACCCGGGAAGCAAACCCAGACGCGTCTCCTAACTGCGAGGCAGCAGCGCTACCCACTGCGCCACCGTGCTGCCCTCACATGATCTTTTTACGTTAAATTGCATTACAACTGAGTCGAACACAGTGTGACATTCAACTCCTAATCTCGCATTTCAAGACGGCGGTGGGACGTTCCCAGTTAGTCAGTGGTCCCCACAAACTGGAATAAGTCTGTCATTTTCCCAGAACCGAACCGCCCTCCTGCCCGCATGACTATCAGACATGGAGGCGTTTGACTCCCCGAGTGGTGGTGAGGGTGGGATTGCCGTGTCCCCTGTAGTCATCCGGAGCCCCTCAAAGGTGTGTTCCGAATCCCCTGCTGTATTCCCGACGCAGCTGTGACTGCACTCCATTGTCAAGATTTCTAAAAGAGTTCAGGAGCTGGAGAGCCTGGCATCGTGGTGCCAGGCCAGAAGTCCTACCAGCAATAAAACTAAAGGGAAATGGGCTGCAATGTAGCAAGTGTGCGACACGACGACAGAAAGGAGAGGGCTAAAGAGCGGCGGGTGGGATCGACATCACGAAACGAATGGCACTGACAAGTAAAAGCGCTGAAGGCACCGAATCAACGGCGACGTTCACCTGACACCGCAGACTTCAGCGAGTCGAACCGAAAAAGATCGGCGTGCTGCCGTTGGGGCTCCGCTCGTCCATCTAGTGACGCGAATCTCTAAAGTGTCACAAAGCCAAGGCGAAGGCCACCTTGGGTGACTTGTTGTCATTATGTCACTCGCCCTCAGAGTGGACGTGCTGTGGCCATTTTCACTACAAACACTTGGGTTCGTTTCATTCAACTTCAAATAAAGCAGTCGTCCCGTATTTGCATCATTTTGTGTGCTGTTTTGCATAATGCGCCGCCCCTTTTGTTGCATTGTGGTCCACGGAAGCCTTTGCGGAGCTGGAAGGCCGTTTCGTGAACTTCATTCAGGTCGGATTGCACTGACGCGTTTCCTTTTCTTCCTGAACGGACAGACTGGTGCTGCTTAATAAAGGCACGAGGAGCTGTGTGACTGTGCGCAGTCGAAAATGTGCGTACATCTGAAATAAAAAGCAATTAGTTCAAAAAAAGAAAGTTATATGCCAGCCTGTGGGTACTGGGCACATCACTACATTGGCGACCAGTCGCAGTGCCCAATCTCAGCAGCCTGCCAGGTTCGGAACGGAATGTGTCACGTGATCCTCACTTTCACTCCGCAGTTTGGGCTGAAACGTCAAAGAGGCGCCCTGCCCGGGGTTTGTTTCCTGTCTTGCGCCCTGTGCTGGCTGGGATTGGCTCCGGCAGACCCCCGTGACCCTGTAGTCAGGATAGGGCGGGTTGGACGACGACGAACTGACTGACATCAAAGAGGCCGCACATGAAAAGGGAAGGCAGCCACGCACTGATCGCTCAGACCCTCACCAGACGTCACCCGGGACCCCACCGCCCGCTCCGCCCGCTCCGCCCGCTGTCTTTTGTGACGCTTCCCATGTCCTGTCCCAGACCCGATCGTCCCACAGATTGAACGGCTGTGATTGAACCCTTGCTCGTGTGACCGACGAACGTCACCGCCACGTCCTGACTCGACACGCAGGTGGCGCTGCTGTCACCCAGCTGTGCTGTCGCAGTGCAAATGTCAGCCTGCCTGCGGTGTTTCAGGGACGTCTTCATGCCAAGTCCTCTTGTGAATGCAGTGGGCACGGGCATTGTAAAGAGGGTACAGCGGATTGTACACAATAAATGGCCAAATGAGATAAAGTGCTTGGCATTGCCCTGATTCATGCCCAGCTGGCCCTGTGGCATACTTTAATGCCAGTCTGTCCGTTCAATTCCCAAGCCAGCAGTCCGGTTCAGGCTCGTCAGTGCCCAGGCCTGAGAACCCACCCTGGACCGGAGGGTGGTCTTTCACAGGGAGAACATGCGGACCTCGCACTGGCATTGATGTGAGCCCAGGTCTGCAGAGCCACTGCACCATGGTGGGCACCCTTTGGGATGTTTTGTTTTCGGTGGGCTTACCTGCGCTCAGGTGTGCTGGAGGTGACAGTGCGCTGCTCGCTCCCAGCTCAGGTCCCCACCAACAGCCGGCCCCTTTTTTTCTGAGGGTGTCAAGTCGGACAGAGCGATGGAGCCCACCAGGTGGGTGAAGGTCGCTATATTGAAGGACACACACACAGGAGCCTGCTGGTGGTGCTCACTGGTTTATTTATTGACCGGTGCATTTCACACCCACCTTACTAGCACATCGCTGCCCTGGTTAGGGGGGGCTCATTACAGTCCCCAGCTTGGCCAGGGTGGGCCTCAGACACGCAGCCGATACTTAAACTGCACCTCTCGTGTGGGTTGCATGGTGCCAAAGCCCCAGCGGGTGACGTCGATGCCAGGGGTCTCTTCTGCCGGCTCCAGCAGCTCAAAGTCAAAGTAGGAGAGCATGAGGAAGACAAACTGCTTGAGCTCGTTGGTGGCAAAGAAGCGCCCGGGACACATGGTGGCGCCCGCCCCCCAGGGCATGTTGTAGAACTTGAGCTTCTGGCCGTCCTTGTGGAAGTCCACCTTGCGGGAGCCCTCCGGGGTCAGGAAGCGGTCGTATCGGAAGACGTGCGGATCGGCGTGCACGGTGGGGTCCATCTGCACGGAGGCGTGCGGGAAGAGGGCCACGCGGTCGCCCCTGCGGATGTGGTACTCCTTCCCACCCGCCATCTTCAGCGTGACGTCCTGCAGCACGGCCCGCGTCAGCATGGGCGCCGCAGTCATGCGCAGCATCTCCTCCACGGCGCTGTCCAGGACGGGGGTCTGCAGCAGCATGTTCTTAGTCAGATCGATCAGGGGCCCCCCTGGCACCACCCGCTGGCCCGCCTCCGTCAGAACCCGGTCCACTTCGCCCCGCACCGCCGCCATGGCCTCGGGGTGCTTCATGAGGAAGAGCAGCAGCCAGAAGGCGGAGGGCCCCGTGTTCCCCTGGGAGACCCAGAGGAGGCCCAGCATGTAGCGGTCCTGCATGAACTCCTTCATGCCGCTCTCCGTCCTCATCCTCACGTTGTCGGACACCCAGCCGCTCACGTTGTCCCTCTGCCGAATGCGGCTGACGGCCAGCGCCCGCCAAAAGAACCTCTTGAGCCTCTCGGCCTCGGCCTTGTCCTTGGGAGGCAGCACTCCGAACGCCAGGCGAGGGAACAGCTGGTCATACTTGCGAAATTCCTGGAAGATCTCCTGGGCCCGATGGCGGTCCATCTCCTTGGCCTCGCCCTCCGTGCCCGCAGAGTCGAGGTTCTCGTTGCCGAACAGCGACAGGTAGCCGGCCCGGAAGGCAATGCTGTAGCAGAAGTCAAAGAGGCCGGCGTGGCACCACTGCTCCCGGTCGGCGTCGCCCGATTCCAGGCGGTGCAGCATCAGGTTCTGCAGGTTCCTCATCATGGCTTGGGTCATCACCGCCAGTCCCTGGCCCATGAGGTGCTTATTGCTGGTCGTCTCCAGGAACTTGTGCTCCTCGGACATGCTGTGGTAGCCGAAGACGTTCCTCACCAGCTGCCTGGCGAACTTGCTGAAGTCCAGCTTGCTCCGGGCCTCCTTCACCACCGCCCCGAACGAGAGCGGGTCCATGATGAAGGTGAAGTAGTGGCCGGCCAGCTGCACCGTGAAGACGTCACCGTGCCGCTTCTGCATCCGCCGCAGGAACTTGGCCATGTCCCTCCGAAACTCGAGCACGTGGCCCAGCCAGGGAACGGGACCCCTGTCCAGGGGCGGCTCTCCGGGCTTCCTCTGGCGGAAGGCCCCGAGGTAGAAGAGCACGCTGAGCGTCAGGACGACGATCCCGAGCAGCAGAGGAAGAGCGAGAGCCATGGCTGCTGCGGTCATCTGAGGACCGACTGAGGGGGATGCCACCGTGAGATAAGAGGGCCGCTTCCTCTGGCTGGCCAATGGGAGGGCATCTCAGAGGGCACAGAGGCCAGCGCTTGGCGCGCCCAGCTAATCGTTAACCACAACATGGCAGAGCGCAGCTCAGGTTCATTTGAGTTGGACAGACTTTGAGCGGACGAGGCAACGGGGGGACGGCTCAGGTTTACGGGGGTCTTACAGGTAATGAGGCCGAAATGCTGAAAACGGGAAGAAGTTAAAAGAAAACTCTGAGGGGCTGAAGAAGAAGAAGAAGAAGAAGAAGGTTACACGGGAAAAAGGGGACGAATACGAGAGGAAGATGACAAGGCAGTCAGAGAGAAGCTTTAGGAAAGATGGCCGAGGGGATTCTCTGTGTTTTAGCGGTGAAAGTCCAGTCAAGGTGGCACCAGGAGCTGGGCGGTCGGGCAGTGACAGGTGGAGACACCGAGGGAGACGAGCTGCTCGATTCAACGGGCTCGCCAGGGGCGGACAACGGTCATCAAAGGAGGAAACCCTTTAACCCTTTAACCCCCAACCCTAACCAATGTCACCCGCTCCTATAGAAAGAGGGCGTGGCGGGCAGATCGTGCATCTGACGTAAAGGAATGGAAGGAATTATGAAGGAGCAGCACACGTCAAGAACGGGAGGGTCACTGTGGTATGGGGGTCCGCGGCCAGTTTTAAAATAAATCACCGCAGTCACGGCTTTAACGAGGGGCCATGGTAGCGTGGCAGGAGCGGTTCCTGGGCACGATGCGGGCGTTTCCACACTGAAATGCACAGGTGAGGAGTCACCCGTGCCCATAATTGATGCCAGGAGCCACACCTGTGCCACATCCCCATTTAAAATGGAAGCTCAAGTGTGAGGGAGGGAGAGAAGGAAAGAGAAAGAGAGCGGAGGAAGAGGAGGAAGAGGAAGGCAGGAGGCGCTGAGAGAGAGCAGGCAGCTGGGCATGGAGCCCCAAAAGAAGTGTGTGGCCGACACTCGACATGGCGCTTGAGGTGGGGACTCCAGCTGAGCAAATTCAAGGAGCAGGAGGGACGAAGAGGGCTGATGGAAGGCGGCGGGAGTCAGGGCGACTCTTGAGCCCCCCGGCCGTTGGGGGGCACCGAGACTTGGGTGGCTGGCTGTGCGTAGCCAGGGGACGGACGGAAGGTCTGCTGATAGTCTGCTGCCTGCCCTGCCACAGGGCCCGTATGCCAGTTTAAAGGGTCCGACGTCCCGCCGTGGTGTTAACGTTGTTTTGTGGATTTTGACCTCCACTTTCACCTTCTTATTTACTTCTGGACGTGACGTTTGAATCGCTGGACTGTTTGTTTGGTTTGCTTTTTATTTGCACTTTGCACCTTCCCGTTGCTTCGTGTGGCGTCCTCACTGCGCAGCTCATCCTGGGGGTCGGGTTCGAGAGGCTCCCAAAACTGAGAAGAGGGAGCATGGAGCCGACCCGCAGCGTCACAGCAGAGAGACCTCATCAGAGTGGAGTGATGATGTTAAGGGTGACGTCCAGCAGGGGGCGGCACTGGGGCCGCTTTAAATAAATGAAACATTTGGATAGGAATATAAATAAGAAGCTGCTTACGTTCACAGAAGATACCAAGCTGGTGGACTGGCAGATAATCTCGAATGTGCTGAGTCACCACAGAGGGACTTGGGCAGCAGGTGACGTTTAATGACCCCAAGTTTGAAAATCAAGAGTGCACCTGAGGCGCTTGGGAGTAGCAGTGGGCGGGCACCATCTACATCCAGAGAGAGAATGCCAACAGGACATCAGGTTATATAGCGCCCGTCCAAGGAGGTGGCGCTCGGGCTGGTGAGGCCTCACCTGGAGTCCTGGGTGCAGTTTATAGCCTCAGAACAGGTCCAGAGAAGAGCGACGAGGACGACTGGGGACAGAAAGGCCTGAGCTACGAGGACATATCGATGGCAAAGGGACATTAAGAGGGGACACGAGTGAAGTGTTTAAAATGATCCTGCAACGAGAACGGGGGCACACAGCTGGCAACTTGTTAAGGCCGATTCAGATCAAATGTCCAGAAGTTGTTCTTCACGCACATAACCACAGACACGTGGTGACACATGGTGACGCGTGGTGACACATGGTGACGCGTGGTGGGCAGTAGGACTTCAGGCAGGCACCTTCAGATCTCGGCCCGGTGCTCTATTGGGCAACTCCAGCTGGTGGGGCTGAATGGCCCGCTCTCCTCCCAGTTCTTCTAATGATGAGGGGTCACTGGGCCCAGGGTGGTCTGTGTGGTCACTGCAACTGTTTGACTGCTGAGTGGGCTTCGATGGGGTCCTGAGACAACTGCAGTGTCTTGAAGCAGACAGTGGGTGGTGCTCTTGTCTCTCACTGCTGCAGTTTGAGCTGTGCCCCCCCGTTGTGCCCGCTGGGTGGCGCTATGTCTCAATGCCTTGGATGGAGCACAGTGAATTTGCCCCCCTTTTGTGTATTTTGCCCGCTTGCTTTTCCTTGGCTGAGCCAGAGATGTTTCGCTCAGCTCGGTCCTCCCGTTTGTCACCTGCTGCTTTGCTGTTGCGTCACCTGCTCGTTTGTTTACTTCAGGGGGGCCGCCGATCAGCCCCGCCACTGTGAATATCCAGTTTAAACATGGGGACCCCCGAGGACCTGACCTGCTCCATTCACCCTTCACGATGCCCCCATAGTGCCATGAAGAGCACGCGTTTGCCAAAGTCTGACCCGAGTCTGGCAGCCAGAGGGAGAAGCTCGGGGTCTCCTGCCACCTGGCTGTGTACCCTCTGGGGCATCTGATCGACGCAAATCCCACTGCTGACACCACACTGGACATCAACTGGTGGAGTGGCCCTCTGCCAGGACGGGACATGAGGCCACCGAGGGCTTGGCTTAGAAGCCATTTACGGAGTCAGGGACAGGAGGGGACAAGCTGAAGATGGGGAGCCCCCCCGGGCTGTGGTTCTGATTGTGTCTTTTGTTTCTTCGCTGACCTTTGTGGTTTTGTTTTTTCTTTTAGGTTTTCAACCTTCATGAAGTTCATTTGATGTTTTTAACGTGCAGGACACCCTTGTCTGCTGTTGGGGGCGTGGCCCCAGAGGTCATGTGACGGTATGGCAGTCTCCTTCCTTGGTCACGGTGGTCTTGTGGTTTCTCTTCTCCCTTTGAATTTCCGACTCTCGACCTTCTCGCTACCTTCAAGTTCTGATTGCTCATCGACTTTGATCGCCCGTAAAAGGCGGCATATGAAGCAAAGGCCAACCACTTGACTGGCCTCATTCAAGGCGGCCCACCCGAGGTGTTTGTGCACCAAGGCCCACTTTCATAATCCCCAACGAGCCTGGCGGCCCACCACGTGTGTTCATCGCTTCACACAATATCCAGACGGGCTCACAATCCCCTGAGTGACGCCGTCTCGGTCCTTGTGTGCCACCCTACATCTGGGGGTTGACTCGTGTCACCTTTGTGTCACCCTTGTGTTTCCAAAGGCAACCTCAGCTCGCACTTCGAGCTCTGCAGTACAACCCATGGCTGCATGTGAAAGACAGGGGGCGCCACTGAGCCCCCCACACACAAAACAGCAAATCAAAGGGTTTCATTACTAAATACGTCGCCCGCCCAGTTATGTACGCCGTCTCTTCTTCTTTCCTGATTCTCCACACTGCTGCTCCTCCTGGCCAAGCAGTGCCATCTCTTTTATTGGAGACCCAGGAGTACTTCAGCCGTTGTTCTGCGCCGTACAGAATTCCCAAAAGCTACAGAGTATAACTCGCTGCAGCACCCCCTGGCAGCACCCATGGGCTCCAGCAGGGCTGTGCTCGTGGACTACAATTCCCAGCATTCCCTGCAGGTGTCTAACTGGCATCCTCTGCATGCACTGCTCTCCCCAGTCCTACTACACTATCGGCGTCCCGGCCAGGTAAGGATCCCAACTCAAGTCCCCACGTGTCGACCCTCACACCCCCTGAGGCCAACAGAGACAATGCGGCGGTGTGGGGGGGCATTTCAGATGACAATGGGCGTGTGTCACAACAACACAAGGACAAGACAAGGACAACAAGTCGCGTAGTAATAAGTGACGAGAACACGAGGGTCTGGTGTCACGGTCACCTCTTTAAAGACACCAAATGACTGCACTGGCCAAACTGGCATAGTCAGACCACAGAGGTGAGGCAGGACAGGAGAGGGCCGCCTTACCAGCGTCACAGGCTAAGGAGCGTGTGGGTACTACCGGCCAGTGCCCACTGTGCCTATAATCTAAAGGCTGCCATCTTAAATACTGTCAGATATCGATGATGTCAGCCATCGCCTCGTCTGCCCGTCACATGGCTCAGCTGGCATCGAGAAGATGGCTGAGACCACCCAAAAATACACAACTGTGGCAAACACGACGAGAAACAACGTGGAATGGCGGCCTGAAAGACAACAATGAAACAAAGTGCCAGAATGAGGCGCCAGCATGCGGTGGGCATCTTCATCCAACACCAATGACCAGCTCGAAAGATTAGCAATCAGGTGATTACAATGATCAATATGGCCGCCGAAAAATAACAAACAAGACCAACAACCCAAAGGAGGCTGGCGGTTAACCCTGAGGGGACGTGTGGCACGTTAAGCCCAAAGGACTCATGGGACAGCGTTCTGCTGCCACCTTGTGGACGAAATGCCATTAGACTGCAGAAAAGATGATGAAAGAACAGTCTGCGGTAGGGCAGCTCATCAATATTCATGAGTGGGCGGGGTCTTCTACAAAGGAAACCCAGAGGCGTAGAAACGAGGTGCCAATGTGATAGCGAGAGTGACGCATATGCCACCAAACCACCACAATATGCTTGGTGACTTTGGTGACGTGAAACTTCAGGGTGGCAAAAAGACCAAATGATTGTCATCAAGTAGGGGGACAACGTTAGCCCCTTAATCAGTACTCACAATGTGGCAGCTGTCGATGTCGATGACAGGCGAAATGAGGATGTCACTAAACCTGGCACTGTGGTAGCCTACAATAACACAAGGAGGGCACGGCAGATTGGCACTGACATTCTACCCACTCATGCACAAGTGACAGAGAAAACATCACAAAATCCACAAAGACAGGGGCGTCTGCTGTCCCCATTGTGATGTCACGCTGTGCGTTGGTGACTGTCACACGAAGGAGTGCAGTGGACTCTCGACAGGCCTCTCCTGCTGGGACGCCTCATGACACTTCTTCTTGTCTTTGACTCACTAAGAAGGTCACTAAGAACTCGGAGCGCCAAACATCCTCAAACTCGAAACATGAAAGGCCATAAGACAACCTAAAAGCAGAAGTGCATTCTGGGAAGCACAACACGAAAAAAGCAAAAAGCAACCCTGAAAACCGAAAACTGTGACGAAACGAGACGAGGCCCCAGAGGACGGTGGCCTGGGTAAGTGGAGGTCATCGGTGTGCCCGGCCCTTGGGGTCAACTTGTACCAACGGCAGAGCAAAGCAGCGCACAAATAAAAGAAACACCAAAGGAAGGAAAGCAGAACATGAAAAGGGCAGCCGAACGGTGGCAGCAGAGTGGGCACGGTGGCACAGGCCCACTTGGCACTGCGACAAAGACTGCTGCCAGCGTCATCCACTCATCTCTGACCCAAGATGAAGGTGCGGCCTGTCAATGTCATCTTAGCTGTTGGTCACCACTGCAGAGGACTGGCAGGTGACAAAGGAGCATAGTGGCACATGTCAAGTATTCCTGCTGGCTTTGTGGCACTGCGGTGACGAGGACTTGCCTGCTTGACCGCTAAGTCGTAGTCAGCAGAAGTTGCCATCACAAGTGAAGTTCACTTTGCTTCTACTACCCCCCCCCCCCCCCCGGGGGGGGGGCCACAAGTGGGGTGACAGATTTCACAAGGCGCTACTGGCCCTGCTTTGATGGGGGGTCCGTAGTCTCTGCTCAGTCCATGGTGGACACATCAACGGGTACAAAGCACAGGGTCAAAGCCACAAGCGGCCAAGTTGGCCAACAGCATCAGCTGCAAGTTAATGACTCACTAGGGGGGTCAACAGAGGGACATGACATGTGGCACAGCAGGTAACTACTGGACGTCGACCTCGCAGGACGTGGCGTCTGCCAACATCGCTGTGCCCGCCTGATCAGCTTGCAGGCTGAGATGGAGGCCTGCACTGCATTGAAAGGCGCTATACTCCCCCAGACCACAGGCCACTCATCTCGGTCATCAGAGTCTTCATTGTGTGTGACCCCCAGTTGGGCCTTCTGCTGGCTCGTCTGGTGGCATTGGCAGCACTGGCAGCACTGCAGGCCTTTGGCGAGGCTCTCATTTGTGTGCCAAGAGCTTAGAGCAGAGCTGGCATAATGGATGACTAGCTGAGTGGGCTGGCAGGACCTGGTGACAGAAGCCCTTCACATGAAGATGGACCATGAGAGCCATCTTAAGCCCACCTTGGCCCAGAGATGTCCTTGGTGGCTTAGTTCAGCACATGCATGTCTCCTCAGCCAGGGCTTGGACTTGATTGTGTGACGGTGACTAGCGTGTCTCTGTTTAGGACACCTCAGTTCACCTCTGCTTCACGGTGGGCTAACGTGGTCGGGTTGGTGGGCTGCTGATTTGGTGCTCACATGAGATGGGCAATGCGGGAAACATCAGAATTTTCATGTGGACCCCCTTTGGAGTGACGGATGACTTTCAGATCTGAATTGGCAAGCTGGGACGTAATGTAGATTGTCTCTGTATAAAGTGACAGAAATGTCACCTTGCTGTGTATGAATTGAGGTGACATCGGCTTCATGCACCCCCTTTGCTTTTACATCCGTGTTCAAAATGCCAATCAGTGCCAACCTGAGGCCTTTTCCAAACATCAACCTGAAATTCAGAGGATCCAATCACTGGTGCAGGCGACACATCACGAAAAGTCACACCAGAAAATCCAGTGCCACATGAAGAGACAGTGGGCTGAGGACACTTGGTGGCAGTGGTGGCTTTGGCTCCCTGTGGGATCTGACATCTTGGGCTTCATCCACAATTGGAGATTCTCACTTAATTCTGATTTCAAACCAATGGCGTTGGGTCAACTGCTTTTGAAAAGCAATGCTGCCACCTAGTGGACAGGGTGATGGACTGCACTGTGCCAACGTCAATTGTCACCACCACGTCACTTCTCCAGCCAGCACCCAGGGTCCAGGAATACAGGAATAAGTCAGTCAAATGGTGAAAGGGGCTGTGTGTGTCCCAAATAACACACATATCTAAATATCTAAATATATACAGTATAGACGCGTAACACCCGGCCTATAAAGACTGGCGCTCAGTCCTGCGTATGCCCAGCTTTCATTGACAAATTCTTACAATACGCAAAATTCACTGGCGGGGTGTTTGCTCGTCTGTAAGATCTTCACATGTGCCAGAGTTGATGAAAACAATGACACCGCGACACAGAAAGGTGCCATATGGACCCCGAGTCCACGGACCCCTAGAGTAGACATGATAGAATCCAACACCATCAACCCCCGGCCCTGCCTGCTGCCAGCCAGAGCCAACCTACAGTCACACCTCATGAAAGTGCGTCCTCCAGCCACTGGCAGCGTTCATCTGTGACATCGGGCATAATGGGAAAACTGCAGTGACAACACGGACAGCACCAGGGGCACCACCATCACCTGCCAGTCCTTCTAATTCAGGGGCTGTTTTGATGACCCAAAGAGAAGGAGCCTTGTCACCCACCATGTTCTGTGACATCTTCAACACCCTCTGTAGTGCCCTGCGACCCTGGACTGAGCAGGTGCTGAACCGGGATGTGACGATGGACCCGTAGGGCTCCTTCTTGGTGTTTAGGCAAAGTCCGGAGGAGGCACTTCTGGGTCAGGCGGAAGAGTCATAAAGGAGGGACGGTCCATCCCTGCAGCTCCCCCTGGTGGCATCCATGACACCCAGAAGGGCTGTCCCATGGGACTACAATGTCCAGCCTGCCCTGTGGTCTCATAAATGGGAGCAACGACACATGAGTGCTGCCCTCTAGTGTGACGGGGGTGTACAGGATCACTCCCCCAGTCCCTCGATAGATAGATAGATAGATAGAAGTGAAAGGCGCTATATAATAGCCATGGTGTCCAACGAGCTCCGTGTAGATGTTCGTCATCAGGGGATGGAGCCATTTGGAAAGCTTGGTGTGTTTCCAGGAGTGCAGTGGTCTCTGGAATTGTGACATGGGAGAAGTTGGGAAGCAGAGGACTCTTCATAGAACTGGCCAAACTGAGTAACCAGGCAGGAAGAGCTTTGGGCAGAGAGGTGACCAAGAACCCAGTGATCACTCTGACAGAGCCTCATGAGTCCTCTGTTGATTGGAGACCACCAGATGGAAGGAAGGGCGACCAGCTCAGCAGCCCCCCCATCAATCAGGAGTTTCCGGTGGAGTGGCAAGATGGACGCCACTCCTGAGTAAAGGGCACATGGCAGCTTAGAGGACTCTGAGGACATGGCAGAAAAGCTTCTGTGGTCTGATGAGAAGAAATCTTGAAGGCACTCAGTCCAGAGAAGAACAGGCGCTGCTTGTGACCTGCCTAATGCCATTCCTACAGTGGCAGCCTCGTGCTAGGGGGACAGGGAGACTGGCTGGCATTGAAGAGAGGGTGAATGTCACCAAACATGGAGAGGTCCTTGAAGAAGACCTGCTCCAGAGTGCATGCCACCTCAGACTGTGGTGACAGTTCAATGACCCTAAGGACAAGTGTCAGAGTGTCCTTGAGTGGCCCAGCTAAAGCCCCCAAAACACAGAGATCTCAAGATGGCCGCTTACAGAAGCTTGAGAGGATCCACCAGAAAGAACGAAATAAGCCACCCAAATCCAGGGGTGCCAAGCTTATAGAGACCTGCCAAGAAGACTTGAAGTGGGAATTGCTGCCAAAGGTGCTCTGCAAAGTTCTGAGTGAAGGGTCTCAAGACGTCTATGGATGACTTGAATAAGTCTGAGAACCGTTCTGGCATGCAGGTTGTCACTTTGTCCTTATGAGTGTAGATCGATGGCCAAAACTGGCAAATGACATTACAACACAATGAAGTGTGCAGAAGGTGCAGCGGCCTGAGGACTTCTTGAATGCGCCCTACACAGTGCCGTGATGCCGTGGCAACGTCATACTTAAGTATTGTGATGCTAAATACGTCACCTGGGCGTGTCATTTGGGTGTGCCTTAATTTTAGAATGACTCAGAGAGTGGCTCTTAAAGTGTGTGACCAGGACGATAACTCGGGTCAGAGCTCATATGACCTTCTGTTACCAAAATGGTCGATTGCTGCGATGGCCAAAGAAGCTCATTTGTACTTTAAGATTCATGCGGTAGTTTAGCCGGCTGTGGAAGAACATAAACGTCTGGGGTGAACACAAAGGAAGAATAAGTGGAATTGTCAACGAGTGTCACCGTTCATCAGAGTGTCTACCTTTAAGTTGAGATCAAGCCATCAGTGTGTGTGTGTGCTGAGGAGGACATTAAAACAAACACGTCTCCTGTTTAGCCAAAGGAACTCGATCACCAAGACCGATGCCACGTCTTATATGAGGCACTAAGCAAGGCGCTATATAAAAAGGGCACCAGGGGAGAGAGAGGGAGAGAGAGAGAGAGACGTGTCATCGACTGGAAGAGAAGGGAGGAGAGGAGAGGAGAGGAGACTCGCTGGCATCACAGCTGAAGAAGACGACGGACTAGGAAAGCGAAGGCTGGCAGTGTCACCCTGATTCCAATCAAGCAGCTTGTGCGCCTTATGTGAGTGACGCTGAGGGCTTTCTGCAGATGAAACAGAAGGAATTATGGGAGTCCAAGTCTGGGTGCCGCTTCGTCCTGTTTGTCTGGTTGGGCGATGAGCGATGGCATAAGGCGGCCCTCTTTGTTCGTGGGAAGTTCTTTCAGGAGCGCTGATGTTCTTGTGTCACCGCTGACTGGGAGCGGACCCCGATCACGGTGACTCGCAGTGTCACTCATTTACGGGGGGCTGGGGTGGGGGACGGATCGACACGCCCGTGAGTGAGCCCCTTCTAGCCGCGGCCCCCTTAAGCGCTGTTATTAACGGTGCTGATGACGTGAAACACATCTGACGAGGTTCACCATTCAGGCCTTTCTGGGATTGACTTGCCCGCCGAGGTTAACCCGCCCTCTCGTCAAGCCTCTCCCACAGTGAAACAAGGCGCCTCATTCGATTTTCTTTCTTTCTTTCTTTCTTTCTTTCTTTCTTTCTTTCTTTCTTT
>JANRMT010062817.1:413394-443862 GCA_026402145.1 Polypterus bichir lapradei | reverse complement strand
TTCTTTCTTTCTTTCTTTCTTTCTTTCTTTCTTTCTTTCTTTCTTTCACCTGAGCATTGTCGGGCCAAGACCCCCATGGAGCCCCCAGGTCCACATGAGCTCTGCCGAGTTTTGATTCTTGAATTTCCTGAGATGGCCAGACCCTCACACACACAGGTCAGCCGGGGGGTCCTCTGTCTCGCTCCTGGGGGTCTGCGGTTTCTTGGCATTGTCTTCCACCTGTGGTTTGTTCTCGTTTTTCGACATTTTGTGATCTTTTGGACTCCTCGCTCCTTCCCTTTTTTCTCCTTTTCATTCGTTTTATTCTTCTGCACAAACACGAGTGCACACTTTGGAGCAGGGGGTCTGCAGAGGTGGGGTCTCCTTTGTCATTTCCATCTCACTATTAACCGGTTATGGAAACAGGAGACCAGTAAAATCTGAATGGCACACTTTCAAACTAAAAGAAGCCACTAGAAGCTCTGAGACGTGACAAGATGTGACAAAATGAAACATCAAGCAGGCGAATGCTGAAAAGAAAACCTGCTGTCACAGTCGCCCCTCCTGGACCAGAACTGAGGACCCCACAAACCCTTCAGATTTCTTTTCAGAATTTAATTCCTGCTGAGGAGCCATCAGAGTGGCAGGGGACAATAAAAACCTGTCACTTGGACTCGATGACGTGTTGTGGGATTTGCCATCAAGGTTGGACGTCACTGGTGCAAGATAGGGGGCGCTATATGAAAATAAACTCCACTGAGTGGAATTGAATTAGGGCAGGTGTCTGGCAGAAATCCAACAAATGTAACGGCATACCAGGCAGCACAGGGGGCTTAGCCTGGCCCAATGCCCCCCTGGAGCCAAGCCTGGCCCCTGCTATGCCCACAGGTTTTCATGTCTCCTTGAGCTCATCGTCTGTCAGCCATCGATTAGAACAGACCTGTGGTGTGAGCTTTCCATTCGGCTCTTCTTATTAGTGACGAGCAGTGCGGACACGGGTGCCAATGGCGCTGAATGCGATGGCAGACCAGCAGGGGAGTCATTTTCACTGGGGTGCTACAAGAGGGCATCAAAAACTAAAGAGAGGAAGACAAAGGGGGCACCACACGGGCACAGCGTGCCAGCAGTGCACTTCAGAAATTCGGCCAGCAGGTGGCGCTAATGATGCACATTCCTCCTGACAGCTTGTTAGGTGACACGTGGCACGGGCGACGACTCTGGAAATGCACGTGTGTGTGTGTGTGTGTGTGTGAGCACCTGCTCAAAGGGCATCGGCCAATGTTGAGAGCTCCCACCTTATTAGAAAGAAAGAAAGAAAGAAAGAAAGAAAGAAAGAAAGAAAGAAAGAAAGAAAGAAAGAAAGAAAAAGCAAATTATACAAAAACAGAATCAATGGGGGGGTCTTTCTTCTGCCGCACTGCTGCTTTACAAACTGGAAGTTTGCTTAAAATCGAAAGCGCTGGCCGTCCTGGGATGTCACTGGGTGGGCACTTCATGGACTCTGAGGTTCACCACCAGGCGCAGCCCCCCCACCCCGTCCTCTTTTGCTCGTGTCACCCGGACATCCCTGACATGACAAGTACCGATGGCAGATGTACTACTAGTAGAAAGTTCACCTCGCAGTCCCTGCTGCCCGCTGCTCTGAGCTGCCCTGTTGGTACGAAGTGCTGATTTACTGCACCACAAATATTTCTTAAAGAACGTTTTCAATTTCCATATTCAAATAACACGACGCGTGCAGTTAATTTGTCTCGAGTGGACGCAAGGTGTCGCGCATGCGAAGAGATCGAGAGCCGGTGCAGCCAATCTGCCCATGTTGGCACCTGCAGAGGGGCAAATGCCCACGGGCAGCACTTGGTGGACTCGCCAGATGAGCCTTAACGCATGAACAACAAAGAAAAGGACTGACCGAGTGTGTGAGAAAAAAGGAGGAAGTGAAAGGGGTGGAAAGGCGCTATAAACACGACGGCACAAAGAACGAGAAGAAGGGAGGGGAGAGAAATGAAAGGAGAGGGAGAGAGAGATAGAAAGGAGGAAAAAGACAGTGATAAAGAGGGAGGAGAAGGAGAAAAGCAAAGAGGAAAAAACAAACGAGTGAAATGGAGAAAAACACGGGCGTAAAGCAAAGGGCCAAAACTGGCACGGTGCCCACTGTGCCCTGAAGTTTTCCAGGTCAACGTGGATTTTGCTTCTTCTTTTCCATCGCACATCTGGTGCCTCATTTCCAGGTAGAAGGCCTCAGACAGATGGCATCATAGCACATTTTATTCACATAGCGCCTTTGCCATTCCTGGGGCCTGACTGTTATATAGTGCCTTACCTGGTGTGGAAAGGGCTCGGGATGGTAGCCCCCGCTTGTTGCCAGTGCCCTTCAGCCCTGGCCTCGTTGTCACTCTAGCCACCTAAACTGTGGTGACCTTCCTGGTTGTGACGCAGTTCACTGCACTTAAAGGTAACTTTCAGGTAAATGCAGTCCACCCTCCATTAGTCGCCTCTCCCCTCCCTCCCTCACTTTTGGTAACTCATCAAAATGAAGGGCACTTTATAAAATGACAGGGTCACAGACTCGTAGCTGTTGACCTGCCACTTACTGTCACACAGACACCTGAATGTCACAAAGCACACGCAGAATGCAGCTCACTGCAGAATGAGCTTTATTATTAGACAACACGATACACTTTGTAGAAAGGCGCTATATAAAAGCCCGGTGGGCACTCTCGAAAGTGACACTAATTCTGTACTGTACTTGTAAAGCGCCACGGGACAGACACCACGGAAAGGCGCTATATAAGACCAAGATGGAATGAAGGTTGCACTTGAGTCCCACCATTTAGACAGTGAAGCCCCTTTAGGACAAGCCATCTTGGAGCTGAAGCAAGACAAGCACGTCACCCCTAAAACCTCAGTCGGTACCGGAACTGGACATCCCGGGTGGGCTGCATTGACCCAAAACCCCAACGGGTGACATCGATGGCAGGGATCTCCTCGTCAGGATTCACCAACTCAAAATCAAAGTACGTCAGCATGAAGAAGACAAACTGCTTGAGCTCGTTGGTGGCGAAGAAGCGACCCGGGCACATGGAGACCCCGGCCCCCCAGGGCATGTTGTAGAACTTCAGCTTTTTGCCATCTTTATAGAACTCAGTCTTTTTGGTGCCCTCGGGCGTGAGGAAGCGGTCGTACTTGAAGGTGTGGGGCTCGGGATGAATTCTGGGGTCCATCTGGACGGCAGTGTAAGGAAAGAGAGAGACGCGGTCCCCTTCTCGAATGTCGAACTCCCTGCCATCCGCCATCTTCAGCTTCATGTCCTGTATGACGGCACGTGTGAGCACGGGGGCCGCAGTCAGTCGGAGCGTCTCCTCCACGGCGCTGTCCAGCACAGGGGTCCTGAGGAGCATGTCCCTTGTGAGGTCAATAGGTGGGCCTCCAGGGTAGACCTGCTGGCCAGTTTCCTTCAGGACCCTGTCCACTTCTTCCTTCACAGCCTTCATGGCTTCGGGGTGCTTCATGAGGTAGAGCAGCAGCCAGAAGGACGACGGTCCCGTGTTGCCCTGCGAAGCCCAAAGGAGTAAGAACATGTACCTGTCCAGCATGGACTGCGCCATTCCACGGTCCTCTCGCTCCTGACGCTGGTCCGTCACCCAGCCGCTGGCATTTTCCTTCTTCTGCACCTTCTCCACAGACAGCACCTTCCAGAAGAGCCTCTTGAGTCTCTCAGCCTCCATCTTCTGCCTGGGGGGCAGCACACCATAGGCCAGGCGGGGGAAAAGCTGGTCGTACTTGCGGAATTCGACAAAGAGCTCGTCAGATTCCAGGCGATCCATCTCGTGCCCTTTGTCCAGGCTGCCGGCCGACTCTGCACTGGTCGTGCCAAAAAGGGCCAGGAAGCCGGCCCGGAAAACAATGTTGTAGGAGAAGCGGAAAAGTCCGTCCCGAGTCCAGGCGCCCGGCCCCTCGGCCGAGCCGAGGCCGTGCAGCATCAGCTTCTGCAGGTTGGCCGTCATGGCCTGAGTCATGAGCACCAAGCCGTCCCCCATCAGGTGCTTGTTGCTGGACAACTGGAGCAGCTTGTGGTCCTCCTCCATCGAGCGGTAGCCGAACACCTTCTCAACCAGCTGCTTTGCAAACTCTGTGAAGTCCAGCGTGGACCGGGCTTCCTTGACCACGGATCCAAAGGACAGGGGGTCCATGAGGAAGGTGAAGTAGTGCCCCCCAAGCTGCACCGTGAAGATGTCGCCATGCTTCTTCTGCATCTTCTGCAGAAACTTTGCCGTGTCCCTTCGGAAGTCCAGCACATGTCCCAGCCAGGGCAGGGGGCCTTTGTCCAGCGGGGGCTCTCCGGGGCGTCTCCTCCGGAAAGCTCCAAGGTAGTACAGGGCACTGGTCAGGCAGACGAGCAGCGCCAGCAGGACGGGCAGCAGGAGGGCCATGTCGCCAGGGGCTTCGAGCAGTGGAATGAGAGCTCGGCGGGCGAGGAGGAATGAAGGGAGGGACGAGGACTCCGCCCCCCTGCGAGCGGCCGGCCAGTCAGGGCACTCGGGGGCGTGGCCTCCAGGCATACACACTCCTTGTTATCTCTTCGAATAACGAGAGTGGGGGAGGGGGGCGCAGCTGGAGGTCCGACTGCGGCAAAACGAAGCCCCCGAATTGGCGTTCGGACAGACGCGACACGCCGTTCGCTCTTTACTTTACTTTACTTTACTTTGTTTGGTTTTTTTTAAACTTCGCCGTTTCACGTTGGCTTTATGGCAGGAGGAAGAGGGGGAGGGGGATGCTCGGAGCATCAGGCGCTGATTTTAGGGCGCGTTGTCGCACCCACCACACGACGAACCACCCTGATTGTGACCCGAGTTCAGCCGTGCAACGGGTGACACGTCAATGCTACCCACCCCCGAGTTTCCTCTGTAGGCAGACTAAGCGACAAATCGACGGCGCCCTCGCGCGCATGCGCAGAAGTGGCACGAAACCGCAGCCTGAGTGTCCACAAGTCGCGAATCTCCTCACCTTCTACTGTATAGCGCCTTACACAGCCGGCGACAAGGGCGTAACAAGCAGCAGTAGGACCCCAGCGTCACTGTTCTTATGGCGCCTTTAAAAAGAGAAAGGAAATAAAACAAAGAAATCCCAGACTACGGACACGGCTGAAGCGCCGCCCTCAATATAGCGCCCTGCAGGACAGCTTTACGCGCTAAACGGGGCCAGCTGTGAGGACCCGCTCAATCCGTGCCACCCAGACCCGGTGCCATATGGCGCCTTCCAAGGCATCTACTGACCTCCTCGAAGGGCGTCACAGAAACAGAAAACGATAACATCAGCGGAGGAATGAAGTCGAGCCTGACTGCCATGGGGGTCGCCTGGGGGCGGTGATACAACACAATGCCATTTATTATCGCAAGGGGGGCCCTGACTTTTAACAGCCCCCCAGCCCCCTTTCCAAAGGCACAGGACAGGACCCCGTAGTCTTCAGTACAACAGGACAGGTGAATAGTGACAGCACGAGAGCAGAGTGGCTGATGTCACATAAGAGGATTCCAGATTCGTCACTGCATGTCCGGTGATATAGCGCCTTGACGACAGCAGGGGCTTTACAACGCGCTGGTGAGACCCCATCTGGGGTCCTGTCCCCATAAAGACACAGAAGAAGTGCTGGGAGAAGCACAGAGACGTGTGACAGGCTGAAGGGCCAAAGAGCTGAGCCTTTTAGCTAACAGAGTTTAAATGGGGGGGGGGGGGCTGACCAGGTGGGTTCAAAATGAGGCCAGCGGGCCGAGACGGTGACTTTAAAATGAGGTCATCAAGGACAAGGGGACACCGCTGGAATCCGCACAAACAGTAAGAAGAGAGCCACCGACACGTGGAATGAGCGACCAGGTGGAGTTTAGGGACCCTCGACTTGCTGTTCATTTGGGGGAGTTAAGTGCTTTGTTGGGCTGAATGGCCGCTTGTCCTCATGCTGAGTGTCCCCATGTCTGACACACGACAGTCACAAGATGGAGTCGTGCTTTATTATCTTATGAATAACCTCAATGCTCCCATAGACGTGTTTGAGTTTTGTTTTATAAGAAATCCTGAAGGCTCAGATCGAAACCCGAATTCCCAGAGCTGTGCTTCTTCCTATAACTGACACAAGAATGCTGGGAAATCCCACAAAGGAATCTTGGGAAACCACAGCATTGGTGGGCAGATGGGTGGACGCTGAGTGTGAATCTGCGGTCGAGGGGTCGGACGGCCACAGCCAGACGTGTAGAACTTCAGGGTGGAAGACCACTTCAGAGAGACATTCCTGCCCCCAGACCCTCCATTCTAGTCCTCTTTTGCCCACCCAATCATCTTCCATACCCCCCTTATCCTGGGCAGGAAGTTGGGGCCTCTGCCAGGCAGCATAGAGCACAAGGCAGGATAAACAACTGGACGAGGATGCCAGGCCATCATACACACACACACACGAGGGGGCCCCTTCCTGTTGTCCCAGGGGTCACTTGTCACACACACATTTAACACCTGCAGGGAGTGACGGGTGGGGGGCCATTAGAATGGAGGCACTGCGGGGGTGGCATACGGAGCGTGGGGCGGTTCTGAAGGGGGATTCAGTGGAGTAAATGACACTGCGGATGACAACTTTTAAAGGGGGCTACAAGGACTTAGGACACGGCGGGGTCATTATCAGAATCTGTCAAATAGATGAACAAAAACGGTGATGAGGCTGAGCTGAGGCTTCCAGATGACTGGACATTTGGGGGACATCCTGTTCAATGACCTTGGACTGAGCTGATGACCCACCCAAGACACCATCACGTCTGCCATGGAGGGGGTCCCATAGAAGTTTGTGTCAAATTGGTTTGTGTGCGGATGTTTGACCAGTGGGGGTCTCTCTCATTTTTCAGTGGTCTTCACTCCAAGGTGAGGTGTCTTAAAGTGACTCTGTGGTGTCTGCGGGTGTCCTGTGTGTGTGGCTGATTGTAGAAGTGAGGATTTGATTATTAATGAGTTACATGTGGACTACCCGGCTTAGGTGGGCCGAAATCTAAACAATCAACTTAGACCTCCGTGTTAGTGTCTGCAGTGCGCCATCTGTTGGAATGGATTTTGTAATGTGTGCAGTAATAAAATGAACTGCATTTGTCATTCCAACAGATGGCGCATGACAAACATCAAAACATGCATGACTACAGAGCTCTGTGATGCGCCATCTGTTGGAATGAATGACAGAGAAATAGCAGTTATGGTGACACACACTTTATCTTTTTGTTAAGGGGGATTTTTGTGTGTTCACTCTTTTTTTAGAAGGACCCCCTGTTGGCTTACAGCATCGCCGTTCTTATTAATAGCAAAGGGTCTTCTAAGGCAGACAACTGGTGATAACAAAGGCTACAATGAGCCCCTGAGTGTCTCCCCCTGTTGGGCTCATCCTACTGGTGTGTTTTGTTTTTTATGTGATTTTAATTTATTATTTTTATTTATTTAATTTGCTTTTGTGTTGATGTTTTTGTTTTATCGCTGGCACTAAGGACACAACTGGTGCCAAAGTGACATTTGTTGAATGTTGTCCTCCTCCTCCTGTCCTCTCTTTTGTGCTCATTTCTGACTCGGCCAGAGCTGCCAGCTTTACGTTTGTAGTTGGCGCTGAAATGTGCCCTCACGGAGTGGTGCAGAGCTTCTGGCTTGGCATTTCTGGTCACACGTGGTGACGTCATTTTCAGTTCGGTGACAGCAGTTACTGCCGTTCATTGCCAGTGCCCCATGCCACTGATTTCTCCATGAAGTTCATTCCTGTGCGAGACGTCGTGCGCCACTTGGGCTGTGCTGAATGGTGAAGTCAGGAGGCTCGTCACGGAGTTCGGCAGACTGGCAAGACGTGTTTCTCTGCCAAAGGCTTGGACAGAAGACACTTGGGGTGGCAGTGCAGATCTCCTGTCACAAATTTGCTGAGCTCAGGCACGCCTTTCACTTGAAACTGTTGGTCCACTTCATCTTCATTCTCAATCTGTGGGGTGAAGCGTGCCAGCCGGGCGACACAGTGTGGCCAGAGGACCCTCGCTGGCTTCGGTACCTCATTTGTGTTTGCAGGCTGTCGGCCGCTTGCCTGTGATGTCCACTTGACTCGCTGGCTGCTGCATTCAGTGAGGTGACACACTCATCGTGTGACGTAGGGACAGTACGGTAGGCCTGCTGGCAGATCTCGTGGTGCTGGCACTGACACTAAAGGAGGTCATCGGAGCAGACAGTCCACTCAACACTAAACACTCCATCGTGTTCATGTGACGCACCGAATCAGGACCCTCTGCACACATTTGGTGTCACCGAGTCATCCAGCAGCGCTGGCCTTCAGCATCTTCAGTGTGTCGGTGGCCCGGAGTTCTCCAGAAAGCTGCTTGTGCTTGCAGCTGTTTCAAAAGTGGCTGAGTGACATTTTCATGTGTCAGGTGACATGAGTCCTGCAGCAAGGTGACAGCCACCATACTGTGGGAACAGAAAAGAATCAGCGACCCAGATTACGGCTATTTAGGGACAGTGATTTCTTTTTTACCCATTTACAGACCGTCCATAAGTTTACAAACAGTTGGCAACCCTGGCACAGCTCACCTGCTCTGGGTGTGACGTTAACCTTCATCAGCCCTGCAAGCAGAGAGGAATAATGGGTTGGTGGCACTCCAGCCACCTTAAAAGTCTCCCACTGTTCCTCTCCACTCAAACCAGTGTGCTGCTGCTGCAGGCTCACCCGTTGCACGGCTGCGCTCGGGTCCTAATTTGGGATCCTGAGGTGGTTTGTCACGTGGTGGGCAGACTCCTAACCTCCTCCTCCTCCTCCTCCTCCTACCAAGTACAGTTTTATCCTCAGTCATGGTGGTCCCTGCTGCTCTTACTCCTTGTCACCTGTAACCAGCAGCACTTCAAGCCCCTGGACAATAACAGGTGGAGACACCGTGAGGGGGCTCCCCATGTTCAGGTGGTGGGCTTCATGGTGGCTGGGGGTGCTAATGCTGTCAGGCAGATGGGAAATCCAAGTTTCCGAATCCAAAATTTCACACAAATTCAGAGAAAACAAAATCCTCCCAAGTTGTGACATAGTGGTGGCCTTTCATCTCCAGCCAATTATTTGAATAAACAACTCGGCCAGAAATGAAACATCCAAAGTGGATGCCTCACGATGGCACCGGAGTGTGAAGGTGACATGTCACAAGGCACCTCGAGACCCCCTCAGAGGAGGCCACAGGTAGCCGTCCCCACCGACCAGTAACCAATAATTATTATTAATTGAAGTCAGTAAAGAGCAGAGAGGTGGAGGTGGCACTTTGTCCCGAGTCAGTTTCGTTGGTCTGTTGAACCTTGGCACACTTGCAGCAGATAAGCCAGCAGTTAAAATGGCGGGCACAGTCCTCCTGGCCCCGGGCCTCACAGATAAGCCTGGCAGGTGACTGTGTCGCCTCCTGCGGTGGCCTTGACCTCGTTTCGACAAGTCCCAGCGTTGCGCTGAACTGGACCCCTCCTAGTGTGTCAAGGCCTCCATTAAGCAAGCGAAGCAGTCTGGCGAGGTGAAGGTCACCTCAGATTCCAGAAATTCCACCTGCTGAGATTCAAGTGAAGCTCACGTGAACGGCGTCTTTGTCATCGTCACAGGCAGCAGTTTACACGTTGGTGTCTGTATGTCCTCGGTCTGTGACGAGCTGACAGATGTGTGCCATCACGTCCAGTGCTGGCCAAAGCCTCCGGCCGACGGGACACTGCAGCCTGTGAGCAGCGGCGTCCAGACTGGCACTCTGGGAAACACTCAGTCAGCCCAGTGGCCACGCGTCCTTGGCAGTGAGAACGTCACTGTGTCCTGTGCCCGTGACAGTAAATGAAGTGAGCTCAGAATGTCAGCATCGTGAGCCGGGATGTGAACGACGATGCCATGTTCTGTTCTGGGCATGACTCGGGGGCACCGCATGTGTGTTTTGGGTCTCCCGACCCAGGTGAGCCAGCCAGTGCCAAGCTGGCCCGTGTCCCCGTAGCACCTGCACTTCATAGCTCACTTCTTCTGATCCTCGGCCATCTGGAACATTCGGCCTCCTGTGTCACACTCTTGGTGCCCTGACGTTGTTCATTAATGCCAAGGAGATTTTCGGACTTGTCTGCCCAGGCTGCCCACCTCCAGCAGTCCACATTGAAGGTCAGCAGATGGGAGGACGACGTCGGGGCTCCAGGTGGACATGCTAAGGACAAAGCAGATGCTGCCAATCCTCTTTGGGTGACGGGGCAGCTCTGCTTCACCAACAGAATCCCAGTGTGACTCTCCTGTCCGGGGAATTTGTCTTGATGGCACCGGTGGGACATACGAGGACAACCGAGAAGAAGACGAAATATAAAATGATTAAATATCACGCAGCGTACAGGAGAACAACAAAAATAAAGCGGGCATCTCGTCAGTTTTACACTCTGATGCAATGAATTATTCAAATTAAGGCTCAAGGGTAAACTAAATGGAGCTTAAAGCTTAGGCACAGGGAGTCCGCCTCACCTTAGAGAGACCACCAACTTGAATTCCCAAGGTTAGAATGAGGTAAACGAGTAACACACACCCCTCCAGAAAGTGGGGATTCCCCGTGAGGATCGAGCGAACAGAACAGCCGTGTCACCAAGGCGGCATTCCCATGAGTGGGTGGGACGGTTGACAGGAGGGCTTCAGCTGTTTGGAGGGGCTGATGAAGTTCTGCACATTCAGAGTCAGGTGACATGAGGTCATCAGAAAAACACATCAAAGACGACAGATTGTTGAACTGGGCGGAGACATTCGTGTGTGCCAATCAAGAAACGTTTGGCATTCTCAGCTGGGCTGCCATCTTTGATGACGGAGGATTAAAATGTGCAGGCAGAGATTTGGAGGGGAAGCTCAGGTCGCGTGTTGAGGTGGCGCGTTAGTTGAGCTTTCACCGCATGAAGACGCCTGCCACAGGGAAGTCCCAGGATCAGGTGGCGTCCCAGGTGACGTCCCAGGTGAGTCGGATCGGCGATGATCTTTGCGGCCCTCTTTCGTAGCCTGGACTCGTGCAGGACTTGAGTGTGAGGTCAGTTACAGCCCACCATCCTCTCGTGGGCTCTGAAGATGCGCATTGAAGATGAAGAGGCAGCACCAAACCAGACCGTTGCAGTCGAGGTCAGAGTGAACTCAGTGATGGCGGTGTACAGCTTGAGGAAGGTGACGCTAACAGGCCTGATAAGGCGCTTTGTCATTCTGGGTCAGCTGGTGTTGCCAATGGCATTGCAGATTCATGGTGCCAACTATAGCGGGGCCTCAGCTGAGGGTGTCATGTAAATGCATGTGATAAACCTGTAGAGGGCAGTAGAATGCAGAATTATGAATAAGTCTGGGGGGCGTTGTGGCCGCCAGTAGGGTAGCATGTAGTTGGGATGGTTTGCCGTTGTTTAGATTTGTAATGAAGTTCACTTACAGAACCCAGGTTAGGTTAGGAGCGGGCACTGATACAGTGCATTGCCGCACCCACCACACGGTAAACCAACTCAGGATCCCAGATTAGGACCCGAGTGCAGCCATGCAACGGGTGACACCTCAGCACCACACCAGTTCAGATGGAGTGGAACAGTGGGAGGTTTTTTTTATGGTGACTGGAGTGCCAATTGTGCCACCAACCCCCATGTTTTTCCCTGCAGGTTGGAGGGCCCACTTGCAGGGATGGATGCAGATGAACGTCATACCCAGGACGGTTAAGGGCCCAACAGAGCAGAGACCCTTTTGGCATTTTACGGGATTTGTTAACAAACAGCACATGGTACCAGAAGTGGGGTTGGGGAAGGTCTCTAGAAGTTACTTCTGAAGAGGGAGTGAACGACAGTTGAAGTCCAGTCGCCGACGCACAAGTACGAGTAACAGCTGAGTTGGCCCCAGTAAGTCGGGGTGGAGCCGCGTGGACCTGTGGATGGAGAACGGCGAGCTTTCAGACAAGAAGCGTGGAGGATTGTGCTGCTGCAGCCGTCGCCGGCCGGACCCCACGTGATTGAGCTACTCGGTACATTCAGCTCTGCACAGCAAACACCGAGTGGAAGACACGAGAGGTGCGCCCATCGCACTCAACCCCTCGGTGGCAGACTTTCCAGAATTTCTTAACGGACCTTAAATGGGGGGGCTAGTTGGTGTCATTCTGGAGAACTGCAAGAGTTCACGACGAAGGGTCAAATAGCATGTGGCTCTCAAAATGAAAAACTGAAAGAACGGAGACGATTAATGAATGTCAGGTAAATGAGAGGGCACAGCAGCGGCAGAACATTAACAGGAGCAGCGGGAACGTGAAGGAAAAACGGGATCTACGGAAAAAAAGCAGAAACAAAAGTCACAAATTGAATTGTAAAAGTGGGCTGCGTTTGGACACCAAAGTGTGGACGACTGAGACGTTTTACTAAACCTTTAATGGCCGTCATCAAGAGAAACCCAGAGACGCCCGATGAAGCCTCGCCGCAATGACTGTCATGTGAAGTACGAGCTGTAGATGGACATCCTGGACAGGAGAGGGGTTGGTTCCTTACCCGGATGGTAGGACTGAAAGGGATGGATGGACAGCCCACCAGGAAAGAAAGGCGTCACTTTTTACCCACCCCCCCCCCAGCATGCTAGATGGCAGCAGCCCCAGATGTTGGTGCCCCCTAGGAAACCAGCAAGGCATGCTGGGAGATGTAGTTCGGCAGAGCAGCCATGCTGGAGTCACTGGGGGCCACGAGAGGGCGTTGCTCCCTGCTGTGAGACCCCAAAGTGCTTCCATCGGGCATTGGCCCTGGCACCGGTGGTCTGTAATAAAAGGAGAGGAGAGAGCACCTGTGCTGGTGTGACATACCTGAGGTGATTTGGGTAATAAACCCGCCTTTATTTGAACCCTGGACTGTGCTGTGTGTGCTCGTCTTGAGGTTTGGGCTGATGGCGAGCACATCGTGTTCTGTCACTGCAGCCGAATGAGCGTCCCGCAGGAGTTCACGGAGAACGTCCCACGTGAAGTCCAAACAGACTAGAGCAGAAACACAGAAGACGATGCACGCTGGTGGCCTAAACGTCCTGGCAGCATCGTGAGCAGAACAGAACTGTCGGTCACAAGGCTCATTTAGGGGAGCCCAGCTGGTGCTGATGTTCATAACGGGCTCTTCAGCTGTGACACGTCCTCAAAGCATCAGAGAGGACAAACGACAGAAGCAGAGGTCACCTCTGGAGCCGACTTGTGCCACCCTGATGCTCTGACTGTTTGTCGGATTACCCACAGATGGCATTGCCGTCAGATTCACCTGCTGCTCGTGTGATCTCACAGATGGCGTCGGTCCCCGAGAGGACTTTGTTTGAACTGTGTGCAGGTACAGAACTTCACGTCAAGTCCTCGGTGCGCTCAGTCAGACAGCAAAGTGGAGAAACGAGGGCCAAACACAGCAACGGGGGTCCATCTTCAGCTTCATGAAGCTCCGTTAGTATCCCACCAGCTGAGATTTTAGTGGGCCAGACGTCACGTACTGCCACAAATGGTTAAGCCACAAGAAAACACAGAAGCACTTGAGAAATACGCAAAAAGAGAAATTCTGAGACCGCTGAGACCCCCAGCAAAGGGTTTAAACACTTGGGGTCCACGAGGTCTTCACGATCCAAACAGGGGATGGACAAACTCTGAGGAGCAGTCAGAAAATCAAAAAGCCACAGACCACCAGACCAGCAGGCTGACGAGGAGGCCTTCCTGGATGGATGTGCCACCCCAGTGTAGCCGAGCCAATGCCATCGCCCACCAGTAACGAGAAGATCTGCTCAAATTGGACAAATAAAATAAAGATGTGATGCAAATGTGCACTGAGAGAAGCGCTCAGCTGTCCTAAATGATGAGATACGGACGCACGCCAACCCTGTAGAGGGCAGCAGAGCAAACGTCGGGAGCAAATGTCACGCGTGGGGCAGAAGATGCTAGAGCTTTGCAGAGCAGCTGGCACCAGCAGCTGAGATGTTGGCACTGTAATTGAGTTCACCTCTCAAAGTCTCATTAAAGTACAGTGGAACCTCGGTTTCCGAGAAACTTGGTTTACGAGTGTTTTGCAAGACGAGCTAAATTTTTTAATACATTTTTGACTTGATAAACGAGCGATGTCTTGCATTACGAGTAGTATGGATACGCTTTGTCTGCTGAGCGTCATGTGATCACAACTGAGCTGATGGTCCTCTATCTCTCTCTCTCTCTCCCTCCTTATCTCGCTCGCTCGCTCACGAGTCTCTCTCTCTCTCTCTCTCTCTCTCTCCCTCCTTATCTCGCTTGCTCGCTCATGAGTCTCTCTCTCTCTCTCTCCTTATCTCGCTCGCTCGCTCACGAGTCTCTCTCTCTCTCTCTCCCTCCTTATCTCGCTCGTTCGCTCGCGCGCGTCTCTCTCTCTCTCTTCTCTTGAGGGTAATCGTCTCCTATTCTCCGTCTGAGTCTGTGTGCCTCACTCATATAGTCAACATCTGTACGAGCGTATACTGTTTACTACAGCATTGTGACTGTGTGTGTGTGTGTGTGTGCGTACGCACGTGTGTGCTGTGAAGTGCAAGTCCCCGTCTTGCGCCCCAAAACACGAAGCCGAGTCTCAGTACTTTAACAACACCAGCTTTATTCGGCTTGAAACAGCAACAGCGCGGTTATTTATTGTAGTGGGATCTTTCTAATGTTCCTTGTATCACCCATTGACGGCAGGCGCTTATAGCATGTCTGCGATCTTTTTGGATGCGCTTATACGGCGAACTGATACAGCGCTGGGAGACTGCGATTGCAGCTTTGGGACGCTCTTCCGCATGTCGTCCCGTTGGGTGGAATCCTACATGAGTTTAGAAACTCACTCACACCAGCCATGATTCTTTTTAAAGGTAAAGTGCAGGTTCATTTGTATTATGTATTTTACTTTATATTTTGTATTAATCATTTTTATATGAATAGTTTTGGGTTGTGGAACGAATCATCTGAGTTTCCATTATTTCTTATGAGGAAATTCACTTTGATATACGAGTGCTTTGGACTGCGAGCACGTTTCCAGAACGAATTATGCCCGCAAACCGAGGTTCCACTGTATGTGCTTCAGTCTCCCTCTACCTTGGCATTGCATTGGCATGCTGCTGCTTCTGCCCTGCTCCACATATGGGGGTCAGACGATGGAAAATGAGATGATGGGTCCCTGCCTTCCAGAGCTTGGGCCTTGTGGTTTTACACCCTGCTGCTGCCTCCCTTGCTGTCTTTGGTGTCCCCTCAGGGACCACCTTGCTGGCACCGACCCCCCTGGCTCTGCCCAACACCTCTTTCTGTCGTCATGTCCCGGTGTGAACATTATTATGAAGTGCTTCTTGTAACTTTTCAGCGTATCTTGTCTCTTCCTGCCCATAAAGTCCTCAAAGATGCCCACTAGAGGGGGAATTACCATGAAACCCCTGGTAGTTACAATGAGGGCAACAAAGAATCTTAAAAAATAAAAAGATTTATTTTAACAAAAGGCTGTTAAACAGAAATAAGCTCTGTGGAGCACAAAGAAGCAGGAGGCAACACCTTCAAAATATTCAAACATACAAAAACAGAGTTAGGGCTAAATAAATCAGAAATCACCCAAGAATTCACAATGAACCGCAAGGGACTTCATACAGCTGTGCTCCCCATACCCACAAAACAGAGACCACCAAGGTGCCAGGGAACGGCTGAAGACATCTTGATGGCTGCTTCTTCATGTTCTAACATCACAACCTCTACAGGGTCAACTGTCACGGTTGTCCCTCTGACTGTGTGTTGGTGGCCCCCCGAGTACCCACTGGCACCAGGGTGACCTGAGTGTGGACCCAGAGGAACAAAAGGACACGAAAGAGCGCACTCCGTGTGCCTGTTTCTCCCCCACAAGCATTTCCTCCAAATTGTCCCATTGGTGTTCTGCGTCCCCATGAAACATGAAATATGTTGTTTGACATATGCACGTTAAAATGGTTTAATTGATACGAGAGTGTCATTGTTGTATTCTCCTAATGAAGACGAAAAAATTATATGTATAGATGTATACTATATGACGTACGGTTTTGAACAAAATTAAGTGTTCCATAAAAAGGTTGAACGATTTACCTAATCTTTTCATATATATAAAGCTGATATATGACAATATATCTTTGACACTCAGTATCAGACAAAGGAAATCACAGCAATCCACAAGAACAATAATTAATTCTCAGCAACTACCTGAATTGTAGTTTAACCATATCAACTGAAATGTGTAATGTCAATACGAATTACAAAATATAACTGGAGAGTTAAGTGTCAGATAGACTCTCAAAATGTAGAGGTCAATGCCTTTCAGTGTCTTCACAAAGATTCAGTAACCAGTGACCATGTCTGCTCGAAGCCCCGTCATGATCCAATCTCGGTACTACGCATGTCTGCGCAAAGCTTCCACTCATTATTTATTCGTCGAGCTCCCGTTTGAAGTACATATGGCATCAACAGAGTTCAAAAACTCAACAGAATTCCCATTGAAGTGAAAGTTTGTAGATGATCAATACATGTTAAATGATTGTGCCCGATAATACGTTGTGGCAAAAAATAAAATTATAAATTATACATCATACAAACGCCGACTTGTTGAATGCATAATGCTGCAAAGAAGAGCTTTAGATATACGGGTGAGGACACATCTCTCACTATAATACTCTCATAAATATCCTTTATTCGCCTCATGCAACACTGAAGGTATGTCATATAATATACATCTATATATAATTGTTTTCGTCTTCAGTACATACATACATGTACACATTAAAAGCATACATTATATTCCACCCTCCCGATGATAGTAGTGGTGCAGTGGTAGCGTTACCGCTTCGTACTAAAGCATACGTGGGTTCGGATCCCACGTCCACCGACTGTGAATTATGACCCCAAGGAGTCTGATTTTCTTTTTCTTTTTTTTTTTTCATTAAACAGCAAATTCCAGCGTGGACCGGGAGCGAGCAAGGCGAGAATATTAGTAAAGATATATCAAATGGAAATGTGCATCTTGTTTTATGTCTATAACAAAAAAAAATATTCGAGTAACGATTTCAACTGTTTTTGTAGTTGTTGATGGCGGGTTTAGCGGTTTAAATTTTTAAATATTAAATTGATAAGGTGGAATGTGTTCTTACTTTGAGTGTTAATGTGTTAGTAACTGGGATTGCGCCTCTATTACTGGAAGATTGCTTAGGAATGATACAGACTGGACAACTATATGTTTTAGGAAATGTTTTATTATTGCACTGTGCTGTGACTAAAAAACGTTTTACTGATCACCTGTCCGGACCTTGAAGATGTGTTCACGAGGGTGGGATGCTGCTAAAAGCAAATGCTTTTTCGACAGCAGGTCCAGATGTGTTTATCCTGCTGCTTTTTGTTGCCTCAGCACTCAAGAGGATCTTTAATGCCGACCTTGATATGTGCACTGCTCACATTGGAGTGTCCCGTGTGTGTCGGTGTGCCGGTGACTGATCCTCGCCGTGTCTCTCAGCCTCTCTGATGTGCTCCGGATTGACACCTTTGAATGTTTGGTGCAGCAGAGCGAATTCAACCTGATCTACCGCAGTGGGTTTGTTATCACCTTATTCCAGCGTTTCTCAACCTTTAAGTATTTGCGACCCGAGTTTTCACAACAGTTTTAATCGCCCCCCCTCCCCCCCCTAACATTTTTTTGAAATGTAGATGCATATTTGATTATACCTACTTAACTTTTCTCGACATTTATCTTACTCTATACAGTATTTATTGTTCTAATATCAGAATGTAGTTTAAGTTAATTTGTTTTGGTTCCCACAGATGTTTTCTTTTTTTTTCACATCTTCGCGCCCCCCTTTTTGTTACTTCGCGCCCCACAGGTTGAGATCCACTGCCTTATTCAATGGAGGGGTTCATGGACGTCAAATGGCAATGAATAGAAATTCATTAATGTAAATACGTGAGCTGCCGTCCGCAATTAGACATCGCATGTTGATGGCGATTTTGGTGATTCCCGAACAGATCTCTTATGCTATCCTTCCACAGTATCTCTCAAAATTATTTAGTTCAAATTGGTTATAAAGATTTCAACTCTGATCATTTTTTTTATGATTGTTAACTTTGATGAGTCTTTAAGTCGGATTGAACTCGGGCTAGCACTACGCTCAGAATTTGAAAAGCAAGCACCTTAGTTAGTTGAGCTATTGACGGCAACATTTCTTTGGAGCTAATTCTTTACTTTCGTGCTCCACAAAATATTGTAAAGTATTAACAAATGAAATATTTCAATACTTGATCGAATAATAACTGATTTAAGGATTTCACCTTTTCTTTCTCAAATGTGCTTACCTATATCATGGCAAAGTACAGGGATAAACCTTCATTTTCCGTCTACTCCATTTTAATTAAGTCAAACCAAAGAAAACATTTAAGGCTATTAAATGTGATCTCAAGAAAAGATGAAGGTCAATTCTAATACTAATAACAGGAGCGATTATAATGATACAGTGCAAAAGTAAATACTAATTGAAAGAGCCGGGAATCCATGAGTGAGGGTCTTATTTTGTTTCACTCTTGCTATCTTATAGTGCATTCTGCTTGTCGGCGTTAGTTATATTTATATTTTTTAGACATCAGACACTAGAAGTTGCTGACGAACTCTTCTCTTCGTTGTCAGTCTGTAGCAGCGAAAAAATAAAAGCAATAAGAGTTATAACAGACGTCATTGAAGTGGATCATGAGTTTGTGTAATGTTAATGGAAATGGCCAGGAGGGGTCACTAGAGAGGCGAGTGTCAAATGCTTCGAAGCTTCGATACGATTTGCGACACATGAGGCTTCACTCCGCCCATCACTGGGTGGCGCTGCTGCCTCGCAGTTAGGAGACCCGTCTGGGTTCGCTTCCCGGGTCCTCCCTGCATGGAGTTTGCATGTTCTGCCCGTGTCTGCGTGGGTTTCCTCCCACAGGCCAAAGACATGCTGGTCAGGTGCATTGGATATTCTAATTGTCCTTACTGTGTGCTTGGGGTGTGTGTGTGTGTGTGTGCCCTGTGGTGGGCTGTCGCCCTGCCCGTGGTCTGCTTCCTGCCTTGCGCCCTGTGTTGGCTGAGATTGGCTCCAGCAGACCCCCGTGACCCTGTAGTTAGGATATAGCAGGTTGGATAATGGATGGATGGATGGAGGTTAGAAAGAAGCCCCCCTTATTGTCCATTAGAGACAAAGTTGACATTGAGATGTTCAGAAACGTGCAAAGTCGGGCTCATCCATCCACTGGCTGCACTGGACCAGGTGACATGGAGCCCACCGTGGAGATGTGGTACAAGGGCAGAAGTGGAGTGCCAGTGGCTCGTCACTGTTAGTGCCAACTTCATGGTCCACTTTGATCCGACGTCTATCTGTGGCACCTCCCAGGTGCGCTGGCTCTGACCCCGTGTATTTCTGTAAAGCTTTACCCACCTGACAACAGCACGAGTCGTGAAGGAGGCGCCCACCAGCAGTGTCAGAAGTGCCCATCTGGTTCACCACAGACAAAGTGGGCACAGACAGTCCTGAATATGCTGTGACCTATCAGCCTTGTTTGTCTCCGCCAGGCCTGCTGTGCCCCTCAGGTCACCTAGGGTGGTACAGTTTTCATCAGGTGACATTTTGTCAGCTATCTGGACATAGCTATTGGCATTAGGAGGTGGTGACTTCAGGTGACCTTTTGTGTCCAGCCAGTGATGTTCCCGGCCATGCAACCCCCCTCCACAGCCTCAACCTACGAACGCTGCCCCCCAACGCTCCCGAATCTGCAGACTTCTGCTGGCACACACGGTCTGTTTAAGTCTTTGCCATATCTGGGGATCCATTGCCTTTCTTTGCCATGTTCACGGGCATGCACCAGTTTTTTCTACTGATCAGTTGATTTGCCACTTCAGGATAAGCGACTTAAACTTCCCTGACATCACAGGGAGCCTGCATGGCCCCATGCTGGAGCAGCTCTGACAGGTGGCATCAGCCTGGGGATGGCATCGGTCACTAGTGCTACCAGCCAGCATTTCACAGTTCAAATAAGCAGCTTAAGTGCCAGCTGCAGGAGAGCCAATAAAAGGGGCAAGACTGGCACAGTCACACAAACACCATGAAATGGGCAAGAGGCACTCAGAGCTCATCAGCCGTGTCACTACTTAGGATTTGTAACCTCAGCTGGCATGGGACATCTTCGTGTGTGACACGTGCACTCCCAGCATGCACCTCACTCAATGAGCACACAAAGCCGTGAGGAGCAAACGTGCGGTGAAGGGTCGCGTCGGACGAGCGTCATGGCACTGGCCGGTGCCTCGGTCACACCTGTACATGGACCCCGCCCTGCTCTCTGGTCAGCCCTGGCATGTCACTGCCCTCCTCAGATGTCCTTCAGTTCAGTCCCATCACTTCACGACTAATCCCTGCAGGGACCTGGCGTCCTATCCAGGATTGGGTCCCACCCTACTTGGGTGGGCTCAGCTGGGACGATGGAGTCGGGGATGAGGAGAGCAGGGTGGGCAAAGAGTTAAAAAGAAAAGAAACGTGACGTTTGAGTGCCACCTGCTGGGCAAAAGGTCAACTACATGCTTCAGGCTTAAATGGCTTCTGAGCTTCAAACGCGCAGCCCCCTGACGTGTCGTTGTCAGTATTTGTAGCCCCCAAAGTCGGACCATTTATTGTTAGGGCCCCTCAAAGTGCCCCCTCATCCTTCTGCACCTGACATTCTGGCCCTTAGTGGCCTTTCTTCTCGGTTTGACTGCCACAATACAACTTCAAGTCGAGATGGCATCTGGGGTGGGCACTATACTTTGTGGGTGGTCTTTTGTGCTTTTTGGTAATGCTTGCCATTGTTTGAGCCTCACAATTTGTGCTGTGACTTTATCACCATAATGAAGCTCCATTACAGAGGAAACTCCACAGGAGCTCGAGGGCTTTGCCAAGCAGTCACCCCGCCATCGTCAAGTGTGCAGGTGACCCTCAAGTTGTCACTTCACTCCCTGTCTCTGCACTTCTGACCCCACCAAGCGTCTATCTGTGCCAGTGTCATGTCACCCACCCATCATCTGTTTGCTCTGTGGTCCTGAGGTCACTCTGGTCAGTCTGCTCTGCTCTGGGAGGCCCACAGGGGTGCTGCCCATCTTCACCATTCTGATGCTTTATGTCAGTATCGGGTGGCATGGTGGGCAGTGCCATTCCTCCTCTGCCAGTGCCTTCCAATAAACTCCTCATCTGGAAAGTTCACATGTGACTTAAGCTGCGGACTCTCTGGCTCGGACTTTCGGGTGTCACATCAGTGGAGGTCTGACTGTTGGTAACACTTGGCATTTCTGAAGTCACCCTGGCCCACCGCAAAGGGGGAAACACAAGTGACTTCTGCTAACCGGTGACAATTCAAGTGACGACGATCAAAAACGAACGAGTCAATGAATTATTACGGGCCACTAAACAGGTGACCCCTATACATGGACACATTCCCTCTCTGAAGACCCTGCAGTGTGGCACTTAAAGAGGACATAAGGCAGTAGGCACCCCCCTGTGATGCAAGGGGCCCCCCCCCCCCCGCTCCTGTCCGCCTGGGCCGTGACTCTGAGACCACCTCTGTCTCGCATCTGCGTCCGCTCGGCTTCCTCCTGATGTCAGAAGGGTCCTGCGGAGAGGAAGTGCCCACCCACCGGCCAGAACTGAAGCCGCTCAGGAGTGAGAAAAACAGGAAAACGAGAGACCAGCAAAACCAGTGAGAGGCAGCAGAATGAAAATCAGCTTAAAAAATGAAAATCCGAGACGGGGTGCCAGGCTTGGTTAGGGTTAGTCACAGTGGGCACAGCAAGGGGTGGGCTGCCCAGGTCAGATGGGGACCTTCCCATACAGACCCACCAGAAAACATCTGCAAGGCGCTATATGAGGCCACACACACCCTGGCCCAGGCTCCACAGAGAAATATGGGAAGAAGTGCATGATGGGGAAGGCGCTATATAAGAGGTTGAGGTCAGCCTGACTGTCCCAGCTCGGCTCCCTGTGGTCCAGGCCTACAAGTGAGCCACCTGAGGGCGTTCATTGGCCCCCATTTTCTGTTAGCTCAGCACCAGTCACTCGTCACACTTCACGTTCTCACGGTGGACTTCTCGATGTCACGACTCTCCTCCGTGTTCCTGTTTTACGGGATCAGACGTCTCAACGTCACATCGTCATCCCGCCTCGTGTTGTGTGGACTGATAGACCACCCTCTGTGAGGCTCCAAGAGTGCGTGGCCCTGAGCAGGTGCCTCACTTTGCTGTGATTCCTAAGCCCACCGTCCCCTCTGACACCACCGAGGACAGCACCGTGTCCCTGAAACAATACAACAAACACACAATGAAACACAAACTTCAGGAATCACTGAATGACTTGCATTGTGTTTTATTACCCCATAGGTGACACCCCTGTCCCCACCTCAGTCTGAGTGACCACTGCGGAGTTGGCTTTACTGTTGTTGTTTTGTCATTCATTGTCTTTTTATCCTTCATTGTTCTTTGCCTTTTCTGATCTGTTATCATTGTTCTATTTGCTTTCTCTTCAGTATCCTGCTGTGCTCTGCGCTTCTCTTCTGTTCCTTGTGCTTTGTGGGAGGATTTTTAAAGAGGCGGAGCCACTCCCCATCACCATTAAGGGCCCGCCCCCTGCTCTCTAAAGGCAGGCTGGGAATTGAAGTCCCACACAGTTCACGTGGGGGTTTGTAACTGGTGACACGTCTGCAGGTGGAGGGGGTGGGGGTCACGAAGATGTGGCATTTAGAGGGCACTTCAATCACAGCTCGTCTTGCATGCATGGCCACTAGATGTGGACCCTGGGCTTGGTGACATGGAGCCGGGTGGCACATACGAGCAGGCAGAGGGACTAAGCAGCCTGAAGTATGTGTCACCGCCACTCATCTGGGTGGCATGGTGGAAGTGGCCAGCAATGGGTGTAAAGAGGCTGATTCCACTCCTCTCGCTCTCGGACCCCCGGGTTGTTGCAGTACTGTGCCCCTGTGGTCTCTTGATTTGCATCGACCCTTTGTTGACTTGGCTTGTTTTTCACAAGTCCTTTGTTCTTGTCACATTTTTCCTGCTCATTTCGTGGGTCCTCCTTTACTACGATGTCTTGTGGCCTTGCTCTGTCATCCCAGGGGTTAACGGTGATCCTCCCCCTTGTGCTGCATTGCAGAGTTTGTTATTTGAATTCTGAGACAGAAGCATGTTATTGCCCAGAGTAGGCTGATGCCACCCTGCCACTTGTGGGGCACCTCCTCTGGGCGGGCCGGTTGGATTCTCAGGTTAAATGAGAGCCTAATGAGGACCTGAGTGTTTGTGTTGGGACTGATTACGTTTCATTTCAGACACAGCATTCCATAAAACGGTGCCACGTTTCGTGTATTTTACCCATCGGACGCCACTTCACTTCACCAAAGACAGCCTTCCATGGGCAGAGGGAGAAACAGAAAACAGAGGGCAGGATGTGATGAGCTCAAAATACCAACCCGCCTCAGGGTCCCACTGGCAGACCACCCACACCCCCCCCCGCCAGTGCTTACAAACTAAAAGGGGATCAGAAGGAAGGGAATCAGCCGGCCCACCCCTCACCCAGTCTGACAGCCGAGGATTGTGGGAAACTGGTGAAGACGGAGAGAAGCAGGAGGTGCCCAAGGAGCCCATTGCTCTTCATCCAGGGTTGGCATCACTAGTTTGGGCTTCTCCTCCTCAAGTCCGTCACACCGTGTCCTCGCGCTCCTGCGCCACCTCGTCGTGAAGCGTAGACGGGCTGGCACAGGTCACCTCCAGCGAGCGCTCGTCCCGTCTTCCCAGCACGGACTTGACGATGTGGCCGAGGCTCCTGCGGAACGTCTTGGTCACGACGGCGTAGAGCAGCGGGTTGAGGCAGACGTGCACGAAGGCCAGGCTCTCCGTCAGCTGCAGGGCGAAGTCCAGGCGACGGCTGGTGTCGCAGTGCAGGAGGACGTGCAGATCCTGCAGGGTGAGCAGGACCAGGACGACATTGTAGGGACACCAGAGCAGAAAGAAGGTGAGCAGCAGCGCCAGGACCAGCCTGAAGGCTCGAGCCCCCCGCGTGCCCACCAGGCAGTAGAGGCGGCAGTAGAAGCCCACCATGAGGAGCAGCGGCAGCACGAAGCCCAGCACGTTGATGCGGGACCGGAGGAGGATTCTCCAGAGCGCCGTCTGCTCCGTGCCGTAATCGTGCAGGCAGATGCGCCGCCCGCTCTGGACCTGGAGTTTGGCGAAGGCCCAGTCCGGCGTGGAGGCCAGCAGCGACACGGTCCACACCACGGCACACACGGCCACAGCCCCGGTCCCGCCACGGAAGCCCCTGTAGGAGATCTCCAGGTATCGGTCCAGGCCCATGCACGAGATGAAGAAGACGCTGCTGTAGAAGTTCACGTTGTACATGGCGGTCAGCGCTTTGCAGCCGCCGTCTCCGAACATCCAGTCGAGCCTGACGTAGGCGGCCCAGAAGGGCAGCGTGGACGCAAAGAGCAGGTCCGAGATGACCAGGTTCAGCAGGTAGAGATCCGCGGAGGCCATCGGCTTCGAGCGGCGCACCAAGACGAACACCAGAAGGCCGTTCCCGGCAAAGGCCGAGACACACAAGGCTCCGTAAAAGATGGGCAGGAAGGTCTGTGCAAACGCTCGGACGTCGGCCTTCTCGCAGGCCACAAAGCTTTCTAGGTCATCGAGGTAATAGTCGGTGTAGCCCTCTGGGGTCTCAGTAGGTGGGCTGGCCATGTTCAGGCACCCCTGAAAAGACAAAGGAATGAGGACACAAGTCACACCACACAGAAGGATCTGGGGGGGGGGGGGGGGGACCGCGGGACGCCAGGCATCAGAGTCCACTTCAGCACCTTTCACCTGCCTATGCCGATTCTCTCTCTCTCTGTATGTGCCTTTGGTGGGCCATGCTGTCACCCATTAATGCGAGGGTCACCCACCTCTCCCAGTGATCAGAAGGTCAGGGTGCCACCCGACCACTCCGGTCTCGATCACACCCACCCACCCGACACTCCACCTTCCGGTCCTCCTCCTCTCCGCTGCCCTCGCCCCTTGGCTGAACCTCAGTGATTTCCTCCTCACTGGCCGCAAACGTTCAAAACACCGCGGCCGGCGCCCCGACTCGGAAAACTCCGGAAAGGACGCTCGGCAGACGCCGGCCGGGCAGGGAGCATGCGCAGTGAGGGGAGAAGCTGGTGACTCTCCGGCATGCACTGCGCGCTTCTCTTTCTGGGTTTCGCTAGCGGTCCGTGACGTTCGTGTCGCCACCTCTTCGGGTCACCTGCCGCAGATCACCTGGGCGCGCGACCCTCTTTGCCCGACTCTGTTCGACCCCCGCAATTTCAAACCATTCAGCGGCCTGCAGTGTTCTGCTGTGGAAATGCGCGGATTAGTTGAATTTAACGGAACAAGTGGGCTGCTGAGGGGTCGCCCGTCGCACGGCTGCACTCGGGTGGGATCCTGAGGTGGTTCGTCGTGGGGTGGGTGCTGCTCCCAAGCTTTTCATTTTCTCTCAGTCCCCATCACCTTAACTTTACCTGTTCACTGCATTTTTAAAGATTTTTATTTTATCTCAACGACTTGTTTGCTTGTTAAATAACCTCGCAGGGTGACCGTGAAGGGCGCTGTACCTTATGAAGTAAAGACTGAAGACACTGAAAGCAGTAGGAGCTCCAGCTGACTGAGTTGAAATCCTGCACATACCTGACACTTGCCAGCCTAAACCTGCCCGCCGTGCCAGCGCGACCCTTCACACGGGAGTTCCGCGTGACGCGTACGCACGCTGGCAGTCCTGCCACTTTCGAAACTGCCTTGGGCGGCGGCGCCAATCGCCGCCTGCCTTGTTCTCTGTCTTCGGGTTGGTGGGAATGTGTCCCGACCCCAAAGGTCCCCTTGTGGGACGGTTTTTGTCTTAACAGTCGGACGATTTGTGCGCGCGCGCCTCGTTTTGAACATCCGAACCGACTCAAGAGCGGGGCGCGTGCCCGACACAACAGACAGACAGACAGACAGACAAAGAGACGCACGCACCTTGACTGGGAGCAAACCCGACGAGCCCGTCCGCCGGCACTCCACGCTGCTCTCCGTCTGCCAGTCGTGAGCGAGTCGAGGCGCGGGCACGGAAAGTCAGGAACTCGCGCACAGGCAGGCAGGCAGGCAGGCAGGCAGGCAGGCAGACAGGGGTGGGACCCCGAAAAGGAGGCGAGTCCGCCAAAGCCCACATTCACGCACTTGTCTGCAGCACTTAACGGAAGCGCTCTGGCCCTTTTAGGAACCTCTTTATTTAAAACGACTGACAAAGCACAAGTGCGAAACGAGAATGAAACGACAGCACTAAACGGAGACGCCCAGAGTGTACCGTTAGAAGAAATGACAACGACATGATGGCGCTGTGGGCTCAGGAGAGCTGGCGGTCCAGTGTGTCGTGATCCTGGGCTGCTCTGAACAGAACATACCAAGAGCTGACAGGAGACACGTCTAGCGCTCCGATATGCCAGGGTTTGGGTCTGAAATTTGAAGTGTCCACCTTTGCCAACTTGCCTGGGAAGGACTGCACGGTACAAATGAAGGAGAAATAAACGGCTAGCAAGCCCCTCGTCCTGCTCAGGAGGCTCCATCAATGGCTTGTAACATTTCAATGGCGTTTGAAGGGCTGCCCCTCAGCACCCAGAATGTCCCACAAGCCCCCCAGAGCTCTCGGGTCATTCATCTCCCAGACTGTCACTGAGGCCATTTCAAAGTGACATTAGAAAGTGCTTGATATTGAATCGTCAAAGTTGTCCTCGTGCCTTCCATGAAAGGCGCTATATGCCTTGAGGGTCCGCTCCACCGTTCACTTCCACGGCACATTCCCATGAAAAGGCTGAGCTTTACAACATACATTTACATGCAAAGAAAACACATTTGAATAAGAATAATTAGGAATAAATAAAGAAATGATGCACACGTGTAGAAGAAACAAAAAAAACTCTGTGGGGGCTCAAGGCGGGCCAAAAGACCACCAGCCCCTCTGGTCTGACTGGCACTGACTTAAATGCTTCGGATTCGACGCAGGGGCTCTCGTGGCACAGCAGTCCGGTCACAGGACTTCCTTCTTTGACTCTCTTCTGACCCCCAGTTATGGACTGGGAGTGCCAGAGACCGCTAAGCTTGGCCTACGAGGCCAGCAGAGCAGAATGAACCTTCTTATTAATATTATTATTAGTCTGCCACACTGCCCATGGCATCACCACATCATAATGTCCAACACGATACTGACCACCTGATGGGTGCACTGAGGTGGCACTCCATTCTGTAGTGGGGTGCAGGTCCCAGGTGGTGGTCCCAAATCGTCCGACCTGACCAGACGCCACTTCAATGTCCTCCAAGTGGGTATCGGTGCTGGATGCCAGCACGAGGCCCCACTAGGTGCAGTGTGTGCGGGGGGCGGTCAGAGAGTACCACGCGGTGCTCCAGCCTCAGCCCCTGACCTTTGTCTCTGAAGCCGATGTCACATTGTGCTACGGTGGCCCATGTGATGTACTGGCCCCCTGTCCAGGGTTTGCTCCTGCCTTGTGCCCTGTGCTGTCTGGGATTGGCTCCGGCACCCCTGGTTTGGATTAAGTGTCAAGTGACATTACACACCTTCTTGTCAGATGGGATGTCAAACCTGATGATCGCCTGGGGGTGACAAAAGAGGTGACTGCATTAAGACTTGGCAGCCCACCCAGCCCTTTGAGCCTTTACAGTACAGACTGTGTGACATCAGAGAGGTGGGCCGCTCGCTCTGCCAGTCACGTCCTAAACGCCCTCGTAGCTGCATTATTAGCTCATTGGTCGTCAGCTCTGCAGGGCTCACACCACCTTGGCCGCTTCTCAGATTAAATCACGGCCTTATGAGGACCTGGGATTAAACGTTTGTGTTGCACCCCAAATTGGGACTGATTGCGTTTTTATTTCGGACACAACATTCTGTAAAACGGTGCCACGTTTTGTGTATTTTACCCATCGGACACCACTGAATTTCACCAAAGACAGCCTTCCATGGGCAGAGGGAGAAACAGAAAACGGAGAGCAGGATGTGACGAGCTCAGACTTAACAAATGCCACCCGGCCTTAGGGTCACACTGGCAGACCACCCCACCACCCTAGTACCCCTAATGCTTCTGCCTGAACCCCCCAAACCCAATGATTTAAAACGAGATCAAGCCTGTGAGTCACAGACGGAGTCTCCGGGTATGTCAGACTACATGACCGGTGGTCACAGGGGGGCAGCAATGGCCTCCCACCCGTGAAGATTCTGTACTGAGACGTGGCATGGTGTGGCGTGGCCTTTAGCAGAAGAAGCCCTGAGACAGGCTGTGTGTTACGTCTCGCTGGGATGTGAGCTTCATGAGGTCGGGTAGCCCACCCATCTGCCTGGAGACCCCGGCTGGGACTGACGTGGCCACGAGCTGAGTGCCATTGGCCACTGGATGTTTGTCATCAACATGCCGCGTGGCTTTAACATTTTTATTTATTTCATTTCTTCATTCACCTTCACACAGACGTGTTTGCCTCTCCAGGGTTACCTTTCAGCTCCTAAAACTTACAACCCTCAGAATATAAACTGACGTGAACCTCCATTTCAAAGTGTCTGTCATGATGGGGTCTTGTCTCTCTTTAGCATTTCCTTTCTGTTCTTCCTTCTTCCTCTTCGATGCTCTCCGTGGCCATCCAAATAAACCCTTTGGCAAGTCCGTCATTTTACACGGAATCGTCTCCTCTGCCATTTGACTCTTAACATGTGGCACTCGATGCCACCACCCTCTGCCGCCGTGCCAGTTCTTCTCTTCTAATCGTTTCCTTTGTCATTTTCAGGAAGGCTTCTGCTTTGCTGCACTCCTTTAAAGCGCATTTGGCATTCGCCCTCTCATACAGCATTGGCTAAGGCTGGCAGATGTTGGCACCATTTATGGAGATGCCAATCCACTTGGTGATGTAAAATAACGGCGCGTTTAGATCTCTCTGGCTGGGAGTGTGGCTGACAGTCGGGTCTTTTGTTGTCACATCTTTGGACCCTTTCTTTATTACAGGGGTCCCTAACTCCAGGCCTGGTGGGCCGCAGTGGCTGCAGCTTTTCATTCTCACCATTTTCTTAATGAGTGACCTGTTTGTGCTGCTAATTCAATTACAATACAATACAATACAATTTATTTTTGTGTAGCCCAAAATCACACAAGGAGTGCCACGGTGGGGTTTAACAGACCCTGCCTCTTGACAGCCTCCCAGCTTTGACTTTCTAAAAAGACAAGGAAAAACTCCCAAAAAAAATGGGAAAAATGGAAGAAACCTCAGGAAAGGCAGTTCAAAGAGAGACCCCCCTCCAGGTACGTTGGGTGTGCAGTGGGGGTCAAAAAGAAAAAAGGGGGTCAATACAATACAACCACAAAACAGAACAAATCCTCAATGCAGTATAAAAATAAAAAGTTTAGAAGCATGTAGCAGAATTAAACAGTGGATGACATCCCATAATATGATTTGGATTTGTTTAGAGTTCTGGAGACCTCGGCCATCAAGCTGCCTTCCCCTATTGGCCATTCCACAGCAGAAACAGCGCTGGGTCAGCCAATCCGATGAGAGGACTCCTCTACCCCACGATTCCTGCGATCCTCCATCAGAGATGACTTTACCTTAGGCAGGCACAACAACTTGGCAGGTGGGCAGTGGCACCGAGTGGCACCTGTGAGTACCAAGAAGAGAAACAGAATAGGTGAGGGTTAGCATCCAATTCTAACTGTCATGTGACTTCTGTTTTAGTGCTAATGACAGTCGTTACAGTTAATCAGCAGCTCTAGTCAGGGTGTGCTAAACTGAACTTGTGAGTCTTCAGCCGGGATTTAAAGGCTGAGACCGAAGGGGCATCTCTTATAGTAGTAGGCAGACCACCACATAGTTTAGGGGGTCCTGTAACTAAAAGCTCGACCTCCTGCTGTTATTTTATTAATCCTTGGAATCCTAAGCAGACCAGCTGGCATCTTGAGATCTTAATGTGCGCTCAGGTTTGTACGTCATGATAAGTTCAGACCAGTAAGCCGGACCTCCGCCATTTAATGCTTTATATGTTAACAGGAGGATTTTGAAATCTCCCCTAAACTTAACTGGGCACCAGTGTGAGGATTTAAGAACTGGAGTTATGTGTTCGTATTTTCTTGTTCTTGTAATAATTCTTGCAGCAGCATTTTGAATTAACTGGCGGCTGAATAAAGAACAGTCTGAACATCCAGTGAACACCGCATTGCAGAAGTCAATCCTATTGGAGATAAATGCAGGAATTAATTTCTCAGAATCCTGTTTATTTAGAAAGCGCCTTAATTTCCCAACATTTTTAAGATGGAAGAAACAGGATTTGGACAACTTTGTGATGTGCGCTTTAAGTGACACGTTAGAGTCAAAGAGAACTCCGAGATTGCGGGCCGATTCAGTGAAATTAATGGGGACTCCAACTGAGTTAAACGATGACAGAATATT
>JANRMT010062817.1:338200-408394 GCA_026402145.1 Polypterus bichir lapradei | reverse complement strand
AGTGACGTTGATCACAATAATATTCTGTCATCGTTTAACTCAGTTGGTGTCCCCATTAATTTCACTGAATCGGCCCACAATCTCCGAGTTCTCTTTGACTCTAACGTGTCACTTAAAGCGCACATCATAAAGTTGTCCAAATCAGGTTTCTTCCATCTTAAAAATGTTGGGAAATTAAGGCGCTTTCTAAATAAACAGGATTGTGAGAAATGAATTCCTGCATTTATCTCTAGTAGGATTGACTTCTGCAATGCGGTGTTCACTGGATGTTCAGACTGTTCTTTATTCAGCCTCCAGTTAATTCAAAATGCTGCTGCAAGAATTATTACAACAAGAAAATACGAACACATAACTCCAGTCCTCACACTGGCGCCCAGTTAAGTTTAGGGCAGATTTCAAAATCCTCCTGTTAACATATAAAGCATTAAATGGCGGAGGTCCGGCTTACTGGTCTGAACTTATCATGACGTACAAACCTGAGCGCACATTAAGATCTCAAGATGCCAGCTGGTCTGCTTAGGATTCCAAGGATTAATAAAATAACAGTGGGAGGTCGAGCTTTTAGTTACAGGACCCCCTAAACTATGTGGTGGTCTGCCTACTACTATAAGAGATGCCCCTTCGGTCTCAGCCTTTAAATCCCGGCTGAAGACTCACAAGTTCAGTTTAGCACACCCTGACTAGAGCTGCTGATTAACTGTAACGACTGTCATTAGCACTAAAACAGAAGTCACATGACAGTTAGAATTGGATGCTAACCCTCACCTATTCTGTTTCTCTTCTTGGTACTCACAGGTGCCACTCGGTGCCACAGCCCACCTGCCAAGTTGTTGTGCCTGTCTAAGGTAAAGTCATCTCTGATGGAGGATCGCAGGAATCGTGGGGTAGAGGAGTCCTGTCATCGGATTGGCTGACCCAGCGCTGTTTCTGCTGTGGAATGGCCAATAGGGGAAGGCAGCTTGATGGCCGAGGTCTCCAGGACTCTAAACAAATCCAAATCATATTATGGGATATCATCTGCTGTTAAATTCTACTCCGTACTTGTACATTTTGTATTTTTATACTGTATTGAGGATTTGTTCTTTCCTGTCTATTGTATCGTATTGTATTGACCCCCTTTCTCTTTTTGACACCCACTGCACGTCCAACCTACCTGGACGGGGGTCTCTCTTTCAACTGCCCTCTCCTGAGGTTTCTTCCATTTTTTCCCTATTTTTGGGAGTTTTTCTTGTCTTCTTAGAGAGTCCAGGCTGGGGGGCTGTCAAGAGACAGGGTCTGTTAAAGCCCACCGTGGCACTTCTTGTGTGATTTTGGGCTATACAAAAATAAACTGTATTGTATTGTATTGTAAGCCCAGCACAATAAATACTGTCCCCCAACCACAAGACCTGACTCTGACAGCCAAGGGACGAGCAGATGGCCCCCAAAAGTCATTTGATTTGTTTCTAGTTCCACACTCGCCAGGCTTCCCTCCTCAGTACTGACAGAGCCGTAAAGCACATGGGGACGATGACAGGGCCACTCGGCATCAAGAGGCGCTGTGCCTAAATTCATATTTAAATTTAACAGAAGGCCGCTGACCTTTGCTAAAGGATGATGAGTTGGGTCTTGAAACGGCACTCGCATTGGTGCTTCTTTTACATTGTGCCCCACATGTCCGTCTCTGCCCAGATGGGTCTGACAGCGTCCAGGGGTGGGCGACCTGCTTCTGCATTTGTTTCACAATATCGGATCTTCCTTTCTCTTTACTTCTGCTTTCCAGGAATTGCGATTTCACTCTCAGTTCCAGGACTTTTTCTTTCCTTTTTTAATTTGCAGACGGAGGTCATGACCTCTGCTAAAAGGGAGGCCAAAACTGTGAAAACCCTCAGCAAAATTCAATAAGCCTCAACCAGATATTAAATACGGTAAATTAAAAAGCTTCTTCGGTAATTAAGAGTATTTAGTGTCTTGGGATGGAATGCAATGCAGAAGAATGGCACCTAAAACCAGATTGTGGTACCCCCTCCTCGCCACTGTGCCAATCTCTCTTTCTTTGTGGAATGGAAGTTAAAATCTGTTGCTAGCTTCCGTATGAAAATCTGCATGTTCTCTGTGTGGCTAAGTATTATTATAACAGATTAATCAAGCGTGCTTACACAGAGTAAGGGCTGCCGGTGTGGAGTGCAGTTTTTGGCTTCTTCCCAGCTTGCTTTAGCAGTGCCTACTTTATCGTCCGATTAAGATGCCAAACGTATGACAAGTTTTCTGATAAGCTTAATTAAAAATATAAGAAAAGTCTAGAATTTCTGCTTTCCGTTGTAATCAACAAATTGTGTAAGAATGTTCTGTGACCTTTAGATGAAACTGAGCTTATTTTTCTAACTGCTTTCTTTGAAGCTCTCTTTATAAAATGCAGCTCACCCCCCTATGAGGGGGCTTTTTTGCACTTAGTCTCTGTAAGGCAAAGACCCTCGACTCACCAAGAAGTCAGCAATAAAAGAATTCTGTTTGTTTGAATTGCTTTTGTTTTGAACCTTCGTCCACACCGTTCTTTTCCCATGAAGTGAATGTGAACAATTTCCACTTACACTTCTTCATCTCCTCATCTGCCTCCCTCAACGCTCGACTCTTGCTTGGTGGCCCACACTCTTGTACGGTCCCTTCACTGCCCCTCTGTTCGATGTTTGGCCGCCGCACAAGCTACGATGTCATTCTAAGGGACGCTCTTTTACTAAATGTCCTTCCTCACACCAGTTCTCACACCTCAAAGATTCGACAGTTGACCAAACGTCCTCACCCCATTACCTGAGGACCCTCCACCCTGCCCATAAGTCTTCACCATTTGTGAACTGACCCGAACCAAACTATGAACTCCAACTTTGAGTTGCTCAGTCTGCTTTGACTCTCCCAGTTCTTCTTGGTCAGCAGAATGATGACATCCGTCAGACGATTCAGAACATTCTGCAGATAAAAGGGACACGTCATTCCCATAATGCCGACGCGTGGCAGACCCGATCAGACTGGGAACTCAGGCAGGTGGCTCCATTCTTCTTCCTCTGTGGCACGCGTGTGGTGAGGAGGGCCTTCCATCTTTGTGCCGTTCCATTCCACCACTAATACGATTCTCTTTCTTTTAGTCCTCTTCCCTGGCACCAGTTTGCCCTCACAAGAAGTGCAGTACAGGGTGTTGGCCTGTGGGCCTCGTGAATAAAACCAAACCTGCCGAAATCCTTTAATATCTGGGCAGGTGATGACCCACAGCCACACTGAGGACGAGGGGTAAGGGGCTAACATGACAATGACAGACTGGCATGCTGTGCCCCCAGGCACACAGAGCTGTCATATCATTTAAACTCAAGCCCCTCAACTCGTGACATAATGGGCTCCTGGGGGGCCTCACCTCCGTTTATAACGCACACGAGCGATGTCTCGATTTTAGCTTCTTTTTTTTTGTATTTGTCAATCAGAAGGGGCACTTGAGGGGCACATGTGGCATTGCCCCACTGTGCAGGCTGTTTGATTGATCTTCCTTTAAAGGTGCAGCCCCACACTTCTATTGCAGCCAATCAAGTTGTTTCATGCAAATGACCCAAACTAGCTGGTTGTCACGGTAACAGAAGATCCATTAAGTTGTTCACCTCCATGAAGAAGGCTGTCAGATGGAACTGGCACAGGAGCCAGAAAGACAATGAAGTTATTTGGCTTCTTCAAAGACAGCGGCCTCGGCCTACCAACCTTCAAATGCAACGGCTATGACACCGATGAGAAAGATCTTAAAAGCATCCATAAAGCTGCCGTGATAGGAGACCTGAACAAAGTCAAGTCATGCATAAAGAAAGGCAAGGTGAACCAAGCTGACAAGCGGGGCAGGTGTGCATGGCATAGTCTTCATTTCAGGCCTACTGTTGCTTCTGGGTGCCATTTGACTTAAGCACTAAGAAGATTTCCTGTCCTGTACGAGATGTTTGGTGGTCATCTGAGGGTCTTCTCAAGTTCAGGTTGACAGTAAATCAAACATTACCAGTCAAAGATGGGCCTTACCTTGAAACTCCGGCATTCTTCCCATCCCAAAGGTCATTTGTTCAAGAAATAATCTTGGAGATGATGGGCATTTATGACAGAAACAGTGAACTTTAAAAAACGAGACACACATTTTCAATACAACAATTGAACAGATTTCTAACCCAAACCATTCTCCGCCGTGTAAATTGATCACATTGTGCTTATTCAGGTTCTTTTGACTGATCTTAAAGTACAGGCCCTTCCACCACCTCGTCCCTCACTTGTTTGGCTTTCTTTAATTTCACTGCACTTCCTGACTTGCTGCACCTGCCTCAATGGCTGATCTGCACAAATAATAATAAGAAGAAGAAGAATAGCAATTCATTGATGGAGTGTCTTTGTCGTGATCAAAGTGCTTCACAGAAATTCAAAAATGACAACAGGGAAAAAGCAGAAAAAAAAGACCAAAAACACAACACTGGATACAAAACAATCAAACAATAAATAACACAAAGCTTTGAATTAAAACGAGAGACAATGATTGAGCATAGGAGGAGGAGGAGGTGGTTAGGAGCGGGCGCTGATTCAGCGCACTGGCGCACCCACCACATGACAAGCCAACTCAGGACCCCAGATTAGGGGCGGGTGACACCTCGGCACCACGCCAGTTCAGGTGGAATGGAACCAATGTGAGCTTTTTATGGTGCCACCAACCCCCAGGTTTTCCCTGCAGGTTGGAGGGCCGACACGCGGGGCTGGATGAGGATTAACGTCACACCCTGGACGGAGGAATTGCAGGCTAAGGGCCCAACAGAGCAGAGTCACATACAAAATACAGAAAACTACAAGAAAAACCCAAACACGTAACGTGATTTATGATACAAACCCCCAAACCACCCTGAGCGCCAGGACTGACAGGAGGGGGTCCGGCTGCCAGGGCCAGTCAGGTGCCTTCCTCAAGTTGTTGATTTTTTAAAGAATGAATCCAGTTGGCCGATCTCGTGAATTTGGGGAGGTCATTCCAAAGGCTGAAGGCCTGGTCACCTTTAGACAGCCATTGAGTTTGGGCACAATGCCACCACCAGACTTGGTGGACTTTACTGGACAGGCAGAAGCTTAGAGATGGAGGAGGTCACTGAGGGCAGTCTGGCCATATAAAGCGTTATAAGTTAGTATTATAATTTGATATGAAATCATGGAAGACACTGGGAGCCAGTGAGCGTGGAGCAGCATGGCTGTCATGTGCTCGCTGTTGGGGGTCTGTGTAAAGACTGGCAGCAGAGTGTTTGGGCAGCTAGGGCTGTGCCAACAGATTAGAAAGGGCACCCGCCCGCTGGGAGCTACAGCAGTAAACGCAGGATGTGACAAAAGGACCGGAGATGTGGTGAAGGCGGGAGAAAGAGAATTTTTAATGTGGTTTATGTGGGTGGAATTAAAAAGCGAAAACTCCGAAATGACTCCTCGCAGAAAGAGAAGGCACAATGATTTGTCTTAAGGTGACCTTTAGAGGAGCAGCGAGGTTCACTGACCTGGGCAGCCACATTCAAGTCTCTGGGGACACTCAAGTGGGGGGTCATCAGGTCGCTGGAAAGGGGTGTGTGGCACAAAAGGACGAAGGTCCAAGTCTTTAGTGTCCTGCTGCTTCCTCTTTGTGAGACACGGACCCCTTCACGTGTGTCACTTCAGAGAGTCCTTGGGGACCGCTGCTCTGACTTTGTGTCACATGAGCAGTTGCTCACAGAGCCCCAAATGAGGCACTACGGCCATGTGGCCGATTCCCCGTGGGTGGACCAGGCCAAAGGGATGCCCAAATAACACCTGGCTGCTGCGGCAGATGGGGGAGGGGGTCATTTCCATTTCCAGGAGGTGGGGCTGGGACTGGACTGTGTGCCAACCGGGATCCCAAGCTGTTTCATCGTGTGGTGGGTGCAGTGATGTGCTGTGCCAGTGCCTGCTCCCCAACCTGACCTGATGACTTTGGTTTTGTTGAACCATCCAGGTATAATTTCACCGAGGCAAGTTGTGTGTGGAGACTCACGACATAAAAGTGATAACCCAGCCCAGAACTACAAATAACACGGCCGAGGGGAAGCAGTGAGTCGAGAGCAGTGCCTTTCGGGACTCTTACCTGTCAGTCAGATGGGATGGCAGCGTCAGAGATGGCCAGGGTGGTCTTCATTCTGGACAGCAGAATATCAGACTTGACAGAGTCCACTAAGGTCTAACAGAATTAGTACTCCGATCTGCCCAGCGGCTGCTGCCGTAAGCACATCATGGCTTTCACGGGTTTGTGCCGCGCTCTAAAACTGACTGAACGGACTCCAGCGGATTACACGTTAAGCACCTGGAGAGCTGGGACTCCACACAGTGGCGTAGCGTAGTGGGGGCGGCAGGGGCGGCCCACCCGGGCGGCACTTTTAGGGGGCGGCAAAGAATTACTGTATATTTTAGTCTTGTAAATTGAAATACCTAAATAAGGGGGCGGCTGACACCCACGCTATGCCACTGACTCCACAACACACTCAAGAACTTTATTCTGAAAAGCGAAGTGACAGAGAGGCTGAGACGTGTTCAGACTGTCAGCACAAACGTATCCAAGTCATTCGAGCACACCGTGTGAAACAATACATGCAGCCTGCTCTGCTCTGCTCTGCTCTTCACTTACCTCGAAGAAGTTCGTAGACTTTGTGTGCACTGCGATATCATCTCATGTCAGCTGGTACACCTCTGTGACTCTCTTAAAGCGAATGCCAACCCAAAACTCCTTCCACAGACCTTCAGGCTGCAGAACTGGGCAGGCCATGGAGGTGAGTGGGCACAGGCCCTCTACCAACCCCTACTGGTACACTTCTCACCTTCATGGTACTTCATTAGACCCCTATTAGTTAACCCCTTACCTGCTCATATGTGAAGGCCCCACTAAATAAAAGCCTAATGCAGTTACATCACCAATCAATCTCTCAGGCCGCGGGTGTGTTCTGTCCGAAGGCAAACGTGGCTGTAATCACCAGTGAGTCACCAAACATCTGCATCGTTTCGAACTCTCCAGATCTTCGAATTCAGCACAGGTCTGTCCCCAGTGAGCGTGTCATATGCGTTACACACATTGGGGTCTGACGACGTCGACGCCAACGCTCCTCACACAATGAAACCGCACCGCTGCTGCTCCGTTCATTCACCAGGCAAGCGAGCGCCCGTTGATTGGCCGTCAGAGCTTGAGTGACAGAGACGTTGCCCAATCACATGCTAAGTTGTCCGCCAGGGCAAGATGGCGCCTTATTCTAAAGACCCACCGACGGAGAACGCGGGAGTGTCGGGCGCGCGGCATCACCAGGCCGTGTCCCGTGACAGTCCGGCGCTGCCGCAGCCTTCATTTTGTGTGACCGGACTGAAAGGCTGGCAGGCAGGCAGGCAGGCGAGTGAATGGCCGACGCCGCCTGAACTTGGATTCTTATTTATTTATTTTTTTCAGGACGGCCTTGCATTTTGCCTGCGCGCAGGGAAACGTGGAGCTGCTGAATATTCTCGTCGCGTGCAAGGCTGTGTATCTGGACGGCGTGGACGAGAACAACCAGACCCCACTGATGAAGGTAAAAACGAAGAGGTGACCGTGTCATTTACAAACCTACACCCAGAAAGTGTGCCGCCACAAGGGAAAGAAGAAGGGGCAGCGAAAGCGACCGGCCGTGTGGTGTGAACGAGTAGTGCAAACGTCAGGGTTACGACGGTCACCTCCAGGGTGACAGGAGCGGAGATGTGGCCTCGGTCATGTGGTGTGACCTGCTAGCGGCGTCACTTGGCTCTTCGTCCACGCGTGCTGAGAGGTGCGGCGAGTGCCATGAAGTGTGTGTGTGTGTGCGCGCCCGACATCAGCACGACCAGCGAACGGACCCCCAGATGAACACAAACCTGCAGCGTCTGACAGTGTGTGACAATGAGTGACAGTGCTGTGCAAGTTGACACCTCACCAGAAGTCACTCCAGTTCAGTTCACACCGATTAAAAGGAACACACTCGCCTTCATAGTTCACCGTTTCAATTTTCAGCTCCTTCGTGTTCAGTTCATTTTGTGTTTTTTTTTTAAGGAGTGAATTTACTTTTTTCAATTCTGCATGCCTTATATTAAGGTTATTACAGTGTTTGTTGAATAAATAATTAGGAAGACTTTTTATTTAAATACACTTTATTGAGTTCAACGCAGCAACAAACACATATATGCTAATATTCACCCAGTAAAAAAATAAATTCAATATAAATGACCGCTCTCTTACCAACCGTGTGACCACAAATGGTGACTGTGGAGCCAGCGTGTCACTCAAAATTCACGTCACAACGGGGAAAAAATCTAAAGTGGCCTCGCAAAGTCCAACGTTTTCCTAAAAGCAAAAGCGGAGCTTCACCGCGTGCGCGTGTCGGCGGGGCTGCAGCTTTAGGCACAGGCAGGCAGACGCAGACAGCGCTAATTTGATTTGATTTTTTCCTGATACAAGTAAATGGCAAAAATTTTGTACCAAATAAATATTTATAAAAATCCACAATTTGTGATTATCCATAAACCATATTGAGATTCGGCTCCACCCCGACAATACAGGCTAAGACGAAGCGTTTAATCTGGACCTAAACCTGATCCAGAATGTCATATCGAACTTAACGACTCTCGTTCAAATTCTTCACATGCAAATACGATACGTTAAGTTGACCGTTCTTAGAAAACTGAGCTCGTTCAATGAAGGCGCTCTTTTGATCTACTGTAGTCCATGCACAACACTGCTGTGTGGGGTGAGCGGGCTGGCGGGAGGAGAGGGGCTGAGGCGAGGTACGAGGGTCCTTTTAATTAGTGACACTGATCTGCACTTTGTGTTCTTTAGAGACGTGATGGCGCTGAATCCAAATTTGTAACAAGAACTGATTGCTTCATTACGTCCAGCTTGTGAGAGATGAAGGTTTAATATGTAGAAGCACTGCTTTACAGAAAAAAAGATATTTTTAGAATTAATTATTTTGACATCAAAAGTGAGAAATTATATGTACATTTTTAAAAATATAGTTATTACTCTCAAAGATGTCACTTGGTAGTTTTTCCTCTTCTAATCCTCTGTGGTGACAATCTGTGCCACCACCACCTGATCAAAGCCCCGTGATGTCCTACATTGATGGATTAAAGGCCAGAAGTCCACACGACCGTCATCGTCAAGTTCTTCCATGTGAACCCTGAATACCATGAGGACTGATTGAGGTCATTGATGTTGGGTAGAATGCCTAGAGGGGGCTGGGTGGTCTTGTGACCTCGGACCCCCTGCAGATTTTTTTTTTTTTGTTTTTTCTGTTCTCCTGGCCATTGGACCTTCCTTTTATTCTATGTTAATTAGTGTTCCCTAATTTTAATTTTGATTTATTTTGTCTTTATTCTTTTTCTTCATCATGTAAAGCACTTTGAGCTCCATTGTTTGTATGAAATTGTGCTGTAGAAGTAACTGTTGTTGTTGAAGGTGTTCTTCTTTGGAGTGAGCAGCAGATGTCTGCTAACATTGACTCGCCACTCAAACGTCACTCCCAATGAGACCCGCCTCACCCTGATGCTAGGCAGGAAGAGGGACGCCCATCTGCTAGTTTTCCACCTTTTGTATTCCCAACAGAATTGTGGAATGCTCCTTTTCCTTTTTTTTTTAATAAACAAACGGCTGTGTATTCTTGTACTGTTCGCTTACCTGTTACCTGGTCAAGGCCATGGATGGATCAAGCTGACTTTGCATATTTCTGTAAAATCTATTATTGTAGCCAATAGTTCATTTTGCAGTGTTAAGAAAGAGGAAAACTGACTTTTTCTGACCTCAAAATATATATTTCAGGCACCATTCTGAGCATGAAAAGTACTTATGCCATAAAAGAAACAAAATAATTTTGGACTGGATATGTGCATACGCATACTATAAATACACACCTTTTTTTGCGCTTAGGAGGGTTTTGGTGCCAACGCGTATAATGATAATGTACTCGCTGTGTAAGCCCATCTTATAAAAAGCCTGGCCTCCTAGAAACTATTGAAATCGTCAGAAATGTCGAGATGTCCGGTAATTGAAAGGAACTCCTCTGGGCGTCTCTCTGCTCGGAGGTTTTGTTTTGCCAATGTGTTCGCCTCACTGGTGTATCCTCGGAGGTGCAGCTGTTACCCCGACTCCACCTTTCACTTCTCATCTGGACAGACGGACACATTTATATACAAGACATAGGGAATCGGAGTGTGTGAATGTCTCTTGTGTGTGTGTGTTTTATTAGGCCTTCCGTGGTACACTGGGCACTGATGGGGTCTGCAGCCATCCCTTTGTCCTGCCTTATTCCTCCCTCTGGTCTTTAAAGTGAATTGTCTGTCTGTCTGTCTGTCTGTTCCTTTTAATTGTTCTTAGCGTAGACATTCTGTCTGATTGGAACAACTCTCGCTTCTGATCTTAATCTCTGAGCACCTTTCATGAAGTCCCCATTGTGAAATGTCATATTTTGTAGGCCGTCCAGTGCCAGCACCTGGATTGTCTTCGTCGGCTCACTGCCAGTGGAGCTAATTTAAACCTGTGTGACACTAAGGGTGACACAGCTCTGCACCTCGCCGTCACCGTTTCTAATGTTGCCCTGGCTCAAGTCTTGATGGAGAACGGTGCCAACGTCAATGCAGCTAACAAGGTATGTTGATGCAAAGTTAAAAAGGACGGGCAGACGGAAGCGTAGCCATCATTCACCGCACAATGCGTATCAAGTGACAGACTTTGGTCATATCCACGTTTCTCTAAATTGGCTGTCGATCAGGAGGTTATAAAATGACCAGTAGAGAAGAGAGACTGGAGTCCTGTGCAGCACTGGTGCGTGAGGGGAGAGGAGAGCCTGCACATGAATAGAGTAAACTAGTAAAGCTGGACGGGCCTAGCGTGTTTAAGAGGGGGTGTCAAGTCAGTGACTGGCAACCTTCAAAGAGTACTAAGCTGGCATAGCTGCTGCTGTCAGATGGTGTACTCTGCCAGTGTCAAGGTGAGTCATGTCAGGCATCTAAAATGAGTTACTGGTGGGCTTCCTGTCTCTAGTTGACTTAAGCACCCAAACTACAATCTCTGTTTTATAGCATGTGGGAAGTGAAAATGGCAGCCCTTTGGCAGTACCCTGTTTGTATGTTGTGCCACTTATGCTGTTCTCATCTTCTCTAGGATGGCTGCACCCCTTTAATTCTGGCCACTAAACTTAATGATCACAAACTTGTGGAGTTTCTCCTGAGCAATGGCGCTGATGTAAACCGCAGAGAAATCACATTCAGGTAAGTCTACTGTGCCTCTGCCGGGTTAGCTGGGCTGGCACAGCTTGGGCGTCATGCAGGCCGCCTTCATTCTCTCCACCTCATGTTGTAGTTTAGAGAAGCCAGTCCTTGTGGGAGAGTCGAGGGTTACAATGCCTCCTCCATGTCGCCCCATTGTGCCTACCTGAGCGGTCACGTCATCGTGACCTGTTGGCTGTGTTTGCTGTTACCCTGCTTCTGTTTTATGTCCATCTCGAATTTGGACAGAAGCAACCTAAAGAAAAATTAAAATGTTAATCTCTGATATCTAAAGGAGTGAAGCTGCCATGTGGGGTCAAAATGTAACATCTTATTAAAGAAAGAAACATCCTGTAACAGGACAATTCGCTAATCGGGCGGGAGAAAAGCTGCTCGAGGTATCTCTTAACTACTCGATGCCTTCATCGACTAAGAGAAATTATTAATCAAAAGCAGCCTGGTCAGAGAGGACCCAGAATAGAGAGGTTCATTTTCTAAACGACTGAATTTGCATAACGGCGTCCATCAACGCATACACTTTACTCTGATTGGTTTACACCCAAATGATTTCTATAAAATAAAAGTCTGTGATCTTACACCCTTGACATTTCTGTGCGTATCTCAAATGTCCGCTCTCGTCGTTTTGTAGGACATCTGCTGCTTGTTTCTCAGTCACCCTTCAGTACATTTTGTAGATGACGTCCGCCTTTCTTCTGGTACGTTATTTCTTTCTCAGTATTTTTCCTAAACCAGGTCTTATATTTCAGTGTACATTTTGTTGTTCACTTGATCTTTATCTGGTTTCCTGCCCAGGTTTCTGAAATAACATGTTGCCCTAAAATTATTCTTCCACACTTGCCTTATAATAACCAGCAAACTGTAACAAAAGTGCTGGCTGGCAGAGGTGACGATGGCAGAATGACACATTAGGCCGGTCTGCATGTAGCACAGGGTGTGTTAGTGACCAGGCCACCTTTAGCATACAGTGATTCATCATATCTCGCTAGTTTAGGGGTACGACATCCCCTCTGCTAATTGATGTGCACTGCGTATTTGAATGGCTACCGCAGTTTTATATCCTGGGCTCTTGTAGTTGTTTGCCCCCAAAACTGGACTTTGAATCCATCTTACCTGCCATATGCTGAGAAGTGCGTGGAGACCCCTTGTGACGTTTAGAAGATCCTGCAAGCACCACCTGTACAGTTTCCCCATCTTGTGTGCCCGTGCTGAAGTAGATGAGGGGCGTTTACTGAGCAGAAATTCATACGCCAGCCAGTGCTCATCGGCAGAGAGCTGATTACAATACAATACCATTTATTATTGTAGAGCCCAAAATCACACAAGAAGTGCCACGGTGGGCTTTAACAGGCCCTTCCTCTTGACAGCCGCCCAGCCTTGACTCTCTTAGAAGACAAGAAAAAACTCCCAAAAAAAACCCAGTAGGGAAAAAATGGAAGAAACTTCGGGAAAGGCAGTTCAAAGGTAGGCTGGGTGTCAAAAAGAAGGGGGGGGGGTCAATACAACACAATAGACAGAACAGAACAAATCCTCAAAACAGTATGAAAATAAAAATATTACAAGCATGGAGCAGAATTTAACAGCAGATGATATCCCATAATATGAATTGGATTAGTTCAGAGTCCTGGAGACCTCGGCCATTAAGCTGCCTCCCCCAATTGGCCATTCCACTGCTGAGTCAGCACTGGGTCAGCCAATCCGATGACAGGACCCCTCTACCCGACAACACCTGTGATCCTCCATCAGAGATGACTTTACCTCAGGCAGGCAAAACAACTTGGCAGGTGGGCTGTGGCACCAAGTGGCACCTGTGAGTACTGAGAAGAGAAACGGAATAGGTGAGGATTAGTAACAAATTAGAACTGTCATGTGACTTCAGTTTTAGTGCTAATGACGGTCGTTACAGTTAATCAGCAGCTCTAGTCAGGGTGTGCTAAACTGAAGTAGTGAGTCTTGAAAGCTGAGACCGAAGGGGCATCTCTTATAGTGGCAGGCAGACCACCCCACAGTTTAGGGGGGTCCAGTAACTAAAAGCTCGACTTCCTGCTGCTGTTTTATTAATCCTAGGAATCATAAGCAGACCGGCATATTGAGGTCTTAATGTGCGCTGAGGTTTGTAAGTCATGATAAGTTCAGACAAGTAAGCCGGACTTCCGCCCTTTAAGGCTTTATATGTTAAAAGGAGGATTTTGAAATCTGCCCTAAACTTAACTGGGCACCAGTGTAAGGACGTGAGGACTGGAGTTATGTGTTCGTATTTTCTTGTTCTTGTAATAATTCTTGCAGCAGCATTTTGGATTAACTGGAGGCTGAATAAAGAATAGTCTGAACATCGACTCAGGATGAGGAGCCTTTTGTGCAAGTAGCCGATTTGTAGGCTGTCTTTGTTCAGACTCGGAGCACGTGGACAAGTCCTGGTCTACAAAACACATTCACAGCAAACTACTCCACCTTGTATCATTTATGCACATAAAAGCACAAAGTACTTGAAACGTTCATTAAACGGAGCGAGCGCGACAATATGAAGACATTCTAACTGAGATACAGCGACGGCTGACAGCAGAGGAGAGGAATATTTGGTTGTTGTTTCTCACATATTTTAGAATTTCTATGATATTGCATACTATCGTAATCCGTTTATCATAATGGTTGTTATTGACTTATGTATTATTGGTATTGACCTTTAATCTTCTTCTTGGAGTTTAGCTACTAAGCATTTCACTTCACATTGTACGGTGTGTGTATAATTTGTGTGTGACACGTGCATATAACAGACTGCTGTTCAGTACAACAGAGAGAGTCCCAACGCTGAAGATCTTAGCTAACTGTCCTCTGGCCACCTCCTGTGTCCCTGCATCGTCAAACAAACACATGGCACGTGGAAAGGACTGGAATCCCGATGGCCTCTTCAGCTCAGTCCTCAAACCGTCTCTCACTGTGCGTGCGCCTGGGAACTTTCTGTTTTCAGAGTTCCTGTTCTTTCTGACAAGTCAGCTGCTTTTTCTTCTGGTTTCTTTGTTCAGTTCTGCTGATGTGGGTGGGGCACCAGTGCGTATGCCCGCCAGTGGTGCTGCTGACACTGCCAAAGGCCACATGCCTGCTGCTTGCCTCCTAAAGCAGATTTACCCAGCGTGCGCGTTGTCCATGCCATGCCAGTGACTCCTTCTGCCGGTCTGGAACTTTGCCATTATTATGTCAGACATGCAGCTCCGAATGTGTTAATCTTTTCTTTCTCTCTTTCTTTCTACATTTGAGACACAATTGGAGCCCAGGTGAGTGAAGTCACTTGCTGAGGGTCACAAAGTGTCAGTAGTGCCATATGAACTCACAACCTCGGGGTTTAACCACCGTGCCACACTGTGATGAGAGGCGGGTGGGACCTGCATACCTGGGCACTGCTAGCCCACCACTCTGCACCCTGTCTTTGAGCCCACCTCCTGTGTTTTGATGTATGATGGTCTGTCTCTCTTGTTGTTTCTCCTGCTATTGTTTTGTGATTCTGTTTCCTGTTTTTCCGGTGCTGAATAACAAACCCTCTCTCTGCTTATTGACGGTGGCTTTGCCTTCTGTGGATTGAAGCTTTTTGCATCTCTCCTGACCCCAGCTTCCATTACTACTCTTGCTATAACCATGCAACCCACATCCCTCATTGAACAGTGCCCATCCTTCATTTTTAAGAGTTTACATTACTTAAAGGACAAACGCTGTGGGCTGTCGGGAATAAAGATAAGTGTCTGTTCAGGTAACATCATCATCATCATCATCATTATTATTATATATTTTTTTTTTTTTCTTCTTCTTCTTCAGATCCCCTTTGGTCTTTGCGGCTATGAATGGCCAAACAGAAATGATGCGGCTGCTCCTTGCTCATGGGGCAGATGCCTCCCTGCAGGACTGGGAGCAAATGACCGCATACGATCATGCAGAGACTTTTCCTGAGTGAGTTGTTTTGCAGTAATTGCTGTACGGTAAGACCCTCGCGTCACGAGAGCCCTCCTGGTCCAGTGCTGCCCTGTGGTCCTCCTCACCCTCCTACACTTATGCTGCTTGTTCTGTAATGCTGGCACATTATATGAATGAGGTCATATATACGTGTATATACTGTGTGTGTGTGTGTGCATATATATATGTATTGTAATTTTTTTTTTTTTTTTTTTTTATGGTAAACGGCTTGTAAAACTGCTGCACACAACAACAGATCGTACAGAAGAGAGGAGGCCATACAAGCTTTTACACCACTCTTTGTTAATTACCTTTGTCTCTGGTTTCTTTCTTGAGTGCCCTTCGTTCATAATGGTTTTTAACTTAAGGGTGGGCCAGCAGCAGAGATGTTGTGCTTGCTGCCCCACGGGTCCAGTATTTGGCTTCATATCCCATCTTTGGCCTTCTGTTGAGTCTTTGCAGGGGTTCATCCTTGGGTTCATCTCTAGGCAGTCTGGCTTTTCTTCCAAATTCCTAATCTGCACTTAATTTGGGGTTGGCATGGATGTGCACATTTCTGTGCCCTTTGAGGTACCATCACCTTGTACTGGGGGTTTCCTGCCTTGAACCGCATACTGCCAAGGTAGGCCTTGCAGGTTTGAGAACAGATGGATGTGTGGATTTAACTGAAAGACGTCTGTGGGATCATCTCTAAGTAAGCCATTGAGATTTTTAAAGACACTCATCCACGTAACCTTCAGTTTTCATGACAAGGTTCAGTCTGGCTAAGGACCGTCCACGCCTCATAGCTGCAGTAAAGCGTTTCTGTGGGTGGGTGTGAGTCGTCTTCAACGTTGCCTGGTCACTCCATACCTCTAAGCAGGCAAGACTGAGGCCAGAGAAGCTCTTTGAAGTTGTATTTGTTAGAGGGGCACACATGAGCCTGACCAGTGGGGTGGCACTGTTGGTTTATTCTACCTGAAGACCTTTGGATGAAGCTTTTCATTTACCTCTCCATCTTTTCATCCATCCTTACAAGTGAGAGTAGTTGATGTAAGGATGAGATCAGGAGTACAAGAAGATGAGGTGAGTTCCTCCGACAGGTTAGGGGTCTCACTCTCCATGGTAGTAGAGGATCTTGGGACCAACTTGTGTTTCAGCCCCTCTTTGTCTTTGTTATTTTAGGTTAATTTACGGGGGGGGGGTGGTGAGTGAGTCTGCAGACTCGCCTCGTGACTTCTGGGGCTCTTCATTGTGTTCTCCAGCTTCCTGTCCATACTGCAGAAAAGTGTGTGTGTCGCATGTTTCCATTTTGTGCCCAGTGCTACTGGGAATGGCAGCAGCTCCCAGCAGTCCCAAACTATAACAACACAATCCCAGCGTGCCGTTTTGAAACTTGATGAACTGACATTTGCCTTTTTGTTGTTCTCTGGTAGACACAGACTTGTGTGAAGTTTTTGAGTTTGGGGAGAGAGTTTTATGTTTTCAAACGACTGTTTCCTCAAGGACACAGTGTGACATTGTGTGCCTCTTGTCCCCTTAGGTGTCTGCAGTTATTGCCACCAAAAAAAGTTTCGAAACAGAACGAGTTCGACTCCAAGGCCACGAAGTTTGAGGCTCCAGGACGGCCGTCAAGTGCTGCATATGTGGAAGGTAAAGGACCCTCTGCGGCTCTCGTTTCACTTTCTTTGTTTAGTGGCTCATTCTCCACATCCAGCCCTGTAATGAGGGGTCCTGGAGGACCACCGTGGCTGCAGGGTTTCATTCTGTTTTTTTTTATGAGGACCCTGTTTGTGCTGCTAATTCATTTTCATTGAATTGCTTTTTAAGATTTGTTCCCCTGAATTTCTTCATTTCTTTTCATAAATGGCACCCAAACAGAAATGAAACATGCAGTGAGGGAGCCAAGAGAAGACCACCTAAGTCAGGGCCTCAAACTCCAAGCAGCTGCTTTAACTCTTGTCGTTCATTAAACTCGTTCTTTCGCTCCGTGGCTTGTTGCTGCTCTCGTGGTGTAGTAGCAGACGTGTCCGATGTTGTGGATTTCCTCTTTCTGAGAGCACTGGAGGCCTGAGCAGATCCTCATTCCTGAGACCTTCATCTCTCTTTATTTTCAGATCTTGCATGATGGACACCAGTTGTTTTGACTCATTTTGTGTCTCGTTATTGTCCATCCATCCAGTTATCCAACCCGCTATATCCTAACTTTAGGGTCACACGGGTCTGCTGGAGCCAATCCCAGCCAGCACAGGGTGCACGGCAGGAAACAAACCCCCGGGCAGGGTGCCAGCCCACCGCAGGGCGCTATCTCGCTATTGCAAAAAGAAACAATCGAAGGGGTCTGAGTCTTCAAGATCAACTCAATGAAAATGAATGGAAAAGAAGTGAATTAGCAGCACAAACGGGTCACTCATTAAGAAATGGGTGAGAATGAAAACCTGCAGCCACGGTGGTCCTCCAGGACTGGAGTTGGTGGCCCCCTGCTTACTTAAAAAGAAAATTAAATGAAAAACTGTCAAGTTCACCAAAGCGCCCCGTCTTGTTCTGAATATGCAGGTGGACTTGTGCCACTTTGACCCGAAACGCACCAAGGGGTCCCACGAGGCTCAGATTTCTTGGTTTTCATTTTTTCTTTTCCTCCTGCACATAACGACTCGAATGGACGATGGGTGCCCTGTAGACGTGGGAGAGGTTTTGGAATGAATGACATTGTGTCATCGTGTCATTGTGTCATCGTGTCATAAACGAATACATTTTATCATAGAGTGTGCACAGACTGAACAAACTCGCTGACCTCTTCTTGTTAGTAATTGAAAGTCAAATACTGTAATGCAGAGCCACATGAGCCATAAGAAGCAGAAGACATTTGACCAACGAGAGGAGACCATGCAGTCCGTTTGTGTCGCTAATAGCCGAGCTCTGCCACACGAAGCCAAATGTTAACAGCAAATCCTTAAAGCTCCATTTTAGACAGCGTCCATGATGATGTTAAAAGTGTGACAAAGGAGAGGAGCATCTTGTCCCGTCGACATTTGTGCAGCTAACGTTTTCTCAGGCTAACAACCTTCATGAGGGGCCAGAGATGAAAAGTATGAAGTCGTATAAAAATGAAAATAGCCGTGTACTCGAACCGGAAGATGATGAGCTGGAATGCCACTCTGCTGCCAGGTCACCGTCCACCACTGCCTCCTGCTGACTTGAGTTGGAATATCGCGCTTAAAAATGAACCGGACCTGCCCATCCACGCGGTGCCTTGTAGCAGGAGAGCAGCCAGGCATTGGTCTCGGAAAAGGTGCCAGGGTTCTGTCTGAGTTGGAACTCCGTCATGGTGATTAGTCGAGGACTTCTAGTGGCTTCTCTTGAATCCTCGCACGTTTGCTGCCTTGTTTTACTGAGTGAACGTCGGGTGACCCACGCTGATGGCTCCATTTTGTTCAAAAGACCCTGAATGGTGTTCAGCAGAAAGAGAAGCACTTTGACTTTCCTAAAACGTCCTATTAGAGCACATCGAGCAGTGCGGCCGCGCGGTGACGTGTGTTAGGGTCCCGTGACGGAGCTTTCAATAAAAACGGCGTGAGTGTGTTGAGTGTGGATGTGAAGCTGAGCGCCCCTGGGATCAGCAATGGAAGTGCGGTCAGCCCGGCCAGACCCCTCATCGATGTTCCAGGGGCCATTAGGCAAAGAGTCTGAGCAGGATGGACAGAGAAGAGGGACAATGCAAAAAAAGAAAAAAAACAAAAAGATTAAATCAAGAAAAGAAAAGAAGTCCGTCATGGGGGCTGCAGAGAGGAGACCCCCACGTACAGCAGTGGTGCGCTAGTGGTGCGGAGGGCAGGAATGGCCGCTCCTGTTGAATGCTGTGGAGGAGCAGGAGCCACCGTCTGCTCCCAAGAGTCGTCCCAGGCTGTGCGTCGTCCACCATAGAAACGGAGAGATGGTGGTGGAGCGCATTGGACCCTTAAAGGCTGAGCGGAGAAGATGCTGTTCTGGAAGGAGGTGCAGAGCCTCGTGGTGCTTTAAAGAAAGAGCCTGTCATTATTTTAGCTTTCGATTTAGCCTGATGATGATTGAATGATTTTATTTAGTTATTTATTATTCTTTGAACCCCCAAGACCTCTCTTTATATCAGAGACTGTTTAGTTATTATGGGTTGCACCGCACGCTGTTAGGACTTTCTGAAGTAAAATGCACTAAGCCCTTTTGACGCACCCACTCTTGTTGTCATGGGTCCTCATCTGGTCTGTTACTGTCGATGTTCAAGGAAGTCCTGCCAGCTGCAGGTAACCTGGGCATCACGGCCTGGCGTCACTGTCATTAATGTGAGATCACCTGCCGCTCTGCACATCTCGTTCATGGCCACCCCTGTGGAGTTGCCTCTTGTCCTGCTGACTCTCTCATGCCTTCTCATCCTCTTTTCTGTTCCACAGACTTGTCCGAGGACAGCTGCAGTCTTCACATCATCAGCCTGTCTGAGGACGACTTTACTGGGGTGCCCCTACATGAGCTCCGAGGCAGAGAAAATGACGAAGTGGATGCACGTGAGTCATGTGTGCGTTTGAGGCAACGCAGCATCAGGGTCAATTATAGTGAAAGGTGATGCCCCTTCATCCTGCCAGTTGGCGGATTTGGAGCGGCGTCTGGGTGGGTGGAAGGCCTGCCAGTGTAGGTGTGCCGGGCAGGGCAGTGAATCACACAGGTAGACAGATGATGGTGGTGGGCAGAGAGCAGGGGCTGATGGGTCATCAGTTATCCAGAGTTGAGTGAAGAGTGTCCTGCTGTGCTCTCCTTCCAATGACTTCCAGTAAACCGCAGGTCCAGACGTAAATTCTGTTCGCGTTTACACAAAGTAACTGGTGAAATTCCAGTGTCTACAAACGGAATCCCAGCTTGCAGTTTCTGGCCTTTTTATAGTGCAGTTGAATTGAATAGAAAAGAAGGGGGCTGATAAAGCAGCACTGTGTCCTTGAAGGAGTTCAGGTTACTGCTACGCGTGTCTACATCAAGGAAACTCCACGTGGTCAGATGTGGGCCTGCGTGGTGAGGAGGAGCTGTGGCGTTAATCCTCGTCGTCCGTAATCTGCGTACTCCTTGAGCAGGCTTACCCTGTCGGCACTGAATATTCTTGCACAGGATCCGCTTTGAGGCCACGTTAGAGTCGCTGGGCAGTGGGAGTGAGCAGGAGGAGAATCCCGAGAGAGTCGCCAGCTGTGCCATCCTGTATCTTGCATCGTTAACCAGTTAGTGACCTCTTATGACTGTGCTTTATACTTTTTGTCTTTGAACTTGGCAGTGCTGACTGAAAACTTGTCATTCAAAATGCACAGAACTTCTGGGCTTCAATGGCAGCCTTATTCCTATTAATGAAAACTAAAATGAAATATGCTGTGTGAATGCTAGCTGGCACTGTTGCCCCTTTAAACCCAACAGACCGACACGCAGGACACAGGAGAACAGCTCTAAGAAGATTTTTCATTTTTTTTTTTTTCTTTTCAGTGCCTCCAAACACCACAGCAACAAAAAAACAAGTTAATACAATAATAGTCTCAATTCTCTCTCTCTCTCTATAGATATATAGAGAGAGATACAGATATAAGGTGGCACGGTGGCGCAGTGGGTAGCGCTGCTGCCTCGCAGTTAGGAGACTGGGGTTCACTTCCCGGGTCCTCCCTGTGTGGAGTCTGCATGTTCTCCCCATGTCTGCGTGAGTTTCCTCCCACAGTCCAAAGACATTCAGGTCAGGTGCATTGGCGATTCTAAATTGTCCCTGGTGTGTGTGTGTGTGTGCCCTGCGGTGGGCTGCTGCCCTGCCCGGGGTTTGTTTCCTGCCTTGTGCCCTGTGTTGACTGGGATTGGATCCAGCAGACCCCCGTGACCCTGTAGTTAGGATGTAGCAGGTTGGATAATGGATTGATAATACGTATATATATTGTGAAAAGGCGCTATATAGGCGCTGGACACGGAGGCACACTATAAATAAACTATTTATTTTTCTTCCCGTGTCCCACAGGCAGTGCACAGTCCCAAGCACAGCAACTGATACACCAACCCAAATAAAGCCCACTCTTCTTCTTCATTTTCTTCTTCTTCCTCCCGATTCTGGCCCCTGAGTGGTGGTCGCTGTCTCCTTTTATCAGTCGCCCAGAAGTGCTCCAAATGCTTGATTGCTGATGCCCAGCTGCACCTCCGGGTGCCCAGAAGGGCCGAGCTGCTCCCGCTCAGCACCCCCTGGCGGTGCCTGCGGAACCCAACAGGAATGCACCAAGCTCCAACCCCGCGTTACACGTCGTCTGTGTGTTTAGATTTAATCGGGTTATTAGGACTGATGTGTCAACATGTGTGTTGTGCGATGTCACGTGGCATTATGGTGGCCCTCTCAATGTCCAATCCCAATATATTTAGAATGCCGCAGGACATTAGAACACGCTGGACGAGGACAGGCCACTCCTGTCCACTTACTTCCTCCAAATAGTCGAGTTCTGAAAGCCTCTCAAGTCCTCCTGTCTACCACACTACTTGGTCGCTTATTCCATCTTCCTCATGTTTGTGTGAAATTGACCCTCCACAAGTTTCCAACGGTGTCCCCGTGATCTTGATGAACTCTAAACAGAAGGTCGTGACGTGACATGATGGGCTTGGGAGCTCGCCAGCGCTGTTACGAGAGTAATGTGCCAAGTGTGCTCAGCATTGAAATAAACTGGCAGAGGATTTGTGTGCATCGGCCCGCTTCACATACGGATCATCCGTGACGACTGTCTGATTCACTCCAGACTGACATCTCGATATGTCACGCAAGCTTGTTGTTGTGATGTCACTTTGTCATTTATTTCACCTTTGCGTTCATTTCTCTTGTGTTCCTTTGAGCTTTCAGAAGCTGCTATTTAACGAAGCGCATGATTACCGTTACACGGCACCGTGAGATCAGGGTTGGTGCCAGCCTGCCCAGCGTCTGTGTGGATTGTAAGTCGACTAATTGCGTGTAACGTCGGTTTTGTTGCAGAGCTCGACATTTAAGGCACGTCTCCCAATTGCCAACTTGAGTTTATTCCAGCGTGAGATGTTCGACGCCGTCCTCCCAGTTTGGGTGCACTGGGAGCTCCCCAGGCTTTGTGTTGCTGCTAAAGTGAAAGGTCAGAGATGTGGCTGTGGCGGACGTTCAGTGTTTCATGTAAACTCGTAGACATGCGGTGTAAACACGTGGAGTTCATCTGTTTCTGCTGCTCTTGTTAAGACGGCTCAAGTAGTGACGTGGAGGGGACGTCAAAAAATAAGCAAAGTACGAACTCCCCGGAAAAAGAGAAACCCTTTTTAAAAACGTTTTCAACTGGATCGGTGACACCTAGTCAGCATCGGGACATTTTTTTTGTTTTTGTCGCCGACGATGAGGTCACCACGTGTCACCATCTGGCCCTGCCTGCTGACTAATGTGCCGCGGTGACTCAGTCGAGCGTCTTTGTCATCGTCCTCCAGATCTCCTTCCTGTTATGTGCCAGTCGTCCATTCTGTTGACCTGTCCAGCCACCGGAGTCGTCGCTTGCGAAGTCGTTCACTTGGCGTTTGTTCCCGCTGTCTCTTATTCGGTGCCTTCCGGTTACTTTAAGAAGCCTCCGTAGCCGCCTCATATCTGTGACTTTGTATTCTTAGAGTAGCATCGGGAGTGCATGTGTATGGTGGGGCTGCGAATCTCCAAAATAAAATCAAAAGAACAAATGTTTTGTGTGTTTTTATTTTTATTATTTTCTTCTTTTTTTTACAAGGATGGGCTGCTAGCTGGACGCTCATCTCTCCTCCTTTCACATCCAGACTTGGGATCAGCAATGGGAGATTGTGGAGACCTTGAGGAGGGAGAGACAGAGAGAGAGAGAGAGAGATGAGCAACCTCGAGCGAGGAGCCTCGGAAATCGGTCAAAGGTCAAAGGTCATGAGCGGACGTGCTGCTGCCCAAACGAGGGAAGTGGTGAGCGGCTGGAGGAGGCGCAGAGATTCACCGATTTGGTTAGCGTGATCACCAAAGAAGGAGGTGCAGATGCCAAGTGCCACATCGGGAAGGCAACCGCAGTCTTACGGAGGATGAACAGGATCTGGTCCTCGCTGCCCATCTCCCTGGAGGTTAAGCTTCACCTGCTCACCTTTTGTCGTGATCCCTACGGCCATTTGTGCCAGCAAAACCTCGGAGGCTTCAGCAAGTATCAGCAGGGAGCCTGACGTCTTCTTCTTTCAGCAGACTTGCCTACGCCACATGCTCAAGATCTGACACGGCGACCTCATCGCCAACGAAGAGGCTTTACAAAGACGTGGCTCGTGCAAACTCCACGCTACCGTCGCACGAAGAAGATTCTGACTGGCTGGCAACGTCCTTCGAATGGAGAACCTTTGGATCCCAAAAGCTACAATGACAGGGGAACCTCCCAACAGCAAATGACCGAGAGGACGTCCACGGGACCCTCGGAGGAGAACGTCTGTACGAGATGTGAGCGCAGCAGAGAGCTCTGCCAATGACAAGCTGCCAGGTGTGCTATGTGGCACGAAGTAAGTGGAGGCACAGCACGAGTGGCATACAGTGGAGAACTTTAAAGAAAACTTTATTTTCATATTTGTTAGTCTGCGTCTGTGTGGGCACTTTGGGCGAGTAAAAGAAACAAAATACAATTAGAAAATAACCAAACTAAATAAACACTGAAAGCTGTCCGGTACTTGGAACACGCAGTGCGGTGGGCCGTGGGGGACGCTGGTACGTTGACACATTTTGGTCCTGGTGGGCAGTGTGGCCTACTGGATGTGACACAAGCCCACGAATGAACTCCAGCCTCTGATTGGCGGTCGGCGTATCGTCATGTGACCTGTGAAATTCTCGCTTGCCTTTTCGACTAACGTGCTACACGTTGCCAGTCCCTGAGACTGACTACCTGTATAAGAAACGGGTTCAAATACGCAACTCTAGCGTATTTATAAGACGCACAAGTGGGCTCCGCTGCGGTGATCTCTTAAGGTAATCGGCCCGCCGGTCTGTGCCCCCATCATCGAGCGCTTGTCCAGTTCACAACTGTGGGGCCCACCATGAAACGTACAAACAAACACCTGAAGTGAGATTTATTTAGACCCGTTTTAAATAAAATACGTTTCTGTTTTGTCTTTCAGGGCCCCCAGCGATGCCGCAGCCTTTGTTCGATGGAGCCGAGTCTCCGATTCCTGAAGAGAGCACGAGGTCCGTAGCAGAATCTCCATTTCTGCCTGCCACCATCGTCCAAAGTGAGGGCACTGAAGCAGGAAGAGAGAAGAAAGACGAGAACGTGTCGCCAGTCCTGGGTTAGTTGGGTCGTTTCAAATTCAAGGCGCTAGATTATCCAAACTCGGTAAACCTAAAGTGTGAGACACAGATGTCCGTCGTGAGGTCCTGTAATCTGGAGGGTCAGGGACAGAAGCGGGAGCTGCGGGAGCACTTGAGCTCTGCTGGCCCCCCTTTTATCTGAGCCCCCAGACCACTGATGGGTTTGACTGTTAAAAACAATAAGCCAGCACAACCCATTTATGGAACTGGAAATGTTTTAAGTTCTAATTTAGAATGTTGACAAGGGTTCCATCCCATTTAAATGATTATCAACGAGGTAGATTCAGATATGTTGAGTAATCGTATAAAATGTACACTGTGGACCCGGCCCGGCCACAGACAGGCAGACATGTTGTAATCCACCACCACACGTTTATTTTACAAACTACAGTATTTGTAAAGTCCCAAAGTCCTGGCCAAACAACACCTTGCCTTTCTTCGGGCCGCCGCCTCCTCTCTCTCTCTCTCTCTCTCTCTCTTCTCCTGCCTCATCCTGCCTCCAGCCCTGAATGAAGGGAGACGGCCCCTTTTATGTCATCCCGGACGAGCTCCAGGTGTGTCCCGGCATTCCTCCCTGGACACGCCCCAGTGTGGCGGAAATGCCGGCTGTTCTCCCGGAAGCTCTCTGGGTGTCCCTCTCAGCCCCCCACAGCACTTCCTGGTATGGCGGAAGTGCTGAGGTCCAGGGTCCCCAAGGCATTGGGGCGCCCCCTGGCGGTGACCACGGGTCCCTACAGGGTTGGGCTTCCAAGCCCTCTACCTGTGGCCCCAAAGGCAACCAGGACGGCGGCCCCCACGTGATCCCAGTTGGGCGCACGCCCACTTCCGGTCCTTGAAGGCGTCCCGGCCGGGTCATCGCCCCGGCATCCTTGACAACAGGCTACACAAAGAACGAGTTCTGAGGCGGCAGACCTGCAAAGTTTGTCATCGGGTGGGCACCAGTGAAGAGTAAACAGTTTAGTGAAGGTCCAGTGAACCCAAGACGTCATTTAGAATGAAACGTGAACATTGCAGCTCGTGATTAATGAGAAGAGTGACCTCACCTGAGAACATCGGCCTTCCTCGGGTGATTTCAGTGAGCTATAAGAACACTCGTCCTTCAGGAAATCCACCAACGCAATCAAAAGCTAAATCAGAAAAACATTTGAAGGGTGGATCTGCTCAGGGCCTGTAATGCCAATAAGTGCCAGTGCTTCAGGAGGACTGGGGACGACAGCGGGCACTGACTGGGGCACTAAAAACATTTAACATGCAACTAAACGCACAAAAAGGGGCACAAAACAGCCCCTTATGACTACACAGAAACTTACAGTAGAGACCTGCACAGTGTGGCCTGTAGGGGTCGCAGCAGAGTCCCATTCAATATTTTTAACGTTCTTAAAGGCTTCTTCTTTAACAATAGGCGGCCATCTTTCTTTTCCTTTTGTCCTCCTCTTCCTCGCCCATCTCCAAATCACCAGCAGGGACTTTTTTTTTTTTTTTTTGGTTTTTGCAATAAAAAGCCCAGTTCTCCTCATCTGGAGCTTCCTGCTGGCCTTCCAGGCTCAGTTTCAGTGGTGCCCACCAGCGGGAGGAGCCACACTGTACAACACAATACTTCTGGGCCACAACGCTCCTCCAGTTAAAGAAAAGCGTCCTGCGTGAAGTTCTCTCCTGGCGCCTTGTGGGAGTACAAACGGGACTCCCCCCCCAGAGGGAACACGTGACCCCCAGGAGGCTGCTGCCCTCTTGAAAGAAAATGCAAACCCATCTCAGCCGGGACAGCCATCCATCCCCTAAAAGCACGCACTATAAAGGTCTCCTGTCCAGGTAACTGATCATCCATGCCAGCCAGGATGCCAGTCCATCCTTGCCTTCCATCCCAACAGATTTGTTAGGCTGTCTAGATTTCATGTTTGAATACTTAAAATAAATTATCAGTAGGTAAGAGAAACCACCCAGTGGCCAGGTTGTCTCTGGGCCTTCAGGTCAAACACAACGGCAACACTAAACGATGGCCTATCATTGGTGGAGAATGTTCTGTCAAATGTCATTGGCAGGATTGTCACATCAGGTTGGCAGTGACTATCTGGACACGTGAGGGAAGAAAGGAAATGAAGTAAATGTGGAGGCAGCAAGAATTATTAAAAATAAATACAGATAATGTCACAGGCTCCTGTAGTGCATTCACACAAATGAGAGGTGAGAGGACCGCGGGTGGGCATGGGCAGTGAACCAGAAATGGTTGTGAGGTGGGCAGGACTTGAAAAAATCTCTTTGCAATAGTCTCGTGTCGTCTCAAGATTATCTTTTTATAATATATATTGTGGTGGTCAGCTGGGGGCTGTGCCCAGCCGCAACACCTGGACAGACCAGGAGAGGGCAGCCGCCCTGGTGGGTATGGAGGCCACGGGGATAGAGTATGGAATCTCAACCCTGTAGGGGCCTGTGGCCACCGCCAGGGGGCGCCCGGACGAGTGAGGAGCCCTGGATGTCAGCACTTCCGCCATACCCGGAAGTGCTGGTGGAAGAAATACCAGGGACACCCGGGATGCTTCCGGGTGCTCATGTGGCACTTCCGCCACACCAGGAAGTGCCACAGGAAGCTCATTAGGGGGCACCTGCAACACATCCAGGTGGAAATAAAAGGGACCGCCTCCCTCCAGTCGTCGGGAGGAAGATGATGAAGCTCGGAGGAAAGGAGTGGAGGCGATGAAGAAAGGCCCGGACTTGAGGGTGATTGGTGGAAGGACACTGGGTTGTGTGCGGGACTGTGCTTAATGTAAATAGTGTGTAAATAAACGTAACGTGTGTGTTTGGGAGTTGTTGGTGTCTGCCTGTTGGTCTTTGGGCTGCTTTTCCACTAATATATATATATATATATATATATATATACACCCAGCACTGCCCCCTGCTGGTCACCACTCCTAACATCGGCCAGTTCTGATGAGGTTCCTCACACCGTCATCACCTCCTCCTTCCTGCGTCTCTGCCAGTTCTATACCCGTCTACACACCACATCCTGAACTGCCACTCCTTTTAGTTTGACGCCCACCCTCTCATGTGGCACCTCATCAAATGCTTTCTGAAAGTCCACATCAATCATCTCATCTGCTCCTCGTAGGATTGCAGCCTGTTAGTTAAACACAACGTCCCTCTTCTGAGCCCACGCTGACCGTCCTTGCCATGCGTTGCTCAGTTTTACTCTTAGTAATTCCTTCCACTCGTTTTCCTGTAACGCACTCTAACGCTTGGCACGTTCTCAAGAATGTCCAGCCCACTGTGTTGACCCTAAAACATTGAAACTAGGAAATGGCTGTTTGCTTCATTAGTCTAGCGATCCAATTGAGGAAGAGAAGTTGGTTGGCATTTGAAGGGTCCAGGGTGACGTCGTAAAGCCCCGTGTCTGCCAGGCGTTGTGTTTCCAGTCCTCCTCCTCCTCACTTGGTGCTGCAGTGGACCATGAAAGGCCGATGTTTGTGTAACTGACTCTACTGTCATTCCTTCCACAGAATTTGTGTACTCCGACTCCATCAGTCTGGGACCACCTAACCTTCCAGCGAACTCCAGTAAGACACAAGAGACGAGCGACCGGCAGAGCAAGGCTGTGCCCCCCAGAGCAGCGGATTTGGACCTGGCAGCATGGGCTCCTGCAGATGCTAACGGCACAGGTCAGTGTCTGGACACGGGGACGCTGCTCGCTCCGCGCCGTTTAATTCCAGTCTCGGCTGCCCGATCGTCTAGCTGGGAGGGCCATGGCAGCCTTTTGGTGATTCAGTGCAGACGTCTGAAGGGACATTGGGAACCCTAACAGATCCCACATGTTTTGTGAGAAATTCCCCAGAAGTGCCTTTTCCATTTAGCTGAAAAGCTTTTATTGGATTGCAAAGAGGAGCAACTTTAGCCTTAAAGTCTCCCCAGATATTTACTGCGCATTGAACATTGAGCCTTTAGATAGTGCCATCTGCCTTGAGTGGCATTAGAACTGCTTGGCGCTGCCCCAGCACTACATGGCATGATGAATGTGCGGCTGTGCTGTTTGAGGTGCCTCTAGGATTTGACCAGCAGACCTGGCTTAGTAAAGCGAGACATCACAGCGGACGAGCTCGGTCATCTAGATAACCGTATGCAGGCAGAGTGGCCGTCACTTTGTGTCACCCCAGGAAAGCTAGTCGACTAATCCACAGTTGTGTCTGCTGTGCACGAGAAGCCCCAGAAAGTGAGGCTTACGGTAAGATGTGCCAGTTAGGTCATCGGCGTACCCTTCAGCTGCTGAGACGGTGACCTCTTCAGTTGGCTCGCGGAGCCATTTGCACACCAGTCCTTGTCCACACTGCACAGGATCGGTCACTCTGAGGAGAACTTCTTCTTCTTCTTCTTCTTCAGCTCAGGGCGTGAGTGTAACGTTCATCTTTCCGGACTCGCTGCCTGCCTGGCAGGGAGTGCAGTGACTCGTCTGCTTGAGCGCCGCCTGCTAGAAAAGCTTTTTGCATAAGAAGCGTCCTCCCCATCCAAAGTTTAAAGCTTCACAAGCACTTGGACAGTCCAACTGCGATGAGAGACCCACCGTGTGTGTCTTCATTTGCAGCAGATGTCTTGGGACGCATTGCAATGCCACTGTGGCGCCTTCCTTGGCCACTGTTTGCCCATTTGACTTTTAAAAGCCATCGGTTTTATTTTCGATGGCACTTTACATCGCGTTGAGTTAAAGGCGACTTGACACATGCAGGGGCAGGCTGGATATGACAGAAAGAAGTGACATCTAAAGAAAGCTCTGATTAGGTTGGCAGCAGTTTGGGGAGCCAAGCTGAACTTACTGTGTGCCCCCCGAGTGGGACACTTACTACCTTTTTTTTTTTTTTTGTTCTAGATTATTCGGATTGGGACTCCAGTAAGAGTGAAAGTCTCCCACAAGACGTCACCAATGTGTCTGCGAAGAGACACGATGCTTCGGCCCCCCCACCGGATCCCGCGGACCCCCAGAACTCAGGCAAGGACATGTGGCAGTCTTGAAAAAGGTCAAAGCAGAATCCCCCTGTCACCTGTGTGGCGGCGCACACGACAGCCCCTGATCCTCTGACGTGAGCAGGGGTAGAGATGAAGCAAACGAACCGCAGGACCCCCTAATGGGGCTGGTGGCCTTCGGCTGATTCAGAGGGTACTGCGAGGCCAGTCCAGGCCTCCACACTTTACTCTGCCCACATCCGCAGACCCCCATTACCGGTCGGTGTGTCGAACGGCTAACAAGGGGAAAGCAGCCAACTGAACTTCAGCAGCAACCGTTAGATTTGAGCCAATAGGTGACTGGGGAGCCTGGCAGCTCCTGAGGTCCGACGGTCCTGGAGAGGATGGCATGCAAGCTCTGTGTGTGGCACACGTCATGAGTACTCGGCCTTACATCCTGTGAATTGTGCTCTGCCCTTGTCATATTTCTGTTGTATTCAGGGTGACTTGTGTCCTCTTCTGTTGTGTTGACCCCCCGCTGCATGCCCAGCCTACCTTGGGGGGGAGACGGGGGGGTCTCTCTCTGAACTGCCTTTCCCAAAGTTCCTTCCATTTTTTTTTTTTTTATCCTATAAGGGTTTTTTTGGGAGTTTTCCTAGTCTTCTTAGAGAGTCCAGGCTGGGGGGCTGTCAAGAGGCAGGGCCTGTTAAAGCCCACCGTGGCACTTCTTGTGTGATTTTGGGCTACACAACAATAAATGATATGGTATTGTATTGTCTGCTTCACCCTCCCTTGAGATCTTACAGCTGATCTCACCCAGGCCCCCCTGAGGCTGGCAGATGGGTGACAGTGGCTTTGGTGTTTCTTTCACAGGGCAGCTCTGCTGAATGTCACCTTTTATGTTGTCATTTCACAGATTTTTCCGACTGGGACTCCAGTGAAAGTGGAAGTCTTCAAGGAGACCTTGTTATCCCGGTCCCCAAAGAGAAGGCAGATGTGTCCCTGAGAACGTTGCCAGTTTCTTCACACCCTTCCCAAGCTGCCAAGGAGCCAAGTGGGTCCTGTTCTTCTGTTTGGGGAATTGGGAGTAGGAGGGAGGGAGGGGTGGCACAGTGGGTAGCGCTGCTGCCTCGCAGTTAGGACTCCCGTCTGGTTTTGCTTCCCAGGTCCTCCCTGCGTGGAGTTTGCATGTCCTCCCCTTTCTGGGTTTCCTCCCACAGTCCAAAGACATGCAGGTCAGGTGCATCGGTGATTCTAAATTTTCCCAAGTGTGTGCTTGGTGGGGGTGTGTGTGCGTGCGTGCGTGCGTGCATGCGTGTGCGCCCTGCCCGTGGTTTGTTTCCTGCCTTGCGCCCTGTGTTGGCTAGGATTGGCTCCAGCAGACCCCCGTGACCCTCTGTTAGGATGGAGCGGGTTGGATAATAGATGGATGGATGGAGGAGGAGGGATTTTTTTTTCCCCCACTGTGTCATTCCTGGGAAGGGCTGGGTGATGGCAGACTCGGCTTCCTTGATTTGCCATTGCAGGGATGGGCCCGCTGGACGTGGCCTTGATGCTGAAACTGAGCCTGGAAGGCCAGCAGGAAGCTCCTGACGAGGAGAACTGGGCTTTTTATTGCATTCCTCTTTTCCATGACTCACACTGAGTGTACTTTGTTGTTTTCCAGATGTGACGCCCAATGAAACCAAAAGGCATGCGGGAGGAGCTCAGATTTCCTTGAAAGCTTTACATCAGCCTTCTAATGCCGCAGTTACGTTTGAGGAGACAAATCATGTGAAAGGTGACAGCAGCTGGAATTTAACTTGTCCTCTCAGTTCAGGGTCGTGAGCAGCCAGAGCCGATCCTGGCAGCCATCTTAAGAAGTCAGGGAGCAGAGCCCAGCCACAGGGACTCCGTGTAGAGTCGGGGAGCTGTGAGAACACAGAGAGGAATGAAAAGTGGGGGCTCGGGAGGTGAAAGATCACGGCACCTCAATTGATTACTCACCATGGAGCCTTGCCGGAATACAGTTAGTCATATCCCAAAGATCACGTGACCGAGGACAGCCAATCGGCAGGGCCTTTTCAAGGTTTGGCGACCTGCCACAGTGGCCACCGTGTCGAAAGGTGACCCACGTTAACGCCCTCCACTGGGACGCTGGACTGGTCACCCGCACCTCTTGTGGCTCCACGGCCACTTTACAGTTTACAAGCGAAAATCCTAAAACCAGTTTGAGAGAACCCAGTTAGGCAAATGGCACAAAAACTGATCCTAATTGACGTATTATTGTGATAAATGAAGTTCATGTGCGAACAAATCTGTGAATCGGCGCCTCGGGGGGCCGCGGCACTTAGTCCGACACCGGGCACGCGCTGCTCAGGTTGTCTCTTTAAGTCCTGCCATCTGTCTGATTTCTTTGCTCCTTTCTGGACTCCTTTTTATTTTTTATTTCATTCTTCTTCTAATAATTTCCATCAGGTGACTTGGCCTCGGCACACAGCGAGAGTAAAAGGCCCCGGCCGTGTGGGGAGACGGCCCCCCGCTCTTCTTCTTGTTAGTTTCTGCCATTTCGCCTTCGTTTTTGTCTGATTTACGACTCGCAGTCGAACTCCTTCAGCCCCAGTGAGGTGATTTCACTTTCGGTGGGTTTGCTTTGCTGCTTAAAGACGCTTTGCTTTATGAGGGGTTTCGCTGCAATTGCGCCCTTCAAATCATTAAAAATGCCCAGTGGTCGTGGTGAGAGATCTGACTTTACGAACGTGACGTCCACATAAACGTACAAGAAGGGGGACGAGGTGGGTCTGGGAAAGCTTTACATCTGTCAAGTGTAAGATGATCCGTGACAAATTAGGAAAGCACTCGTGTGACAATCGGCTTTAAAATAACCCAAGATCAAAAAGTTTACCCGCACTGGGAGACAAAACTCCAGCAATTCCAGAGTCGGCAGCAAGTCTGGGCGTGGAGGCAGAAGTCATTTGTGATGGGCACACCAGTCTGCCCACCACTCGCCTGTCTGTTAGACCAGCGCTGGGGTCCCCAGTGGCTTCACATCTTTGTGCATCCTTGTAATTGACATACAGTGGTGGAGAGGACGCTGGCGTTGAATGTTCGCCGCTTCTCCCTCTGAGTCCGAGTTGAATATTGCTAATTTACTTTTCTTATTTTTAGTGTTAGTTAACAAGTCTCGTACGTTTCTGAACATTGTCCTGCTCCGTTTTATTGTCTGTCGTGGATTCTACGGATTTTTATCAAGTTTTTGTTGTCTACTCGCCTGCCGCCTGGATGTACTCTTTTACCGTTTGTTGCGGATTGTGTGGCACTGTCTGGATGGCATCCCTTTGTCCCTCTTCGGTTGGAATGGTGCTCAGCTATTCCAGTTTACAACTTCGCCGACTAAATCCTGTAACCACTCCTGGAATTAACATCCCCATCATTACTCGAAGAACTTGGACTTCTTTGCCGTCCTCGTTCCATTCGTAGAGGCTCTGGTCGGAAGTTCATTTTCCATAATCAGCAGAAGTGCTCTGCTACCAACAGTCCATCTTTTTGGTCACTCGTCGCACGTGTGATGTGTCATCAGAGCTCCGTCGTTTCATCTGCTATCGACATTAGAAACATCGCGAGATCTCGTCACTCCAGCATGGAAACACCGCGAGATCATCACATCCCCGGCTGGATTCATTTTGTGGCGTGGATTTTAATGTCTCGCGGCCTGTACTGAGAGTCACTCCACAATCGCTGGTCAAATGTGAACTGTTTCATTCTCAGTCCATCAGCAATAAGTCCACACGGATTGAAGAACACATCAGGGACAAAGGACTTGACTTCACGTGTCTGACAGGAACCTGGCACCACTCAGAGGCTTACTCTGCCTTAAATGAAGCCTGTCCTCCTGGCTACAGTCATTTGGAGGCAGTGCCCAGCACTGGGCATGGTGCTGGTGGTCGTGCCATCATCTGGCGTCAGGTCCTGGGGTGGCCCCTATTTCGTTACCTGTAACGTCTTCCTGCGAGTGTCTTGCCCCCTCTTCCCATGACTACTGTTCTCCTTATCTCTTGACCTCCAAAACCCAACTCTGCTTTTATTCTGGAAATGACTGATCTTCTCACAACACTCTGTGCCACCTCTGCCAACATCATGATCCTGGGAGATCTGAATATTCATGTTGATAATCCTAAAGGTTATCTCACTGTCGGGAGATTCTTTCAACTTACCCCAATATGTTGATGTCCCCACACGCTCTAGGGGTCATCCACTTGACTTGGTTATTTCAAACTCTGCTTTAATTAGTAATTTACTGGTTTATGATCTTGGGATTTCAGACCACAAAGTAGTCTCAATGGAGGTGCCCTTTATCTCCCCTCACACCAAACCAGATTCAATTTAGAAATCTGAAGAACATCAATGTGGATGCCTTGGCCCAGGACCTTAAACTTCTTTCTTCTGATCTTACCAGTTCCAGCTCTGTTGCTGACCTCGTGGATCTCTACAGCCAGTCTCTGAGCAGTCTCCTGGACTTTCACGCCCTTTAACGCCTACTGTAGGTCCGTCTCATTCTCGTGCTCCGCACCCTGGTACGCCTGCGAGCTGCGAAACATGAAGGCGGCTGGGCGTCTCCTGGAGTGGCGGCTCAAGGCTTCTGGGTTGACTGTCCACAAACAGGCCTACGGGGAACATAGGAGGGCGCAGGCAGAAGGTTCTATTCTACCATCATTACAAAGAGCTCCAGGGGTCCAAAACTTTTTTCAACTATAAGTCATCTTCTTAAACCTCCTTCATGTGCTCACTCCGAGGCCACTGACGAGAGGTGTAATTTGCATATTCATTTTTTCAGACAAAAGGTTTCTAACATCCGCTCACACCTCTACCATGGATACTCGGTACCCCGCTGCCTGAGACTGTCCAGCCCCTTGGCTCCTTCTCTGTTGCCACACGTGAAGAGGTGGAGGACGTCATCAGGACAGTGAAACCGTCTACCAGTTCCCTGGACCCTTTTCCTTCAGCCTTGCTGAGGACCAACATTTCTGCTGTCTCTCCACTTCTCACCAGGACTATAAACCAATCCCTCCTGGCTGGCCATATTCCTTCAGCACTAAAAACTGCTGTCATCAGACCTCTACTAGAAAAACCCACCCTGGATCCTGAAGTTCTCTCCAACTATAGACTCATCTCTAAAGTTCTGGAAAAAATAGTTCATGATCATCTCAAACTGAATAACCTGTTTGAGAAGTTTCAGTCTGGTTTTCACCCTGGCCATAGCACTGAAACAGCCCTGGTCAGGGTCACTAATGACCACCTGAGGTCAGCAGATACTGGTTCTCCTTCTTTACTGGTTCTCCTTGACCTGACAGCTGCTTTTGATACAGTTGATTATAATATTCATCTTCACCGTCTGCAACACACCATTGGACTTTCAGGAAATGTTCACAACTGCTTTACATCTTTTGACCGGTAGAACTGAGTATGTCGCTCTTGGCAGCACAAAGTCTCACCCCCCTAATGTCACCTGTGCTGTCCCCATCCTTTTCATCATTTACACGCTCCCCCTAGAGTGTCATTAGCAGACATGGTCTGTCTTTCGATTGCTACGCCGATGACACTCGGCTTTATCTTAGGACTACCTCACCTGCCAACATCTACACTGACTACCTGCCTGGAGGAGATGGAGGCGTGGATGAGGCTCAACTTCCTTCAGCTGAACAGATCTAAAACAGAAGCCATTTTAGTTGGCACACCACACCATCTTCGCTCTTCTGCCAGCACCAGTATCACATTCTCTGGTCAAAACATTCCTCTTTCTACGTCTGTTACCAATCTGGGTGTTAAAATGGACTCTCACCTCACTTTTGACACCCACATTAAACATCTCTGGAAGTCATCATTTTACCATCTCGGGAACATTGCTAAACTCCGTCCAACACTTAGCCTGGCAGATGCAGAGAGGCTTGTCCATGCCTTTGTCTCGTCCAGGCTGGATTACCGTAATGCGCTCCTCATTGGGACTCCAGTCCATTCAGACCAGCACTGCCAGGATCCTGATGAGGGTGTGAAGGCACAGCCACATCACTCTGATCTTGAAAACCCTTCACTGGCTCCCTGTGCCACTCAGAACAGAGCAGAAGGTCTCCCTCCTCACCCATCAGTTCATCTATGGATGTGCTCCCCTGTATTTACAGGAACTCCTTACCCGTCGTACTTCCTCACGCACCCTCCGCTCTGTGCACACCAACACTCTTCAGGTCCCCAGGACTAAGCGTGGCATGATGGGTGACGGGGCCTTTTCTTCGGTGGTGCTGAGGCTGTGAATTCTCTCCCTGACTACCTGAGAGCCCCACAGTCGACTGATGCTTTCAATCGAAACATAAAAACTTATCTATTTAGAAAGGCCTTTTGTTAAATTATTTCTATAGATTATCTTGTTTGTTAATTTACTCTTATTTTGTAGCACTTTGAGATTGTAGTTATATTGCGCTTTATATTTAACAATGTATTATTATGATTATTATTAATTGATCTCCTTATTTAGAGCCGTTGTTTGATGAAACACGGTGTGATAAAGGCGCTATATACGCTCCCGACCTGACACAGACTGGCAACGGACGCATATTAAAAGCTGAGGTCTTCGTCTTCCCCGTGTCCCTCTGCGCACCACAACACCCAATTCGGCCTCCCATTTCCAGCTGCACCCACGAGGGCCCAGCAGTTCCCGCCGCAGCACCCCCTGGCGGTGCCCGCGGATCCCAACAGGGCTGAACCAAACTCCAAATGCCATGAAGCCCTGGGGGAGTCCGAGGCACCGCTGCCATCTAGCGTCCACAGGGAGGTATTGGGTCTCCCATCCTCGGTCCCCCAGAACATATGCTGAAGGGGCGTCCCGGCCGGGCATGGGCCCCGGCCGTCCGCCCGCCACAACAGAAACGTTACTCTTGCTGTTGTACTCAAATGCTCCGAGCACAGCGGTGCCACATTCAGGCGTTTGTCTGTTTTTAAGAACTGTTACTAACAGTTGGCATTCCGTGTTTGCCCCCTTGTCTGTCTGTGCGCTCGTTACTAAGCATCCATGAGTGGCACAGAAAAGGGAAGGTTTTAGAAAGAGCGTGTGAGGAGGAGGGCTGCTTTTCGGCCCGCGTTCTGATTTACTGCCACTACACGTTGCTGTGATTCTAGCCGACTTGCTCTTTAAGGTTCTGAAGCTGCCCCTCTTTGTTTCTTTTTTCCTTAACCCAGTGGTTCTCACCTGTGGGTCGGGGCCCCCTAGGGGGGCACAAAAATGTGAAAAAAAAAGAAAACAAGAATCAAAAATATGAAAAATCCATCTATTGAAACCAAAACCAATTAACTTAAACTACATGCTGATACTAGAACAATAAATCTAGAGTTAGATAAACGTCGATAAAAGTTAAGTAGGTGTAATAAAATACACATCGATGATACGTCATTCATTAAAAAAGAACAAATTGGCATTAGTGGGCTCCTTTCAAAAAAACGTTAGGGGGGCGCAATTAAAACTGTTATGAAATCTCAGGTCGCAAATACGTAAAGGCTGAGAAACGCTGCCTTAACCTCACAATAACGAGGCATGAGGTGACGCCAACAGGTGCCCAGGGGGTCTGAAAGGCCACCGGTTTCTTCATGAGAAGTCGACTGAAGCAGACGCTGTAATTTGTGCCAAAGCAGCCATTTGCACTGCAGTTGATTTTCTTTGCCATCAGCAGGTTTTGTGGACATCACTTCAAATATCTTTGTAAATGTGACATCGTAGGGTGGGCACAAGAGCACAAATGGTGTCAAGTGAGCTGTGCGCCTCGCTGTCATTTACCTGCAGTGACAATGACGGGTTCTTAATCTCAAAAAGCAAGTCTGTGCTCATTCATGGCTACTAATAAAGAAAGTGACTGGAAAGAAGACCCTCAGCCACTGCGGCCCACCAGACCCTGAGTCTGACTCCCCATAATTAAAGCTCTGGTAAAGGGTACAAACATTTATGAATCTCTCATGGAGCAGATAACTGAACAACGAGATCAATTCAAAGGAAGAATGACGCACTGAAATAAAAGCCTGCAGCCGTGGGGAGTCCCCCAGAACTGAACTTGGGGACCCTCCACGTGTTCTGAGACCCTGTGACTCCTCAGCAGAGCAGGCAGCGCGGGGTCACAGCAGATGTGCGGTGCCTGCCAGAGACCACCACCTCAGAACCGTCTCCTTCAGATTTGCCGCATGGCCGCCTTAGACAAACTTTTTTTGTTCCCATGATGCTTTGCAAGGCCTGCATGAGCGGCCTACCAGGGAGCAGCGTCTGGTGAGGTGGTCTCGAGTCTCGGTCCGGACCCTCTTCCTCTGTCCTTCCTAGTTGGTGGAACGAGGTGCCCACCTCCACCCGAACTGCCAACTGCCTCCGTGTATTTAAGAATCAATTGAAACCCGTCTGCTCGACTGACTGAAAACAAATCCGCAGCTCCGGGATCTTCCACAAGTGTTACCACCCTAATAAAACACGCGTAGTGGGAATCTGTGTGTGTGTGTGTGTAAAGATTAAATAAGTAATCATCTCAGAAAAGGTGCCCATCATCACAACACTTGTATCGCTGCCCACTGCCCCTAGTGTCCCACTGCTCCGAGTTTGCTGTGGCATTCCTCTCCATTGTCAAGATCATTTAAAAGCAAATGCCCCAGCGCTCGATAATTCGTGTCCTATTGGTCCAGCACTTTGATTTACGTGCAGAAGTGACATCTCGTCGTAATGAATTCAACAGAGTGGAGCGGAAATCTCAAACTCCTGTGACATTGTGGCCACCGGGCCCACTCCAGGGCTGGGCTTTAGTGTACTTAGAAAATGCATTGCAGTGTCATTCCAACAGATGGCGTATGCACCCAACACTACAGCCTAATAACAACTAATCCCACCAAGCCCATTGGCCCTCACACTCCTGGCTTGACGGCGGGGGTCTCAAACCGGGGTCCTGGAAGGTCAGCGTGGCCTTTGGTTTTTATTCTGCGCTCATGTCGCTGTGTTTGCTGAGGGCGGACCACCAGAGGTCTTAATCGTCTTGAATCAGATCAGTCCTCTCCCTGCCGTTCCTTATTTACGTTTTCCTTTATTGTGCTACAGGATTCTCCACAGCAGGGCAAATGTTTGTGGTGTGGCATCTGTTGGAATGAATGCTGCAATGCATGTTATTACTACATGAATTGTAAAATACATTCGACAGGGTGAACCTGCCATTTTATAGATACGTATGCCCAGTGGTGTCCTTAAACTGGCAGGATGTCCGTGAGTGATGCCCACTGCCGGAGGGGCTAAGTGAACAAAATGAGGCTTTTCCTTTTTTTTTTTTTTTCTCTCAGATGTGGCATTCAGTGATGGCCGTGGATTTGTTTGTGAAGACGAGATGTCGCCAACCAGGAGTGCAACGGCAGGTCTGTCTGGGAATAGAAGCCCTCCATCTGCTCAGGCTGCCCACGTGAGGGGTGAGTACACGAGTCATCGGTAAAAGACCCCCGTAGCGCACCACCGTGGACATGGGTGAGTCTCCACTTCCTTTTGTGTCTACTGGTGGCTGACGTGACGGCCCAGGACTGCTCATCCTCTCGGACCCGTCCTGGGCACTTGTGTTGGCTAGTCACAGATTGGCAGACAGACCGGGGCCTAAGAAAGTTGCTACAAATTGCCAGGTGGCGTTCGAAGGCTTCATCATGGAGCAGGTGGTGTCCTGTGTCCTGTGCCCTGTTCTGGAGAAGAAGAGGTGATGTCAGGGGACCTGGCACTTTGAGTGTGTGGGTTTACAGGGGTCTCTAGGGGGCACTCGGAGGAGGTGGTCACAGGAACTTGCTGAGGTTGGGAATTACCTGTGAAGTGCGCCTTTGAGCTTGGAGTTGTGCCAGGCCATAACGGGCAGCGAGGCATCATGCTCAACAGAGAGCTGGTAGTAAGTGGATGGTGGGCAGTGACACCCATCTTACAGACGTCCCCAGAAGGTGCTCCTCGATGGCAGTGTGGCCTTGGCTTTGGTTTCTTGCGTTGTTACTGCGTGTTGTTCGCTCGTCTTGTTTTTGGCACTTTTTATTTTCAATTAGATGTGCGAACGGGCACCGATGTGTGCCACTCTGAGGTCATCTGTGGATCCCATAGACAGACAGGCAGCACTTAAACTCTCCCCTTGAGACAAAGAACTTTTTTTCCAGAAGGCCCCATAAATAAATAATCAGATCAGCAAACGGCAGCAGCCCCACTAGGATGGCAACAACGAAACAATAAAGTTTAGGCGAGCGGTCTGGTGAGGTGCCCCTGCCACCCTTCTCTTGACGTGTGCCACAGAGGCACTTGTTCATAATGGCTGTCAGTTGGCTCGTCGTCACGGCAGCCCGATGCTCACCAAGTGGGCGTGGCCGTGCAGGTGAGGTGGGCGGCTGCTGCTCAGCCGCCTCTTACCAGTTACTCCAGTCAGACAGCTGGGATTTATAAAAGGCTTCCCATCATCCTCAGACAAACCGAAGATGTGGAGTCCAGTTGATCAGCAGCTCTGAATTGACCGTGACAGAGTGAGTGTGGACGTGCGAGTGAGAGTGTGTGTGTGTGTGAGTGACGGACCACCAGGCCTCTTACTGTCCTGACATCATAAACGGCGTCTCGCTGACGCCTCAGGAATACGACGAGCCGCCTCTCAGTTTGCCTGACATCAAAGGTCCTCCTAGAGTGTGGCCAGCTGTGTCATCAACAGCCACATTTATGTCTTCATACAAATGGCGGAGCTCAAAGTGCTTTACAAGAGGAAAAGAGAAAAATAAGAGTAGGCAACACAAAGAATAAAGTAAGGGGTGACGGCCAGGGAGGACAGAAAAAAACAAAATCTGCAGGGGCACCGAGACCACCCGGACCCCACTAGGCAATCGGGTATGAGACACAGAGGGTGGGCTGCCTGGCCGACGGGAGTCGTTTCTGTATGGAGACCTGCATAGGGCTAAGGGGCCTGTGGAGGAAGATGAGGCCTGGCGCCCGAGTACCTACAGAAGGGCTGTCGAGACCCCGATAGTGACCACCAGTTTACTGCTCCCTCCGATCAGGCCCGTGGATCCGAGCAGAGCAACGGAGTGAAAGCAGCCTGGCAGGAGGAAGACTTGTGAGAATTTAGCACGTCAGTGTGGCGCCAGGGAGGTGCACAGCGGGTTAAGCTACTCGCTCTGTTTTAAAGGGGCACAACTGCTGGCATCTTGTGATTATTTTTCAAAAATGAACCAAACAATTGAATTGAGGGGCACCTGATCAGTGAAGTCTTACAAGATTGTTTGGCCTTTGTTTGCTGTTATTTAGAATATCATTTAGAATATTTAAGTTCATTCAAGAAGTCCCCTGATTTTAGTTTATATGGGACAGGCTGACTGGGGTCCTCGAGACCCCCTTCTCCACAAAGCCCAGGAGATGGAAAACTCACAAGTCTGCTTACTCAAGTGTTTTGTGAGCCTGCATCGCCCCCTAGTGTCCACTCCTTTGCTTAAAAATGGCCAGACGCATTGGAGTGCTTTTTTGGAAGGTTAGTTTTACACTCCTGTGGTTGATTGCTGCCCACTTTTTATGACTTTTTCCAATGCAGCTTTGATGTTTCCTAAGTTTCCATCTTCTTTAGTTTTACTTTCTTTTGTAATTCTGAGTTGTCATTCATATTGTAAAGTGCATTGAGAGGCTTTCATGTCAGAAAGTGCAGAGTAGAAATAAAATGAAGTCGTCGTAGTTGTGCATTTGTAACTAGAGCTGGACGTGGAGAATCATCTGTCTGCCCGCCTGTCTGTCTTGTCTGCCTGCCTGTCTGTCTTGCCTGTCCCTCTGTCTGCCCGCCTGTCTGTCCCTCTGTCTGCCCGCCTGTCTGTCCCTCTGTCTGCCCGCCTGTCTGTCTTGGCTTCAGCTTCATGTCTTTCTCCAGTCTTCACCTGACCCGCTCTGAAGTGAACAAACGAAGATGAAGCAGAGATCTGCGCAGGACGTGGCGCTGGATGGCAGGTGCTCTTCCACGTTTGTGGCGTTTGATAAACTCGTCCTTTAGTTTCAGGCTGGCAGTTCTCATCTGAAGGTGTGTCTGCTGTCACTCAATGCCGGTGGCTTGCTGTGTTGTCACTAAATGCGGTGACTTAATGCATCTTCTGTCCCCCTGATTGAGACGCCCTGCCACCTGGTGCTCAATAATTTGGATTTTTCAATTCGAATACACTTCTCCCAGCATCCTTGAGGTTTGCCCTGCTGGTTTAATCTCCGTGTCACTCGTGCCATAGCAGATCAAATGCCATCAAGTGCTACTCGGAGGTCTGAGACGATAGTTCAATGTCTAATCAAATGTATTTGAGTGCACTGAACAAACTCTGGAGAGGACCCCCACAGAGAGCCCCCAGTGGAGACCACCCTAGTAAAGGTCAGTGGCTGCTAATCCAGCCCTGGATAAGGAGGTCGGGCCCAGGAGGTGCGTACACTTGGACTCTAACGGTCAATTTGAGCCCCTTGGACATATCGGGGGGGGGCTTCTCATAAAGAAAGTCCGCCACCTTAACCCATTGAGCACCTCAGACTGATGGGGCCTGGGCCAGAAGTGGAAGCGAGACCCTCCGGCTGCCCACTGTGCCCGCACATGGCTCTGTAGACGTGCCCAGTGGGTTTTTATGTCTTGAAATGTTGTGAGCAGTGAGTGGTGGTCTTGTGCTCTGATATTAATGTGTCTCTCAGGTGTGAGGGGTGCTGGGAGAGACCACCCGTCGTCGGGTTTGCTTTCTGCTGCATTACGTTCTTCTTTTATCACCAGAAAGACTCCATTCGGTCTGGAAGAGCGCTGGAGATGAGCGACGTGAGCAGGAGGTGATGGAGGAGGAGCGGGTACGTGTGGCGGCTCGGGGAAGTGGCAGCGCCCTCTGTGCCTTTAGGTGTGTGCCAGTGGGAGACAAGCTGTGAGATCTGCCAACTGACGGGCAGACCGTGGCCCCCCACCACCCTGGCTGGCAACATGCATGTGCAAAAAGTCACCCCTTCAGTCATTTTAGGAATCAGTGAATGTTGTTGTTGTTGTTGTGCTGTCATAAAACAAAATCAAGTTTGGGTTTATAATTGAAAAATACGCTTTGACGGCCCGGTGGTCTGCCAGGAGGTAAACCATAATGGTTTAATGAAAGCGAGCGTAAGCTGCGAGCGCAGAACTGAGGCCAAGTATCCCACAATGCACTCCTTTAAGAGTCGCAGGGGATTCGAGCGAAACATGAAGAAGTCTACAGGGTTTTGTGTATTTTAAGATAAATGAAACCTTTTTAAAGTTTGACTGAAATGTGAGGCGTGAACTTGTTTGATTATATTGAGTCTCTCGGTAAACTCGCGCCACAAAGGCTCAGTTCCATGCCCACTTCGTATGGGTCAGCGGATGTCCAGTTTAAACAGGTTGGTATTTTGTGTGAATTGTGCCATCTGCGTAACAGAACTAACTATTTGACATTACGGCCAGTAATTAACCGAAGTTCAAAAAGAGGAAAACGCCATAAGTTGAAAGGGACTGACGTGACAGTTGGGGCTGAGTTGACGATTGTGTTCTGTTTGGCTTGGAAGTGAACACGCAAATCCTTTTTAAACTGACACTTCACTAAAAACAAATCTTTGAATTCTCGTGAAGAAACGCAACTCGTCACTACTGGCTGGCAGCGCCAATCGGACGATCCACAAGTCTTTAAAGCCGTACAATATCTCCATACTTCTGTCTTACGGCCGTATACTGGATCTCTTCTCGCTGTTGCGTTATTTCACCGAGTAAGAATTTCCGCTTGTTGGCGCTCATGTGATCTTTGCCGTCAGTTTTTGTGCTTTTTGAATTTTACGAATTTCATACTCTCTGCCCTGCTCTGCCTCTTTACGACGTTCTACTTTGTCTTCTACTCTTTGTCTTTTATTTCCGTCCCCGCTTGGACCTGCGAGGTTTTCGGTTCCGGGCTGATTGTCAGACAGTCAGTCATCGTCCAAACCCACTATATCCTAACACAGGGTCACGGGGGTCTGTGCTGGAGCCAATCCCAGATGGCACAGGGCGCCAGCCCACCACAGGGCACACACCAGGGACAATTTGGAATCACCAGTGCATCTGACCTGCATGTCTTTGGACTGTGGGAGACGCGGGGAGGACCCGGGAAGCGAACCCAGACGGGTCTCCTAACTGCGAGGCAGCCGCGCTACCCACTGCGCCACCGTGCCGCTCCATCATGGGGTGTCTGCTGGAGCCGATCCCGGCCAGCACAGGGAGGGCACAAGGCAGGAACAAACCCCGGGCAGGGCGCCAGCCCACCGCAGGGGCTGATTGTTACTTTCCTTATTTTCCGAATTTGCACTTTGATTATTCTTTTTTTTCTTTTTCTTTTTTGAATTCTTTTCTCTCCAACACTTTTGGTTTTCTTTTCGACGCGCTCTTCTTCGTTTAGTCGTGACGTGCCATCTTGAACGTATAGAATGATTGTCCAGAAATGGACGATTACAAATGAAACAAATCGATTGTACGCCTAACAGTGCAGTCCAGAAACGCTTCCTTAAAGGGTCGAATGGAGGATTTTTCATCAATGACTTTAAACGAGGAAAACGTTAAAATGTGTAAGAGCTGAGAGCGCAGGAAGTGCGTCTGACAAGTGAGAGGTGATTGGACTGTGAGAGGAGGGCGGGACTTGAGGAAATCTCACGGCCAAAGTCTCGTCTCGCGGGACTTGAGAAGATCGCTTTGGTGAAAGTCTCGTCCCAGGATTTCCTTTCATAATCGAGAGATTTTTCTCACTTTCTGCCCTGCAAGCGTAAAACGACTTCCTTTTGCTGTTCGTCGGCTTTGGTCACGTAGTCCTAGAATGGGGACTATCGCCATGACAGGGGGTCTCGTCTCTCATAACACGAGTGATGTTTTAGAGGAGAAGCGACTCAAGCCTGGCGCTCCGGGGACCTCGTCGGCTCTTAGTGTTTGGAGGGTCCGCTTGCCCGCAGGTACATGTGGGCATGAACTCCGTGTGACCCGCCCACTTGGAGTCCATTTGTGCAGAGGTCCTCTGGGGGCAGTGCCAGCTGCGCCAGTTCCCTGGGTGTTCTCTTGGGCCGAGGTGACGGGGAGCGAAGTGCCGAACGTCTCCGGGCCCGCCTTTGCTTTCATTAAGCGACTCTCGTTTTACTTTCCTCTGAAGCAGCTGCAGCCTAAGCCCGGTGTGGACTCGAGTAGGACGTGGAAACCTAAACCTTCTGTCTGTCACCGAGACACCCAAAGGACAGCGACACCTCCGCATTGGGACAGCGCAGCTGGGACGCAGCAGGTGAGTTTCATTAAATGATGGAGTCAAGTGGCTGGCTTGGGTGTGAAACCTTCCCAGTGACCTCCTCCACCGTTTCATGATTCCAGTGAGTCCTTTAATGGTGGGAAGCAGCCATTCACCCCCGTCTTGTTCAAGTCGTTTCTCCAAATTGACACCAACTTGAGGGTGGAGATCCTGGAGAATCTGACTGTCCGTCACGTGGCAGACGGCTCCCTCTCCCATTCGGACCCGGGGCGCTATACTATGTATATTGACTTTGTGGAGTCTCAACCAGGCAGCACTTTGCTCATTTCAGTCCAGTGTGACTACTCGGCACTTCGCTGTATTTCACTTTCAGCTTATCTGACGTCACCGTCTTTATAAAGTGAGCATGCGAAGAGACGGGCGAGATGGGCGAGACGGGCTCATGTTAAGTCTTCTTAAAGTCTGGTGGCTCGCTCTTTAATAAGTTACCCCAAAAGCCAGAATCGGGGTGCTGGCGGGCGGGTGGCGTGCTGGAAACGGAGGGCCGATTGTCGCCATCTGTTCAGCTATTTGTTAATGTTTGGGTGTCAAATGATCTCCAGCTGGGAAGCAAAAGTTTTCAAGTATGAAACACACAAGTGTGCCAGGCAGTCCCATGCTGACTGTTAGAAGACCAGAAGGTAATGCTGAGTGCCGGGACAGCAAGCAGTTCACATTCCCCAGCGTGTTACAGGGCACACCTGGGCACACCTGGGCACACCTTGATCGTTCATGTGATTTGTTAGATGGCTCAAACTCTCATATCTGACATCTTCTTCTTATTTCGGCTGCTCCCATCGCCACAGAGGATCATCTTCTTCCATATCTTCCTGTCGTCGTCATCTTGTTCTGTCACCCCCGTCACCTGCATGTCCTCTCTCGCCACATCCATAAACCTCCTCTTACCTGGCAGCTCTATCCTTAGCACCCTCCTCCCAGTATACCCAGCATCTCCCCTCTCTGACTTTGTCCCCAAACCGTCCCACCTGAGCTGACCCTCTAATGTCCTCGTTCCCAATCCTTTCCGTTCCTCGTCACACCCAATGCCAATCTTCTTTAACTCCGTGCCACCGTCTCCAGCCTATATCACACAGCTGGTCTTCCTACCGTCCTGTACACCGTCACTGTCACTCTTGCTGACACCCGTCTGTCACCGATCACTCCTGACACTCTTCTTCACCTCTCTTTCTGCTCTCTTATGCTTGCGGTCGACCTGTCAGACTTGCCCTAATTTACAGGTGACACCTCAGCCGGCGAGTACCCGATACCTTAAAAAGACCCGAGGTCTGCGTTCCCTCGACTGGCGCGTCACCACGTCTGTTTTCCGCCTCCATGTTGGCCACGCGCTGCTCTTTTTGTTTCATTGTGTTTGTGCGGCTCCATTTGCATTTGCGTTTTCTGATTTGTTTTTGTGTTTTGCACTTCAGGGCCGCCGTACTTGTGCCACCCTCACTGATCCGTTACAAAGTGGACCGGTCGAGTCTCATGACGCAGTGGCTCTCGCTACTTTATGGGGGCCTCCTTTTTCATTTGACCAGCTCTGCACTCACGGCCCCCATTTTGTACCCACTGGCACTTTGACTTTCTGTGTTCTTTTCACCCTCAGCTGCCAAGACAAGATGCCCGGCAAAGTCAGAGGAAGCCAAGAATGCCAGCCTTCAAGAATGGAGAGGCCATGAAGGAAGAGTGGAGGCGCACAAGGCAGCTGGAGCGACGTCTGCAGAGGTGCGTTGTGAATCCCCATGGCAAGTGACACCAACCTGTGCCACCGCTGCCCGCCGAGTGGAATGAAAAGCACAAACCTATAAGGAAGCCCTTGGCCTGCGGCCCCACTTTCTTCTGAGCAGTGCCCAAAGTGGACCAAAGAACCTGAGAAACACACCGTGTGGCCACCTGCCTGAGCCTGTTGGGCATCCCATTCCAAACCTGTGGGCGTTAATATGGAGTTGGGAATTTGAGCCCCTTCAGCCACAATGGTGTGTTGTGAGGTCGGTCATAACGTTGGCTCACAATCGGCGTCCCAGTTCATCCCAAAGGTCTGAAGTCCAGGCCCTGTGGAGGCCATTCGGGTTCCTTCACGTCTTTATGGCCCTGGCTTTGCTCAGACGGGCACAGCCTTCACAACCTGGGCGCGAGGGGCCTAACTTAGCCCCTGCCATGATGCCACTAAACTCCTAGCGCTTACTGTAGTGCTCGCCTGGCATTCGCCAAACCCTGACCGTGAAGTGCGATGTGTCACGTCTTGATTGGCATTACGTTACGGGGACCTGCTTTTCATTTGACTCAACCCAGTTGGCTGCTCCCTTTTCTTTCTGTCACCAGTCCAGGGAACGCGTCTCTGATGGCGGGGGGTGTGCGTTTGGCCTCGGCCCGGTCATGAAGCCCCTGGCGCTCAGTTCTTGCGCTGCTGTTTGGAACTCCGTTGAGCGTGAAGTCGCAGATGAAGGCCATTTTTACCCACTTGAGTTCTCGGTGGCCCCAGTCTCTGGGTTTGCTTGGGCCACCACTTTGTGGCTGAGGTGTCATCGCTCTTTGACGCGTCCACTTGACAGTATTAGCACCTACCGTTGACCGGGGCAGAGCTAGCAGGACAGAATGGTCACGTACTGGCTGGTGGCCAAGTTGGCATCCTACGGCCGTGCCACGTCTACAGTCCCTGAGCTCTTCACTGCGGCTCTCTGCTCCGTCTGATGCACCTGAACTCGGTCATTGGGAGGAGTTGGCCACATGTGTGTTTATTTGGTGCTCACATGTGCCACTCGGTGCCCCTGCCAAGCTGTTGCGTCATCTCTGATGGAGGATCGCAGGAGTCAAGGGGTCCTGTCATCGGATTGGCTGTGGATTGGCCGATAGGCGGAGGCAGCTTGATGGCCGAGGTCTCCGGGACTCGAATCCGAATCGTATTATGGGATGTCATCGAGTTCTGCTCGGCACTTGTAATATTCCTACGGTGTTGAGGATGACGTGTGTCCTGTCCTGCTCTGTGTATTGTGACCTACCTGGAGGGGGGTCTCTTGTTGAATTGCCTTTCCGGAGGTTTCGTCCATCGAGTTTTTTCTTGTCTTCTTAGAAAGTCGAGGCTGGGGGGCTGTCAAGAGGCACGACCTGTTAAAGCCCACTGCGGCCCTCCTTGTGTGACTCTGGATGATACAAAAACAAATGGTATCGTTTATGAATGCTATTGTTTTCGAGTCGTATGTCACGTGTGCTGTTTTTTTTTAAATGTGCCTCTGTTCCCAGGATGCGGGGCCACCCTGATGTCATCCGGGGGTCCGTGTGATCTCGCAGCTTGACTGTCACAATCACAGGACCAAAGCCCCTTCCAGAGCGCCGTCTCTCGAGCCCTCACTAAGCACAAGCCAGGGGGCTCGGTGCCGTCCTCCTGTCCCCTCCTTCACGTTGAGGTTCTCGCTGATCCTTCCTTCTGGAATTCTGTGGTAAATAATGAAGGGGTTTGGGGGGCAGCCATCCATATACCTGAGAACTGGCTGCAAACGCGAAAAACGGTTGAGGAAAAAGACAAGAACTGCACAGGTTAGAAAACGTGGCGGGAAGAGGAGGGACCTTGGGAGGTGACACCTTAGGGATTAGTGCCATGTGCCACCCCCTTCTTTTGAGCCCGCGTGTGACGCTTCTGGTAGTGGGCGGCACATTTAATGTGGAGGCTCGGAGCAGACTGGACGTTGGTGAATGTGGCGGGCCATCTGGGCATGGCTTACCGTTTGTCTTCTGCATTGTTTCGGGTCGTGAGTTTATTTTTTATTCTATTTCTTGATTTGTTTTTTAGTTTTTGAATCGCCCACATGTACTGACGGTGAGCGTTCCCCCTTAACGTTGCCTCAGCTGGGCCAGAGTTCTTTTCCCAGACGGTGCTCCTCCCAGCCGTTCAAACCAGCGGACATTCCTTGGGCCCGTGTCTTTCGCTTTTAATCAGTTCTGTTTTAATGTGTCAAAGGGTCCCGATGTGAATAGCAGGTGACAAGGCGGCCCCCTAAAACTCGGTGAGCACACAAAGTGAGTGTCTGAGCATGGCAGCAGCGGTCCGTCACAGACCCCCTAACACCAGTAATGGTCCGTCACAGACCCCCCCCCCCCCCCCAAACGTCAGTAGCAGCCCATCACAGACCCCCTAACCTCCACTGACCTTGCTTGCCCGCTGTTAGAGAGATCTGTGAAGTTCAAGCTCTTCCTTCTGCTGTCCATCACTCAGTAACACCGTCAACCGAATAAGAAAGACCACCACAGACCACAGATGAAGAAACAAACGGCCCGTCACACACACCTCAGTTACTGGGCTGAGGCCACAGGGGGTCTCGCCAGCTGACCCAGCAGCCTCCTCCTGCATGGAGAATACAGGTGGTCTTACCTGGGCTATGATGGTGACAGATAACAGAAAATGTAAAGGGTCCGCCCCATTAGCTTGGCCTTCATCATCATCCTCCTCCTCGTTTCTTCTTTTAATGAACTGAGGTGTCAGACAGTTACTCCCCTCCGTCTCGTGTGACCTCACAGCCTGCTGTTGTTTTGCCCTCTCAGGTCCTTCTTTTAAATGACCAGAACTGTTTGTGCAGTGGCCAGTAATGACCAAGTGGTCCCGTGTTATTGAGGGTCTTAACAACAAGTACTAACACTTTGAGAAGTTACTTGTGTAAGCGGCAGACAGCGCCCCCTGTGGGTCATACAGGTTTAAAGTCTTTCTTGTTGTCCTTCAGGCTACAGAAACAGAACCAGGAAATAAAAGAGACGATCAAGTGTCACGCCAGTGTCCTCGGAGGACTGGAAAAGGCCATGGAGGACTCTGGGAAGGGGGACATCCTGCAGCTCGGCTCTTCAGCATGTCAGGTACGCCTCGCCTCGCTAGTGACGGGCGCCCCCCCATTCTGCGCTGTGCTCACAGTGCTGCTCTTGTTTTGTGGGCCCTCCGACAGGCTGCTGTGTCCCAGAAGCTCCTCGGACGTTGGGTGAAATGTGCCTCGTTGGCACAGCTGCAGATGCCCCAGCAGAGGAGGAACAGGGCCGACCTGAGCGACCGGGTGAGTTCTGTGTGTGTGTGTGTGTGTGTGGAGACCACAAAGAGCAGGCGGTGGGACGCGGTGACGTCCAAAGGGGGTCCTAGCCAGGCTTCAAGCTGGAGCACAGAGACGTGCCTTCACAAGAGGCCAGCTGACCTCCCATGTGGACATTGGCTTAGCGTACAGGAAATTGAGAGCTCTGGCCTTTTAGGGGGGCATTCACCTCTCTTTACTTTGACCCTCTGAACAAAACGTCCCTCAGGGTCTCCTGTCGTATAAACTGAGCACGATGTCCAGCCATCGCCGTGGCCAGGCCTCTTCTGCTGTTGTCTCTGAAGCTTTTCAGGTGGGCGAACATCAGACATTCTTCACTATGCAGAAGTGCACGTCCCAGGGGGTCTCCCTCCACCTGAGGTTGCGCTCCCCCCTGGTCTTCAGGCTGCTAAAGTAGAGAACTCCGGTCTGGCCAATGGATGAGCTGTGCCTTCTCCATTCCCTTCCATTGTGATTTGGGACTCAGACAGACGTTCTCTCCGTCTCTCTGTATTTTGGGGGGTCTTGTCCCGTTGCCCCTAGTGTGCCGCCTTCTCACTCTCTGCTTCCACTCTTGAGTCAGATGCAGCAGCTGAAGGAGAACTTTGCTGATCTGGAGGGCCGGATTGAGCTGGTGCAGGCGAGAGTGCGGCAGTGGGAAGGAAGGAGAGACTTCATCCAGTCCTCGGTCCGCAGCTGCTCGGCCTCACAGTCGCTCAGGAGGCTGGAGGAGCAGATTGCCAGGTGGGTCCTGCAATGAATGGCCATGCCAGGGTGACTCTGATGCTGCTTCTGTTGGAGACCACATCATATTCGGTCACATGGACACTTGTAGGTGGGGCACACCTGGCACTAATTCCCAGTGCTGCTGCTGCTCATGTGTGGTGCCCACGCTAACGTAAGACACACTGAAATGACCTCCTCATCGTAAAGAACTCTCAGGCTTTTCTGGATTCTTCTCGTTTGTAGGCTTGAAATGCAAACCTCGAGGCTGAAGCCATCAGGATCTGCGCTCGGGCGACTGACTCAAACCGGTGAGTGGCCTCCGCTTTACGGGAATCACAAGAGAGAAAGTCAAAGCCAAGCCTGCTGTGATGCTTCATGTGTGATTTGGGTGGGTGGGATCAGCTCACCTGACCAGGGGCATCACGATTTGCTTGATGCTCCGCCGCTCAAAGTGGCAGTGGACAGATAAGTTGTGACAGGACTGAGGGCCTTGTCATTGTCACCTTGAAGAACTACAGTGTCAGGCCCCAAAAAAACGAGCAAAGAGGCCAAGATTGGTGAAAATTGAAGGGGGGGCTTCAATATGACAAGATGGCACAACAAAGTGCCTCTGTGGGTCTACCTAAGCACAGCACGAGGGTCCCTCCCCGGCCCCTCTTCCTCCTGCCAGGTGTGCCCATGCCCACTACGTCTCGTTGAGTTAACCAGAAGAGGCCTGAGGACTAAGGAGGGTCTCGGGGAACTCTTTAGAACATTCTAGATGAGAAGAGGCCATTCAGCCCACCAAAGCTCACCAGTCCTGTCCACTTCATTCCTCTATAATAACATCAAGTCCCTAAAGTCCTGCTGTCCACCACACTACCCCTTCACAAGTGTCCAACGGTGTCCCCGTGTTCTCGATGACCTCATTTTAAAGCCACCGTCTGGTCCACTGCACTAATCCCCTTCATCACCTTACACACTTCACTCAGGTCTCCTCTTACTCTTCTTGGGCTGTCCGTCTGAAAGGGCCACTCCATCCCTGGGACGCCCATCTGTTGTACAAGGCACAAGGGGCCTGATAAGACGAAACTGACATGAGAGCCTCTTAAGGCCACCCCAAAATCCAGGATGCCTGCTGACCCCCACAGCTCAGGCCCGTCCATGGTGACCTCGATCTCTCTGAACTTCTTCTATCAGATCTCAAGAGGTGCGCCCTTCATTCGGGGAGCTCGTGCCCCGGGACTTGCGTTTTATTGCAGGACTGAGAGTTGCTGCCATTAGCGTGGAGACGTACAGCGAAGAATCCTAGAGTGACCTCCCTGGGTCCCCCAGATGGACCAGAAGTGCGCTTGAGCAGGCAGCGGACCCCTCGTCCTGCCACAGGCCTCAAATACACCCTGGTGAAAGGATGTTGGTTCTGATCCTGAGCCCACCTGGGCAATGCAGTAGAGTCTAATGGCACAGTTGACTTGTGAAGAAAACTGTCACGATGCGGCAAGGCCAGCGTGGGCCAAAGGGGACCCGGAGAGGTCACTGCATCCCTTTTGTTTGAAAAGGAACTTCACAGGGAGATGACTGATGGGTGGTCTCGTAATAATGAACTGACCTACGGCACACCTGAGTCAGAAGACGTGCCATGTTGAGGCTGCCACCCCTGCCCTTTGCCCTGGGCGCTCGCTGGTCAGGGTCACCCGGTGAATTCTTTTTATTTCTCCTCATAAACACACGTCTTATCTCGCGTCACGTTTTTAACTGGCTGTTTCCTCTTCCTCCTTAAACCTGACAGGTGACCTGAAAGTGAGCAGAGATTGCTGGCGCTCATCTGTCACCTGTGGCCAAACTCTCCACACTGAGACTGAAGTGAAGTGAAGCGGCTGTGAATGAGGACACGCCACATGGAGTGCCCGGTCTGGATCGTCGTCTGAATGCGCCATCATGTTGTTGCCTCAGGTGAAGTAAAGATTGATTGATTGATTGATTGATTGGTTTAATGATCTGCCATTGCAAAGGAGGACTCACAGAATCAGCGACGGGTCACACACACCGGTGGACGGCACAGACATGTCGACTGACCCGGGGTGCATTCTGTGTAAAAGGCAGGCTGGGGGGCTAAGGCGGTGTCAAGTCATCTTTAAGTATGGCCAGCAGGGGGCGCATGCTCACTAGAACTGCAGTCACTCGACAGCTGGCATTCATGCCAACACCGGGACCCTACGATGAGAAACGAGAGATGGCACTCGCCTTGAAATGCTGCAGTTACTCCTGTAAACAAACTGAGGAAGCCCACAGGACCCCCCGTCTTACGGTGTTTTAGTGGGGCCCCCCGATGCTCACATGTCCATCGTGTAGGGGATGTCATCGGTCCATCCATAGGACAGCCGTCTGATTGACTGAACTGTGCCATTTTCTACCCTCAGAAGAGGCACACCTGCTGCCATTACTGGCCGTTACCCTAATTTACCAGTGAGTGACCGGTCAATACACCACCATTTGATTTGCTTTCACAAGATACACCCTTAAGCCCCTGATTGCTGTCTGCTGCCCACCCTGCACCCTCCAGTTCACTGCCAGCTCCCTCCATGGGCGAGTCTTCGGCTCACAGAGAGCAGCGGCGCCCGCTTGGGCTTAGCCTTTGACGTCAACACGGTCCTCCTGCAGTTATGTATTAACTTGCAGTAAAATGATCAAATATAATTAGGGACATAAAAATGGCTTCAGGGCCGTCTCGTGATGTTCTCTTCTGGGTCATCTGCTTGCCATATTGGTGTAGTTCCGCATTCATTTTCGAATCTGGACAGCAGGGGGCACCCAGCAGCACTATAATCACACCAGCTGAAGTGGAAATGAGGAGGTCAGCTTCAGGTTTGGCTCCACGGTACTGTGAGGGTCTTCCTTGTGTGACCAGGCTGTCGATAAACAAACATAACATGACGTCAACAGCAGGGCCACCCCTGGACTGGGCAGTAGGAGTGGCAGACCTGTGGAGTGCTGGTGGTGGCGGCGGTGGTGCATTGGAGGAAGGCTGAATTGTGGTTAACGTCTTCCTGGCCAGCACATGACCTTCCTAACCCTTTGTACCCGAGGGCTTGTGAGTGTCCCCCAGAGCCACACTGCACAGATGGCCCTTTGAGTGGACACATTTACAATGACATTTCCATCAACTTCCTTTCTAGAATTATAAAGGTGCTGATTATGCAAATATGATCTTTGGCATGATGGGTAGTTGCCCTTGGAGGCACTTGACGGGTCAGGGTCACACAGAAAGTGGTCACAGTAGGTTCAGGGAGCCCTTCAGGCTCGTCGTATTCAACGTCTGCATTCTGTGTAAGGTTGGCGCTTGGCACCACCACCACTGAGTTAAGACATCGGGCTCAAGGCTTGGCCTGATACTCTTACCTCATCTCGTCTTCAATCTGAACTGCAGAAAATGTAAGGAATATCCATCCATCCATCCATCCATTCTCCAACCTGCTCTATCCTAACTACAGGGTCACGGGGGTCTGCTAGGGCCAATCCCAGCCAACGCAGACAGGGTGCAAGGCAGTAAGCAGACCCCGGGCAGGATACCAGCCCACTGCAGGGCACACACACACGCTCTAGGGACAATTTGGGATCGCCAGTGCACCTAACCAGCATGTCTTTGGACTGTGGGAGGAAACCCACGCAGACACGGGGAGAACATGCAAACTTCGTGCAGGGTGGACCTGGGTCTCCTAACTGCGAGGCAGCAGCGCCGCCCACTGCGCCACCATGCCGCCCCTATGTAAGGAATATGTAAAATGTAATTAAAAAAAAAAAAATGAGATGGCGGGGGGGGGGGAGTGAAGGTTCAGTGATGTCATCGTCACACCACTTAGAGAAGATGCCAAGTGCCCCCATCATCCCAAATGCACCAGTTCCAGGCCCCACTTGCACAGCAGGCTCCAAACACAAGGGCAGGAACAACATGGCTGGCAAGTCTGAGCGGCGAGGACCCCTGCTGGCTCCGAGTCAGGAGTGTAAAGCCTGGGGTCACCAAAATGATTCTGAGAAGCAAGTCTGAATGGCTTAGGTACTTTGGGATGGTGTTGACTGTGAAAGGCACTATATAGACTGACAAAAGCATGTGGTCCACAATACAAGGTGAGAGTCTGGCTGACCAAGTACAACTGGCAGCTCTTCTCCTTACTCAGGCACTTGCGGCCATCACTGTCGACGTGAAGCCTTCATGCCGTCTCTCTTGATGGTCAGGAGTAGCCCGGTTAAGGAAGCAGTAACATCAAGTGTCACAGAAGGACACACAGGGGGACAGAAAGAATAGCGGCTGGACAGCAAGTTGTGACCTCTGTTGGCAGGGTGAGATAATTGGCAGTGCCAGACTTGTCCAGTTTTGGCTTTCATTTGACAAGGCCGTCAATCAAGTAATAGTAGCTGGACGGTGTGGCGTGTGAGACACAGAAAGGCCAAAGCAAACTGAGGTGCAACATGAGCTGCCACTGTCATATCTGAGGACACGGGGACCACACACGTGCACTAGTGAAAGGTCATTTCACGGCTTCGAGTGTCCAGTCCATGTAAAGTGACCCGTTCACGTCAGACCAGTTTGTATGCCGGGGTGTGTACACGAGGCCTTTTTACGTCGATACTGCACGGTCGGTGGCTCCTAGATAAGGCGCTATATAAATAGCGTTTGATGGACTGAGCCTGACTTGCGCCCAGGGCCGATGTTTTGTTACTTTTGCTCCCTTGGCCAAGCTTATTAGTGCGTCAACCGACTGTTCGGTATCAAGCCCGTGCGGCCGAGTTTCGCCCCCCAATCCAAACCTTATGATCTGCGCCTTTGGCGAACACCTCGCCTTAACGGTGGCGCCGGCTCTGCTTGCACCTGCCACTTGCCTCCGGTGGTTTCCTACCCTAGAACGTTCCGCTTGTGTCATAAATGACCACTGCCGGCCACAAACGCCCCCTTTGCCACTTTGGGGGGGGTGGTGGCCTTTTTTTTCTCTTCTCGCCTTACATGGAGCTGCAGGACATGACGCCGACTTCTCCAGCGCTCGCTGCAGGACCGCACTGCACGGCACGCTCTGTACCCGAGTGTAGCGGCCTCGGCCGTGGTGCATTGTGGTAAATGTAGTCTCGCCATGTGACGCGCTTCGCGACTTGTCGACTTTCGCTTTGGTACTCGGTGTTTCAGTTCTCACCACGCGTGTGATTTTTACGTGCGGCGCTGACTCGCGCGTGCCCAGACGCTCTGCTTGGCGTGGATTGTTCGCCGTCGGCCGCAGTCACGTCAGTTGGACTCCAACGTCCGAAATGCCGTCCGGCGGGTGAAATTGAGCGCCAATGAGGCGAGCGCGCTGATTTTTTTTTTTTTCTAGTTGTTCCCGCCTCCCTGCTCACGCTCTCTCAGTGACGTTCGATGACGCAAGAGGCGCGTGTCCCCGGTGCCGGCTGTCCGGTATAAAGTGAACGGCGGAGAGGTGAATTTCAGTGAGCTAAACCCGTTACAAGGCCAGTGAGCGTTTAAAAGGTAAGTGGCGGGGCGGTGGGGGTTGAGAGCCGGGAGGTCCCCGTCAGTACGTGGCAGGAGCTGCTGGCACGTTCGGCGCTGCTTAGCCGGCATTTTGACGGACGCCATCGGGGAGACCTCGCCGGTGCGGATTAAACGGTACTGACCCCTCGAGGGTGCTTACCAGTGACGTGAAGTGACACCCCGCGATGACTTGACGTTTTGTAAGTGCGATTCGCTTAAAGCTACGATTGTGGTGACGCAGCAGTGCGGCCGGGACTTCCTGTCCATTTTCGGAAGAGCACAGATGGAGAACTGAGGGGCCGAGTGACCTGACCTGACCTCCCCTCAGAGGGACGGCGAACCCCCGAGTCCGGCCACCATTTTAGAGGCCCAGACCCGTCCAAAGAGGCCTGCTGCGGGAGCAGCCCCGAGGCCGGCCAGCCAGCATCCATTGAGGTCAGTAAGGGGTCGAGTGACCCCGTAGAACCCATGGCGCCGGACTGGCAGCACAAGGTCACAGGCCCAGTCCCGTGCACTGCACTGCTGGTGTGACCCTGACGTCACCTGCCACCGTACCTGATGTTGAAATGTGGAGTGACGTGCAGGTGTGTCATGACAGGTGACCAGTAAAACGCGTGGACTCTGTGACCTTGAGTGAGTCACAGGGGTCTCTACAACACACACAGACTGATGGTCTCAGATTTCGACAGGCACCTCCACTCAACTGGTGCGTACGGTTCTGCTCATTCCTCTTGGCTTCACCCTCCCAGGTGTCCGTAGTGGGCAGGCTTGGTCTGTGGTGGTCTCACGTGAATGCGTTGAGGGGTCTGCAGTCCACTTTGACATGATGTCACTCGCTGTCCTGTCTCCATTACAGTGTGCAGGTAAGCTGGCCATGCCAACAGGTCGCCATTGTAACAGATGAGGATGCGTGTGGTATTCACGGTCAGTCTGCTGTAGCTGACTGAGGAGGACCTCCGAGTCTTCATGAAGCTGAAGCCCCCCATCTGCCCTGCCCGCACTCTCCACTGCCCTCCAGCCTGCTGCACTGGGGTCCAGGAACACAATGGAGGAGCAGATGCGTATGCGTTTGCCAGTCTCTTGACCGTGACCAGGCTTTCTGTGTGCGGCACAGTGGAAATGACTGGCGCTGCCAGGACAGTGGCCTTCCTGACAGGTCCATCATAATTACCTGGTGCTGGCTGAATGCCACATGAGTGGCTGGCATCTCCAGCTGAAGTGTGTTTTTCTTGATGACTTTGAGGTCCACATAAGGCTGTGGGATGAATTAATAGCCGGAAAGGTGGGCTTGCAATATTCCAGCTGGCTCCTGGTCAGTATCTCGTTTGGACTTGACAGCGTTTTCGTTGGCACGTTATGGACTTTGATTTATTTAAGGTGAAGAGCACCTGAAGTCTGCCTGTGAGATCAAAGCCAAGCAGAGCGCCCTTGGGTCAAACGGGCGCTCCTGGCCATCAGCTGCCAGACCAGATCCTGCGGCCCCTTGTTCTCATGACGGCGGCGCCCGGCGACAAGCAGCTGGGGGACTCGGATTGAGCTGCGGTTGCGTCATCGCACGTCGTCTACCTGCCCTGTGGCGTGCGTGTGTGTTTTTTTTTTTCTGGATTGCTTTGTCATCGTCGGTTATTTGATTGCAACACCTTGTCTCTGTGTAATTATCCCTCGTATATAAAGAGGCAGGCAAGGAAGCGGTGACATTGTGCCGAGAGCCAATTCAGAGTGTCGTTCGTGCTCCTCCGCTTGTCAGGGCAGGTGTCTCCGGTAAGGCTGGCGGGGGGCTGATGGGGGTCTTTGCGCTTCACTGATGCTAATGTTGTTCTTTCTGTTACAGCAATCATGTCTGCCACCAGCACCGTTTCCTCGTACTCTGAGGAGGGCCAAACATCCAAACTGCTCAGGAAGTCCAAAGAGGCTCCCTTTGTGCCAATTGGTGAGTGGCTTTTTCACGTTGATTGACAGTTCAGGATGTGCGGATACTTTTTGTGTGGTGGTCACTGTTAGGAATGCCCGTTGACGAGTGCCCACCGCCTCATTGGCTGGCCAGTAAAAGTTAAGGTGCGAGTCTAACAGTGCCCTGTGAATCAGTTAAAAGACTAAAGGGGTACACGATGATAAGAAGACCCGTTAAGCGGAGTTGTGGTGCGTAGCCCAGCTGGTACATCGCGATGGCATCGGCAGTTGAATACATGAATGAAAAAGCAGCAGTTTGGCTAAACATCAATAAAGTCGGGGAAGAGCAAATAATAAAAATGTACGCAGAGGTGGGGACCACAGACGACAAGTATGGAAGACTAAGAGAACAGAAGGTGGGCTCTCGGTGACCCCCTCGCCTCCCACCCACACAACACAAAAGAGGCAAAGCTGAAATACTCTGAAAGGGGGTCTCCATGAAAAGGTAAATGGCGTAGAAAATGGTCAAGCATCTGCCCCCATAGTTTATTGTCCGGGGTCACAACCTGACAGAGCACATGGGGTCCCCAGATGGCACCAGAGTGAGTGAAGATAAGAAGGACTCGCTGCTCTGTGGAGACGTGGGGTCTTGTCAGGTTTGTTTTATTGGGCTCTGTGTGCTCCCTCACTGTCAGGACCTCGGGCCTCCGTGTGGATTTCGGTCCATCATCCCAAAAACTCCAACAAAGAATGTGGAACACCTGAGAATTTCCAAGACCTTCAGATGGACAGAAGTAGCACTGCCGCAAACGGGGGTCCGAGCCTTGCGTCGTGTTTCTGTCCTCTGTGAGCCCCACTGCAGTATGGCACACCGACCTGGCAGAATCGGAGTGGAATTTTTAGTATTTTTCCAGAATGTGGCAAAGGCAGGCGGGCAGACGATTCACCGTGTGAGTAAGTACTGCTAAACAAGTAATGTGGAGCGGGCATAACAGCCAGAAGGTCCAGGGGGTCCGAGTTGCTGAATTTTTGTTCCCATTACATGCTGGTGGGTTTTCTTCCAAAATCCTGATGTTCATATTGGGTTCTTTTGGGGCTGTAAACTGTCCCAGTATGAGGGAGTGTGCACACCCAGCATCCTATCCTGGGATGGGCTGCTCTGACTCGTGGCTCGTGTGGTGACCCGTCCTGTCGGGGGCCGCGGGTCCTGCCATTCCGTTAATCGCAGTCCTTATCCTGAGCTCATGGACTGGAGCGTCACAGGCGGTCACGGCTCTCTTGTCTGTCTTCTCTCCAAGGTATGGCGGGCTTCGCTGGGATTGTGGCTTACGGTCTTTATAGGCTGAAATCCCGGAACACGAAGATGTCTGTCCACCTGATCCACATGCGAGTGGCCGCACAAGGATTTGTCGTTGGAGCGATGACTGTGGGTGAGTTGAGTGGATGTCACGGAGGGGGGGAGAGGGGGTCTGGCACTCTAAAGGTGTATGACTTGCAGCTCCTGTTCCATCTTGTAGGAAAACTGCTGGGTCATTGGAGGCGTTCAGGGACCTGGGCGTGTGATTGGCTAGAGCTGGTGCCTGTCACGTAGCCTGTGGCACTTCATTTGTTTGTGTGTGTGTGTGTGTGTGTTTTTTCTTTTTTTTTAAGGTGGCACACTTCCCAGTTCACATTCACAAATCCTGCCTCACTGTTTTGCTGAGAAGGTGCCATAGATGGCTGCTGTGTGCCATGTGGCACTTTTGGCAGAGCTCCTGATGGTGCAGCACCAGAACACAGTTGGTTAACATAGTGCCACACGTCCGCCTTGAGCGCGTTATAAATCACAAAGAATTTCCCAACGGAATTACAAAGGGTGGGTGTGAGCAGGAAGTCAACAGAGTGAGGTGGACAGGATCCGAGTGCCAACACTGCTGGAGTGTCACTTTGTCCCCGGTGGTGGCCTTTTTAATTGAGCAGCTCACCGGTGTGCTTGGCAATGTTGTGTGCATTTTTAGTGCAAGGCCTGACGCACCTCCTGATGAATTGGCGTGTAAATATGGGATTCAGATGGTACAACTTGGGCACACCCCGGGCACCGTGACAGCTTCTTGTTGTTTTGTCTTACAGGGGTGGCCTACTCCATGTACAGAGAGTACTTTGTGAAGCCCCGGGAGCAGGAGAAGTAGTGACGCCGACCACCGTGATGTGATGCCTTTCTTCAGCCGCAGCGCCGCAGTGCACATGAAGTGCGTCTCACGAGTTTTATTAAGAGTTTTGTTTTATTTTCTTACACTTAAACGTATTTATTAATTAACGTTAGAGCGTGGCACACATCCTCCGAATGGGACCAGGATGGCAGCAGCGTTTACCAGACTTGAACACTTGACTTGGCAGCAGGATGAGTGGCAGAGCTGATCCTCATACCCAGGATGTAGCAGGAGACGCTTTTATTTTTATTTTTTATTACCAAATGTGTAAAGTATTTAGAATTCTAAATATCGAAAGTCCTTCTTACTGACCACATAAACCCATCAAGTTGACCGACTGTCTCTGATCCTTCTGTTCTGAGCTCACTTGTCACGCTTGTACCGCCTTTGTCACGCCCGAGTTACGCCTTTTGTCACAATGTGCACATTGACCAGTTGCCCACAGCTGACGATTTTGTGGCCCTAAGGTGATGGCAGGATGGTCACAGGACTTGCCTGGCACAACGTGCTTTAGGTGGGAGAGACGTCTGCATGTCCCCTCACTCTACCATATTAAAAGCATGGGCCTCCCATTCTCTGTTTGTGCCACTGGGTATCGTGTGGCACATTTTAGCACACACTCGACTAAGTTCATCTTTCACTTGGCTGCACCTCCACGATTTACGAGGGTCTCTGACATCTGAACTGGAGGCAGGATGGAGCAGAGGCCTGGGCTTGACTGGCACGTCTTAACTGGCAGCACCTGTGGCACCTAAACAGAGACGAATGTTGTGACGGCAGCAGCCCCCAAAAGTGATAACAGATTTGCCCCCCAGGATCAATAAGATGCTGTTATAATTCATGCCATCTTGAGTTTGCTTTACGAAATTTTCTATGGTGTGACTGCACCACCCTCGGCTGCAGCTCTCTGCCACCTGCTCCATCCGCTCTCAGGGGGTCCACAGGTGCCATGCACACACGTGATGATTATGATGTTCAACAGTGTGTTAGTCTGATTTGTAAAGGTGGGCACAAGGGCTGCGACGGACGAGGCAGCTGGCACAGCAGCAGTGAAGACGTCAAAGGCTCCGCTGGAGGGTCCCTCGGCTGTCCCATGGGTGTGGACCCCCTGGCCTGAGGCTGCCGTTCAAGAAGGAGATCAGACCCCTGAGCGCCAGGCCAGCTCAAGTTGGAACAGGTCCCTTGGTATGCCAGGGAACGCGCTGCATGAGCATCTCCTAAGGGGGGCAGTGAGAGAGCCCACTGAGGTGTGGGTGTGAAGACACCCGAGAGGTCATAGTTTGGGACGGGGTCCGAGCAGGCAGCTGTCTAACGACGACTCCGCTTGTCACATTTATGAAGGTGGCTGGCAGATGAACCCACAATGCACTGCATGTGCAAGGAGCCAATGGGACGAGTCCAGGGTGAAAGGCGCTGTGTCTGTGGGGCGTGTGACCAACAGGTGGGCCGCTCAAACGTCTGCCGCCGCGACTGTGAACTGGCGTGAGCACAGGGTGGGTTTGTCCGTCGATGAAGCCGAGTGCCACGTCGCCTTCTTGGTCTTTAAACTGGCGCAGTGTGAGGTCGGGTGCACAGGCTCCCCTACACAGCGTGTGTCTGTCCACCGTCTCCATTACGGGGTCCCAAGGCAGACCCCTAAATCAGTGAATGTGAGAGCCAAACTGGTAACGGAGCAGAGGAGGGGGTGGCCTGTGACTCTGAAAGTGACATCTGAAGGATGGAATTGAGTTGGTGGTCCGCTGACATCCTGCAGTCAAAGAAACAAAGCCTGGACCGTCGTGCAAAGGCGGCAGCCCACCAAAGCAAAACGCCAGGACGGCAGGCAGCCCCCATCTGTCGGGAAGCTCTTAGTGTTTGACGGCCTGAGGGCCCACTTTGTATCAGGCGGACCACCTTGGGTGCGGCCACAACACTGAAAGTACAAGCGAGGTGAAGCCCGGAGAGGAAAGGAAACTCGGCATTGTGAAGGAACGGCCCGAGGCGTGGCACCCGACTGCTGACTCACGGTGACAACGAAGCGACGGCTCCTCACCCGAGAGAAGTTCACTCACGCTGGGTAAACGAGTCGACTCTGAAACACGGCGGGCACCAAACGTCAGCGAGTTACAGGGGCTGCACACTCCGCGTAGCCCCGAGTTACGACGTTTCAGACAGATGGCAGCCCCATGTGACCAAACGATGACAAAGCAGGCAGGGCGTGGCTGAGGCACTCTTGGGGTCCATGACGTTCGATCACTACGGGTCAGGGGGTGAGTGTGTGCTGATGCTTGGCACTCCTCCTCTTCTGCCCACTGTGGAGGTCCACTTCATGCTGAGGGGGCTCAAGCCCTTGTATCGAGAGGAGCCTGTCCCTTTTGTCACCGGTGCCTTTTTTCACATATCAGTGACAGGGCGATTGGTCGATGTGCCGTGAAGCCAGTGGGGATTAGGGGGCATCGTCTCCTTCTGAGACCCCCAGGCTGTGTGTTAGCAACAGGAACGGGAAAATCAAATTATAAAATGGACCTGGCGGGCCTGTTTAATAACAAGTGTGTCGGGGGGCCGAGTGGCGTCCGTCAGGCAGGACTCGCCCACCACTGCCTCACTTCAGGCTGCTGCCCACGGGTCACGGGTTCAAGTTTCTGCGCCTTCACCCCCACCCCTCTGTGACCCTTAAGAGTGCGTCTCACGTTGATGAATGTCCCGTTTCAGAAGTTGTCCTCGGTCACTGCTCCGGGCTTCACGGTGGTCTCAGTTTTCTATGTTAGGCTGCAGCAGGTGAAAGTCCCGTTTCAGTGGAATTGGCGTTGACCTCCATCGGCTCACAAAGCCCAGTCGCCACTCCTTCAGTGTCCAGGGTGCTCCGGTCCCTTCATTAGAAGTGCTAGCGGGTTATTAGAGACACCTGCGCCACAGCTGCAGCAGCGCCAAGGCCTCAAGGCCTCTCTTTCGTGGGTCGTAAGGCACGGGCCCGCCTAGCGTTCAGATCTCAGTTCAGAATTGGCCAAAATGAATCGTCCTCCTCGACAGTCACGTCCGTCTGCTGAAGGTCATGCCATGGGGCAGAACGCCAACAAACGGGGGCTTTCACACCACGGCGTCTGTTACTGGCCCGAGTGTCTCGGCACTTCTGTAGGCCTGATTACAGGTAAGCTGAGGATGTGTTGAGATGGGCACGCGTCACCGCACTCCAAAACAAACGGCCAAGCCACAGTGTGCCCGCTGGATAACAAAGGAGGGCTTATGGATCTTCAAGGATTCTCTTTAAAATATAAATGTAACGTTAATGTAAAAGAACCTCGTCCACCGTAATAAAAGGGTGAGTGCCTGTGTGTCCGGCCAGTGGCTGTGTCTTTGTCTTTCCAACAGATGGCGCATCACAAATATTAACACTGTTTTTACGAATCCCATACCAGATGGCATTAAACAGGGACCTCCACTGCCTGCAGCACTGTAGATGTTGATTTTTTAGACCCCCTTGGAGGGGTAGCCAGCTGGTGGGGTTATTATGGCGACCCCGTATGCAGCTTTAAGAATGGCGTGGCAGCGACCCGTCATCTTCCTTCATCATTAATTCAAAGACTTCATGTGAACAGTTGTGCTCTGCGACTGCCCGATTCAAACAGGATGTGCCCGTCACGGGGCTGCCCAGGGAGGAGTGTCCTCTTCCTCCAAAACCCTAATAAACGCTGCGTGCCCACCTGAGGGACTTTTAGGACCGCCGTTTGGTAAGTTCTGTGATGTTTTGTGCTGCCGTTGATTTGTTCTTTTACTCTCATTTAATGGTTGCACCAAACCTTGAGGTGGTGACACATCATCATCATCATCATCATCAGTAGCAGCAGCAGCGCCAGGGGTGCCTATAAGAACGGCAGCAGACGGCCATCAGTGCAGCGCCGGCTACGACACGAGCCTGAATGAGTCCGTTGGGCTTCATGGAGTTGATGTTCTTATTGTTCTAATTTCATCAATCAATGTAACCATTTTATAATCTCGCGGCTTCTTTCTCAGTTTGTCTAAATGACTTCAGTAATTGTTCTTGTGCCTTAAATATGGAGCTGCTAGAAGACTGCTACATTTAACATTTCCTTTACGGGTGTGTAATGTCTTGTATTTTATGACTTTCAGGCCTTTGTTATTTATCTTTCACTTTTCTTCCTTCTCTCCTTTTATGTCAGCTGCACCTCGTGCTTTGTTATTCAGATTAAGGTGTTTAATTACAGCGAACGAGGCGCTTCATTGGTTCTTTAACATGTCAATAAAAGAGAAAAAGCAACGCGACGTCAACAACAACGACTTCCTCACAGCCGCGTCTCTCTCTCGCCAAGTGGATGTCGCTGCAGAGCGGAGTAAAATGGGCGTGGATATCATTTTCGACTTCAGCCAATCATATATTAAATTTACGTACGTCAGGCACTGATCAGCCAATCGTCGCGGTCAATCACCTTTTTAGTTAACAAATCGCTAATCGGTGTTATTTGTCATTCATGTCCCACTTTAGCCAATTGCTTTATGGATACGTAAAAAGAAAGGTGGGAGTCATTTATAAAGGTGGACGGTCAAGATAAAGTGACTGAAAGAGACGGGGTGTGTATTCGTAAAACACCTAACATCTGCGACGGTACTCTACTGGTGCCACCATCTCACACCATAGCACTCTGTCGAGCGGATTATTAAGACTGCAGAGTGTTTTTATCATTTATGATTAGCGGTTTTGAAAAAGTAATGATGATAAAAGTTTGGATATGAGATATTTAGCGTTACTAAACAACGTCTGAAGAAAATTTAAATGAACATAACAATGCAAATTTGTCCATCCATCCATCCATCCTCTTCCGCTTATCCGAGGTGCCCAGACTTCCCTCTCCCCGGCCTCTTATTCTAGCTCTTCCAGGGGGATCCCGAGGCGTTCCCAGGCCAGCCTGGAGCCATAGTCCCTCCAGCGTGTCCTTGGTCTTCCCCGGGGCCTCCTCCCGGTTAGACGTGCCCGAAACACCTCACCAGGGAGGCATCCAGGATTCATCCTGATCAGATGCCCGAGCCACCTCATCTGACTCGTCTCGATGCGGAGGAGCAGCGGCTCTACTCTGAGTCCCTCCCGGATGACTGAGCTCCTCACCGTATCTTTAAGGGAAAACCCAGACACCCTGCGGAGGAAACTCATTTCAGCCACTTGTATTCATGATCTCGTTCTTTCGGTCACTACCCATAGCTCATGACCATAGGTGAGGGTAGGGACGTAGATGGACTGGTAAATTGAGAGCATTGCCTTACGGCTCAGCTCCTTTTTGACCACGACAGACCGATGCAGAGCCCTCATCACTGTGGACGCCGCACTGTCGATCTCACGCTCCATTCTTCCCTCACTCGTGAACAAGACCCCGAGATACTTGAACTCCTCCACTTGGGGCAGGATCTCTCCCAACCCTGAGAGGGCACTCCACCCTTTTCCGGCTGAGGACCATGGTCTCGGATTTGGAGGTGCTGATTCTCATCCCAGCCGCTTCACACTCAGCTGCGAACCGCTCCAGAGAGAGCTGAAGATCACGGCCTGATGAAGCAAACGGGACAACATCATCTGCAAAAAGCAGTGACCCAATCCTGAGCCCACCAAACCGGACCCCCTCAACACCCTGGCTGCGCCTAGAAATTCTGTCCATAACAGTTATTAACAGAATCGGTGACAAAGGGCAGCCCTGGCGGAGTCCAACTCTCACTGGAAACGGCAATGCGGAGCAAGCTCTGACACCGGTTGAACAGCCCTTATCAGGGGGTCCGGTACCCCATACTCCCGGAGCACCCCCCACAGGAGGGACACGGTCAAACGCCTTTTCCAAGTCCACAAAACACATGTAGACTGGTTGGGCAAACTCCCATGCACCCTCCAGGACTCTGCTAAGGGTGTAGAGCTGGTCCACTGTTCCGCGACCAGGACGAAAACCACACTGTTCCTCCTGAATTCGAGGTTCGACTATCCGACAGACCCTCCTCTCCAGGACCCCCGAATAGACTTTTCCAGGGAGGCTGAGGAGTGTGATCCCTCTGTAGTTGGAACACACCCTCCGGTCCCCCTTTTTAAAGAGGGGGACCACCACCCCGGTCTGCCAATCCAGAGGCACTGCCCCCGATGTCCATGCGATGTTGCAGAGACGTGTCAACCAAGACAGTCCTACAACATCCAGAGCCTTGAGGAACTCCGGGCGTATCTCATCCACCCCCGGGGCCCTGCCACCAAGGAGTTTTTTGACCACCTCGGTGACTTCAGTCCCAGAGATGGAGGAGCCCACCCCAGAGTCCCCAGGCTCTGCTTCCTCATTGGAAGGCATGTTAGTGGGATTGAGGAGGTCTTCGAAGTACTCCCCCCACCGACCCACAACGTCCCGAGTCGAGGTCAGCAGCGCACCATCCTCACCATATACGGTGTTGACACTGTACTGCTTCCCCCTCCTGAGACGCCGGACGGTGGACCAGAATCTCCTCGAAGCCGTCCGAAAGTCGTTCTCCATGGCCTCTCCAAACTCCTCCCATGCCCGAGTTTTTGCCTCAGCAACAACCGAAGCCGCTTTCCGCTTGGCCTGCCGGTGCCTATCAGCTGCCTCCAGAGACCCACAGGACAAAAGGGTCCTATAGGACTCCTTCTTCAGCTTGACGACATCCCTCACCGCCGGTGTCCACCAACGGATTCGGGGATTGCCGCCACGACAGGCACCGACCACCTTGCGGCCACAGCTCCGGTCAGCCGCCTCAACAATAGAGGCACAGAACATGGCCCATTCGGACTCAATGTCCCCCACCTCCCTCGGGACGTGGTTGAAGTTCTGCCGGAGGTGGGAGTTGAAGCTACTTCTGACAGGGGACTCTGCCAGCCGTTCCCAGCAGACCCTCACAACACGTTTGGGCCTACCAGGTCTGACTGGCATCTTCCCTCACCATCGAAGCCAACTCACCGCCAGGTGGTGATCAGTTGACAGCTCCGCCCCTCTTTTCACCTGAATGTCCAAGACATGTGGCCGCAAGTCCGACGACACAACCACAAAGTCGATCATCGAACTGAGGCCTAGGGTGTCCTGGTGCCAAGTGCACATATGAACGCCCCTATGCTTGAACATGGTGTTCGTTATGGACAATCCGTGACGGGCACAGAAGTCCAATAACAAAACACCACTCGGGTTCAGATCGGGGGGGCCATTCCTCCCAATCACACCCTTCCAGGTCTCACTGTCATTGCCCACGTGGGCATTGAAGTCTCCCAGCAGAACGAGGGAGTCCCCAGAAGGTATGCCCTCTAGCACCCCCTCCAGAGACTCCAAAAAGGGTGGGGACTCGGCGCATACGCACAAACAACAGTCAGGACCCGTCACCCCCACCCGAAGGCAAAGGGAGGCTACCCTCTCGTCCACCGGGGTAACCCCCAATGCACAGGCTCCAAGTCGGGGAGCAATAAGTATGCCCACCCCCGCTTGGCGCCTCTCACCGGGGGCAACTCCAGAGTGGTAGAGAGTCCAGCCCCTCTCAAGGAGATTGGTTCGAGAGTCCAAGCTGTGCGTCAAGGTGACTCCGACTATATCTAGTTGAAACCTCTCGACCTCGCGCACTAGCTCAGGCTCCTTCCCCTTCAGAGAGGTGACACTCCACGTCCCAAGAGCCAGTTTCTGTAGCCGAGGATCAGACCGCCAAGGTCCCCGCCTTCAGCCACCACCCAACTCACACTGCACCCGACCCCCTTGGCCCCTCCCATAGGTGGTGAGCCCATGGGAAGGAGGACCCACGTTACCTCTTCGGGCTGTGCCCGGCCGAGCCCCATGGGTGCAGGCCCGGCCACCAGGCGCTCGCCATCGAGCCCCACCCCCAGGCCTGGCTCCAGAGGGGGGCCCCGGTGACCCACGTCCGGGCAAGGGAAAACATTGTCCACAGTTTTTATTCTTCATTGGAGGCTTGTTGAACCGCTCTTTGTCTCATCCCTCACCTAGGACCAGTTTGCCTTGGGTGGCCCTACCAGGGGCATTAAGCCCCAGACAACAGAGCTCCTAGGATCATTGGGACACGCAAACCCCTCCACCACAATAAGGTGACGGTTCTAATTTTAACGGATTGACGTTGACTTAAGTGTGGGCTCAACTTGATCGAGTCAGTCAGATTAAAACAAACGTCTGACTGTCGCTGTTTACCCGAATGTCCAAATGAAACAGTCGCCTGCATTTAACAGGTCACCTTAAAGACGGGCTAGAAACGTTTTACAATTCTAAACGTTGAATAAACCGTCAGAGTTAAACCTTTACCTCTATAATACACAACCCTAAAATGTGTTTTATTATTTTCATTACTATTTATTAGCGTTTATTTATTTATTTAAGTATTCCTGATATTCCATTGGGCCGCCCCCCCCCCTTCTGCCCGCAGATCAGCCTCAGTTCTTTCTTTGCTGATGTCTGTCAGATATTCTGTGCTCTTCATGTCTGATCTCAACACACCAGCAGCTCCACTGAGTTTCCTGCCTGCGGATCTCGAAGTCAAGTTTGTTTTTAATTGTATTATAATTACAGATTATTCCAAATCACATACAGTACTTGACACGCTCACGTTCGGGTATCAGGGAACTGAAAACGTTAGAAAGCTGGCAATAAAAGTGTGACTTTAAAGAATCCATTGGCTGTCTCTACTTGTTATTAATGTTAAATGTAAGAAACACAGTCATCATAGAGCTAATAGTCACATTTCAATTATTATTTTTATAATGAAGTCTACTATGTTAAACGAAGAGCAAATATTATGATTTAAAAAGAGTAATAACTTGGCAGTTTTTGTGACTGTGCACCTGTTAGTCAGGGTATTCAATTATTTGACCTTTTTGGATCTTTATTACTTTTGAGATTTTAAATACCTCTTCAAGATCATCAAATATATGTTTATCATAATACATATTAGTTATGCAAAAGTTACATTTAGAGATTAAAACATGACAGATGTTTGTTCATATCTCATTTATCCTCCATTTGACTCCATCAAGTCCTACTGGTGTGCTGAACACATCGGCCTGACTTTAGTGTCTCTGAGACTGGAGGAGGAGGAGGCCAGGAGTCCAACTGTACAGCGGGCACTGACGGGCATCAGCCTCACGACTGGTAACAAGATAGAGATGGCAGAGAGTTCAGCTGGGCATCATCCTATATGACTACACAAGCAAACGGCATATTAGGAGCACACAGAGTCTCTATACTCCAGTATGGCCCTGACATAACAACCAGTACAGTGGCAAACCACTCCACTTTACTGGTCAGTTTAGCACACACTGCACTGGGGCTGTCAAGTCACAGCCATTAAATCATTCACTCTGGACAGCTGGGAATTGATCTCCGGTAAGGCATTTTTGAAAATGTTTGTCATAGGTTTATATTGAAAAACTGGTTTATATCAATGTAGTTTTCTATAGGAGATATATTATATATAGATATACACTAGCAAAATACCCGCGCTTCGCAGCGGAGAAGTAGTGTGTTAAAGAAGCAATGAAAAAGAAAAGGGAACATTTTAAAAATAACGTAACATGATTGTCAATGTAATTGTTTTGTCACTGTTGTGAGTGATGAGTGTTGCTGTCATATATATATATATATATATATATATATATATATACACACACACACATATATACATACATATATATATATCTACATATATACACACACAGCTATTTCGTATCAGTGCAATACGCTGCTTGTTAAAACGGATGACTCCCGCTCTTATGTGCAAGTCTGCGTGGATATTATGAACTATCGTATCTGTTCAAGTTCTATTTAAATTTTAAATAGAAGGAATTTTTATTTAGTCGACAGAAATATCTTTGGTAGGAATGGTAAAAACAGACAGGAATATTATTCCTGAATAAATCAACTCAAACCTTAAACAACTTATAATATTTTGCTCTCCATAAAAATATATCCTGTCAAAATTATACAAATTCAAATATGAACATGCTGCATAACAAAACCTGGAAATATAAATAAAATGTGTTCCTTTCAGCAATAACAAATCAAATCATTCAGTTGTCTTTGCTCATATGTCATTTTAGAGCTGGACGCCTAGTATCTTTTTTTGGCAACAAGTTCGTTTATGTTTGGTGTGAGGTTCTGT
>JANRMT010062817.1:312721-328200 GCA_026402145.1 Polypterus bichir lapradei | reverse complement strand
GGGACACTTTCTGTACTCATCAGAGATTCACTGAAGCCAAGTGAGCCTCCGGCATCGGCACGTCCACAATGACGTGAACTCGGGCGTCGATCTTCACAAAGGTGCCTACAGCTCTTGACAGAACTTCATCAGGTAGGTGAAGAGGCCATCTGTGAGCCCCTCATCTTCTACCGTACAGAGGACGTTACCCGGTGACGTTTAGGATCTTCCTCATTTTTAAACCATTTCGATGACACCTTTGAGATACGACAGCCTGCTGGACAAGCGAATACAAGAGTCTGGTGCTCTAAAGTCATCAGAGCTCTCTGCTACACCTTACAATAGTAAAGTGGGACTTGTTATCTGAACTCAGTTCCCAGCAGGTGACCGTCTGCTCCATGGCCCTTCATGCCGAGTCCTCCTGGCTGGTCTCTGCAGCCCCCCGTTCTCGAGTCGGCCGCCCCACACAGTGGACACCTCAAACTGTCACATGGAGTGTTTGTCTTGCGCAGGCCGTCTGGTTTGGCTCTCGACTCTCCCGTTTCCTCATAAAAGTGGACACTTTGGACTCGACTTCAAACTGGGAATTCCTCTGTGCTTCACTACAAAAACTCTCGTTGGCGGTTATCTCGATAGTTTCTTAGAATACATCAATTGTGTCAGAGTATTATGAAGACCCCAGTCTGGACACTAAGTAATATGCAAGTCACAGGCATGTCATCCTAAGATAAAAAGGATCAACACAGCGCTCTCTCTCCGTTATTATTATTATTGGCACTCCTTGTAAAAATGAGTAAGAAAAGTTAAAAAAAACCAAATCCCTGTTCGCTGCAGGAATGTCACCTTACACTGAAAACATTGGAAACATCCGACTTTTAACTGAAAACAATTCATTCAAAGAAAAACAAAGCCCTCATCAAAAAATACATATTTTAAAAATTAACATTTTTATAAGGGGTGGCATTAATAGTGGAGGGCACGTTAAAGGAATGCCACAATTAAAGGTATGCCACACATGAAGAAAAAAAAAAAATAGATATTATCAGCATCTTTAAAAGACTGCGAGCAGTAAAATCAAAGGGTCCTCCAGAGCTAAAGAACTGAACTCCTCCACAATCTAAACACAAACGTAAAGCCACATAAAGCTTACAGTTCATATTCAAACACCATCAACGTGTCTACTCCACAGTCGACTGGACCAGCAGGGATGTCCTAAGAAAAGAAGGAAAGACACAAAAATAAAAAATAAAGACACGTGAAAGTCAAACACGGCGAGTTTAACAGGCGGGTGTTTGCAGTTCACCGGATTTTTCATTAACTTCCAATTTCCAGAAGATATTCTTGTAGCAAGTTGGCTGAAAGGAAAAAAATCTAAATGTCACTTGTAAATAAATTGACATCGCGACTGCCAGTCTGACTCGCGGGTACTTTAGTGGCGCACTGCCCACTGCAGGAAAGTCTTAACAATTTAGAAATGGCAGGCATCATCTGCACAAAACTACCATGAAAATGTATTAAATGTATCGACATCGCAGATTATTTGGTATTACAATTTCGACACATTACTGCAACATAAGGAGCTAAACTGAAAATAAAGGGAATATCGGGCACCACTGTAGTCGTGTGAACTTTGTCAAAAGCCAGCTTCACGACAGATGAACTGATCAGCGTTTCCTTGATGCTTGTAGAAGTTTTTTTTTGTTTTTTCGTTTTCCACGCACAGTCCAGGAGTTCTCGTGAAACTCGCTTTGTGGAGTTTGAAGAGTTGCCGGTACCGCTGAGTGCCGGTCCACTTCAAGCACTGAATATAAATCAATTACTACAGCGAAACTGATTATTAATACAGACGTATGGTTCACGGTACAAACATAACCATACAAAACAAAGTTATTAAAAATACGAAAAGAACTGCAAATTTCAAACGTTTTCATTTCGAAGCACACTTACTTCCATTGTCAAAAATACGCGTAATTAGTTTCGTCGCTTCTTCTTCTTCTTCTTTTGTCTAACGGAGTTTCATCGCCGCAGCTTCTTTTTTTTATCTCCTTTCGTCGCTGCGTACAACGGCAGGTCATTTAAGAGGAAACTCTATAAGGCGGAACCTCAAAGAGGTAGGGATCACCAACTGTGAAGCGTTTGGTTAAAGTTACACTTGATAGACAACTTCAAACGTTGATGATTGGACAGGTGAGTTTTTGATTGTCATAGAGGAACAACAATCTCATTCGTCGAAATTCTGAATTAGCCAATACTATCCACTTGCATTTACAGTTATCCCGCCTTCAGCTCCGCCCATAATGTCTCCGGTCTGCCGCGCCACCCGACACCATGGGCACCGCCTTCCCGGGGTGACGTCACAGGCCGCCGCGGCGCACGCGCCTGACGCAGCGTCCGTGTTACTGTTACCATAGAGACGCCGGGCGGGAGCCTCGCATCAAGAGCCGTGCCGAGTGGGGTGTCGCGCTTGCCGGTGAGTACGCCCGCTGTGCCTGCGCTTCGACTCGTTCAGTCTTTTACTTTTAAACAATTCCTGCGAATGAAATGCGAATAGCGAACGAGGAGTTTACGGGGGGCGGAGCGCAGGTTATGAGGCGCCTTTCACGGCACGCGACACGTTCGGGGGATCGCGTCGTGCCCCCTGTGTGCCGCTGCAGTGTTAGGGGGGGGGCTGCCCGGTGAACGTGACGCCTCCTTGTTGAGTCGCGTGGCCGCCCGGTAGAACAGGACGGAATCCCGGCGGGGCTGACCGCTCCCTGCAGGGAGTTTTCGGGATTTGGCCTGACGCTCCAGTTTATTGTCCTGCTGCCTTACGGCGCCCTTTCCGTTGGACCCTTTTGAGGTCCACTTGTCCCTCTGCTTGTTGCTTCGTTCTGTGAAAATCAAATGACATCCAAGCGAAGTTCACCGAGTGTTTAAAATCGGGGTGCAGAATGAGAGCCGGGCCTGGCGAGAAGATTTGAGAGAGAGAGACCCCCGGAGTGTCTGTGCCAGTCAAAGAGAGGGTGGCAAGTCTGGGTCCTGCTCACTATGCCATGCTGAGGTGGTCTTTGAGCATCAAGGGGTCGAACATACAGACCAGAAAGCAAAGTGGGCTCCAGAAAGTCATAATGGAGACAAAGCAGGCGACGGGCCGCCCCACGTTATGTTAGCTGGCGAGTGGCAGGCCGCTATTCACAAACGATCAACGTTACCCATCAGCGAGGGTCCGAAAATCTGTCCCATTTAGCAAGGCACTCCGGTGGGTTTGCTGTTCTGTCTCAGTAGATCTGAGCAGCACCAAGGAGCAGAAGCTCAGTGTGACCTGATAACGAGTGTGTGTTTGAGGACCTGCTCACCTCGAGTACACACACACACACACAGAGCGGCAACTCCCGTGGACATGGGCACAAGGTGCCCAAACTTGACTGTGATGGCACTCGGACTTGACATGTCACCGGCTCAAAGTCCCCATTTCTCTTCAGTTCGGATCCAAGGAGCGGCGCTGCCCATTCACACAGTGTGCCATGGTCAGTATGTGTGCCACTTGGTCAGCCATCTTACCTGAGGGTATAAGCCATCTGTCATTGCAGTGGTGTGGCCCGAACAGACGAGGAGGTAAAAGTGAGCCTGTAGGATGGTGGGGGTCTCTACTAATACTGTGTGCCACTCAGGATGGCATTCATCGTACATGTCCTGGACTGGAGGCAGCTGTGTGGTAGTGACATTCTGAGTCCCCTTCACCACCGTCTGCATTGCCCTGTGCCCGTGAGCTGGGCAGATGCCATTACGGTCGTCTGTCTCCACATGATGAACGCAGACGGGCTGTGCCAGGACACCATGCCCGAGCACCATGGGCTGAACCACTCCTGGCTCCTGTTAGGGGGTGGCAGGGTCTTTAATGCCTGCTGTGTTTCTTCAGCTGTGCGGTGCCATTTGTGCCATGCCAGTGTGAAGTGCTTGTTTTGAATGATTGGTCTGGGGTGAGTGTGTCTGGGTGGTACGTGGTGACCCCCTTAACTAAACCCTAGGCTGTCCAGTCGGCTCCCACCCTCTGATACCAACTGCCAGCCAAGTTATGTATCCAGTGCCATGCGGCCCAAGGCCAGAGGTGCCAGGCTCCCTGTAACTCGCAATGATGTCTGGACAGCTGAACCCATCCGGCCTCACCATGTGGAGACCAAGAGGGGGCCGGAAAGGACTTATGAAGCCCACCGTTTAGCGCGAGTCACGCTGTTCACCTGCTCTGAGTCAAGAAAGCACACTGTGCCTGGCAGTGCCACTTGAGGAGAGAGCCGGGTCTCCTGGCCCTGGTGACTCGTGTCTTTGACGTGCTGCTAATGTCACCCACTTGTCACCCGTACACCATCTGACTAGGCCTCGGTGTGCCACAGAGCACCCATCTTTGGTGTAAGTGTGCCATTTCAGCGCTGGCTCCTTGGCTTCAGGTCACCCAGCGGCCCCTCTGATGTGACGTCTTGTTGAAGTGACGCCGCTGACAGGCCCTTCAGCGTTTCCAAAATGGAGAGTCGTATCTGGTGCTCTTGGAGGTCCCCTGTGTGTCCCCTGTGTGTCTCAGCGTCGGTCACCTTTGTCCCTTTCTGCTGCCATGTCCCTGTTTTAACGCGATGGCAAACCCCCCCCCCCCCACACCCCCCCAGCCTTCAGTGTTTCAGACGCATTTGTTTGTTTCCTCAAACTCGAGGGGCTGATTTGGACATCAGTGGGGGCCGCGGGGCAGAAACGATGAGCCCCTGGGTGACAAGTGGCAGTGTTCTGCCCACCTGGCACTGCACACACATGGGCAGCCTTAAAACACGGAGACATCAGAGGGGAGAGCAATAAGGACCTGTCTGGGACACCTCGGTGACAAACGGTGGTCCTCACCTCAGAGAACGGTGACAGCCCCTTAAAGGAATGGCAATAAAAAAGAAGACAGGAAGAAACGAGAGGAGGCCACTCGGCCCATTTGTCACCCGTGAGTGCGGCCACTGAGTGTCTCACGTGCCATGTGGTGACGGGGGGTATGCCGCGTGTGTGTGACGTCACCTGGGGGACCCTTTAAAAGGCCTGCGTCTCGCCGGTCCTCCAACTCCAAGGCTGCGATTCGCTCCTGGGTGCTGCTGACTCGGTGACGTCACCCGTGTCCTGCTCGCTAACGTGTGGTGACACTTTGCCGTTTAGTGGAATGAAGTCTGCTGGTCGCCATCTCGACGCCTTTGAGGACCCTAAAGACCCTTTAGTCCCATGATGCTCGGCTTCGAGTGCTGCTATGTCTCCCGTTGGGGTCTCATTAGGGTGCCCGCCACATGACGTCCCCCCTTCTTTTCTGTTCGGCGCTTTTTATAAACGTAACCCGACATTTGCACGTCGCTTGGACGTGTTGTGCCAGCCCTTGTCAGGGGTCTCTTCCTGCAGGACGGTGGTCTCCCATCTTGTATTCTTGTAGCGCTCAGCACTTTTCCATTTCAAGCTCCGTTTTCCTGAAGTTCTTCTGGTGGTCTCTTCTGTGAGTGACCTCGACCTCCGCTAACGACAGACTGGAAAAGCGAGGGTTAAAGGACAGACAATACCCCACCGTTTATTGTGGGGGGGCCACGATGGGCTTGAACAGACCCCCCCCCCCCCCCCGCAGCCTTGACTCTCAAAGAGAGACCCCCTGCAGGTAGGCTGGGCGTGCAGTGGGGGTCAAAACAACAGAAATATGACGATTCAGGGGGCTCCACGGGTGGTCTCGCTGACCTGAGCTCCAGTCTGGTGGGCCGCCTCACCGCTGTCTTTGTCAACGTGTGACACTCATTTGGTGACGTTCTCCCAGTTGGCTCACTGCCATGTGAGGTGACACACTCAGGGTGCCATTTGTGGGATTTGAGGCAAGAGCCTTAGCCTCTGTGCCACGCTGCCTGCCAGTAACGTTGGCGCTTTATAAAAAAATGACAGATATTCGATAAATAAAAGTGCAGCGTGAGTCATGTGACACTTCTGATCCAGCTGGTTAAGTGCTGCCACTGGCACTGATGCCATAGTCTTATGAAATGTGCCAGGCGACACAGTTGGCTGTTGTGTAATAAATAATATTCATACGCAAGAGCAGAAATACAAGAAGGAATTGCGACATTTCGTTTGATTTGCTTTGGAACGTCCTTAACGGAGGTGACGCCATCTTTCATGCCCATCTGCCGGGTTTTTCCTTTTCTGGGTTTTCTGGGTTCTTCTTCGTCTTTTTAGTAAGTGACAAGTCTGTGTCTTGGTGGCCGTTTGTGAGATTTCACCCGCTTGACTTCTGGGAGACCCAGAAAGCCGTCACACTGTGCTGGGCTTGAAGCCCACCGGCTGAGAAAGACGAACGTTTGCCCTCTTTAAGTCTCTGTGGGGACTTCCCGGTCAGTCAAACCCGCGATGACCACCGCAGTGTGACATTAAACCACACGCTGCCATAGCCGACATGTCACAAGATCTCTGGCTTCCCCGCAGTGACTCAGCCGCGTTGAGCTCGTGGGCCCGAGTGTTGATTTGCACAGGTGGCACCGTGCCAGTCCTTCATGAGGGCCGAGCTGAAGCCTCAGCAGCGCACCAGGCAGTTTGAGCCGCAGGACCCCCAGCACAGGCGGGCACACAGAGGCTCGTTCCATAAATAGATTCATTAGTTGACACACACACACGAGAATAAATGTAAAGAAATAAAAGTCAAAAGAACAAAACCTTGTGACATGGCAGTCCCAGTGCCAGTGAGGCGCTATGCAGGTGGGCGTGTAAAGGACCCCCAGTCCTGTTGGCGGAAAGTCCTCAGCATTGTTGTGCCGCGTCGTTCATAACGGCACTCAGTTCTGTCCTCATTCTCTCCATCACCACTATGAACTCTGGGGGTCCACAGCGTGTACCATTGTAATGTGCTTGTTGACCCGGTGGGCATCGCGTGAAGTGACGTCACCAGCCCAGCCCACCACAGTGGCCACCACAGAGTTGTAGAAGATGTGAAGATGGACGTCACTACCCTCATTCCAGATCTGCGGTCTGCCCCTCCTTCTATAGCCCCTCTGCATTATGAGACCAGCCCATCCGGCCATTAATGTGGACCCCCAAGTACACATCTACTCCCTGAGTGGTGACCGCACACCGAGGCTGATGTTCAGTTGCAGACACTCCTCCCCCCGACTCCCCCTCATCAGGACCCCCCGGGTAACCCGACCTGCTGTCTGATTTCTAGTCTGAGGTGCTCAGAGTGACAGGCCCGTGCCTTGTGCTGCTCCAGTGTTTCCCAACTGGTGGTCACCCACCTGCAGACCTCTGAGGTGCCCCCTTAACAGGGATGGCACTGAAGAGACGAAAAGCCAGAATCCTCACAGCCCTATGCGGTGGGTCTGGGTGGTCTACCACAAGAGGACCGGCCCCTCAGGGGTCTTCATGATTTGAGATTTAGGCACCACTGGTGTAGTCATGAGGTGACGTGCTGGCCTCCTTACAGTGCAGCAGTGGCACTTTCTGGAGCCTCGGTGACAGAGGACACCACAGCGCTGGTCACCTTTTAGAACTCGAGGCCCGACTCCCCCTGCTGTGTGTGGCCTCCCCACTTGGTCTTCAGTTACGGACAGTGATGGTCAGAGGTGGTGGCCTTGTCACTGGCCATTTCAAGTGACTTGTTGATGCTTTGGGGGGGGGGGAGGGCGTCATTTCCATCGCATCTACTCTTTCGTCCTTTGTGCCAGTCTACTAGTTAATGACGTGTGCATCTTGCATGTTCTGCTGTCAGCCGATCCGTCACATGACCCAAGGGGACCCCCCCCCCCAGCCGTGCCCACCCCATTCATGCGAGACCCTCGCTCCAGAAGCCGTCGCTGAGTTGATGTCCCCACGTTTTGTGCTCTCAGCCTGTGGCCTTCTGCTCTGACAAAGCGGCCATTGGGAGTTCGGATGCAGGCCGGCCTGCTCTTCATCTTAAAGGCCCTCGTCATCCTCCTCTGTTTCTCAGGTTGTCCTTCCTTCAGATGCCAGTGAGGTGCCACTGGTGGCCGTTGGATGTCAGCCTGGGGCGCATCTTCACTTTGTTCACTCACCTCTGTCCTCCGTTTCTTTGTTCTTCCTGTCACCTCTGCCATTTCAAGGATTCTTATAAGCCGGTGGTTTACGCTGGGTGGGTATGATGAAGTGTCCCCTCGTCACCAGTGACCTGCCGTCTCAAACCAAATCCAAATGCCCAGCCAGAGTCTACAGGACTGCCGTTGCCCACCCTGCTTTGCCCTTTACCACTCGTCGAGCTTGGCACACCTGCCAGCTTAGCCACAGCTGAACACGGACGTGAGTGACCTCTGCTGGCCTCAAACCTGCCGTAGCGTCCCACTTGACTGCCATCTGCGCCTTTGTAAGGTTGTAAGAGCAGAGCGGCCCGCTGCCAGGCATCCCCGTGTGCATGTGACGACAAAGTCCAGCCTGCCCGAGTGTGCCCTTGGCGTGTCGATGCTGGCAGCTGCCGTGCCTGTGGTGTCAGAAAACGTCCACCAGGCTTGTGACAGACCTGAGGAGTGTCACTCAGGGTCACTAATGGCCAAACGTGAGCCAACCGAGCAGCGTGGCACGGCACCCACGACTGACTGTGGTCTTGAAGTGCCACGCGCGAGTCCACATGTTTCATACGCCGTGTTGCTTGTGTCTCCACAGGTCCAGTTTGAGGTCCAGTTTGTCCCCGAGTGTCCGCCATGATTTCCAGCGACGCGGCGGTCAACGAGAACCTCAGGCTGCAGTTTCAGGCCCTGCAGGAGCAGCAGCAGCGGCGGCTTCAGAAACAGATGGAGCGGAAACAGGAGAGGGTGCAGCGGAGCGACAAGACCCCGGCCAGCCAGACGGCGGACACGTTCCGAGTGGGAGACGACCTGCGCCTCCTGGACGTCATTCGGGACTCGCCGGACTCCGTCAATGCCAGGTGCTGCTCAGTTGGCGCTGCTCTGTTGGCGCTGCCAGGGCTTTGCTTGGCTTGATTCTGCTATGAAGACGCAGCTTTTTGTTTGTCTAGTGTACCCCGTGATGCCTCGTGTTCGGGTGTGAGGCGCTATGTGAGCCTTCCTTTTAGTGCTCAGCTAGGGGGGAGAGTGGCGGAGCAGACCGCCGCAAGGAGCCGGGGGACTCATCGGTGGGCACCAGTGACGGGCAGGCAGTGCGGAATAGCGGACCTCGGACGCTGAGGATGTGGGCTCAGATCTCGCTGCTGACATCGTGTGGCCACCGGGGGTCACTGCGCTCGTCTTCGCTTCAACTGGAAGCACAAAAGAAACGGGAGCAGTTGAATCTGAAATGTGGGAGGAGCTAAGATACGATAAGATAATAAGGTACGACAATCAGAAGATACGACACGATAAGACGATACGATGATAAGATACGACGATACGATACGGCAGCATTTGTAAGACTGAAGATTAAATGCTACGAACACACACAGCACCTTGGGGGGGGGGGGGGGGGGCCGTGCCGGACGACGCATAGTCAAGTGTGGACCTCGAGTGGAGTGCAGCGTCAGAACATCAGGACGAGCGGCACGAGACTTCACCGTGCAGCCCAACAAGCGACTTGCCGTTCCTGTCCGTCTCCAAAGTGACATCCACTCGAGACCCGAGGGTCCCTAAAGTCCTGCTGGCCACCGTGCCACCCTTTCCCATGCGCCTGTGGTTCTTGGCGTGGAGAAGGTCTGTCTGCGTGCCGCCATGTTCTGCTGGGGTCCTTTGTCCTCTCGTCCGTTGTAGTTTTGTTCCCTATGGTCGTGTCACCTGTCACTGTCAGTTTGGCTCAGCCCCTTCAGTAGCCCCCCTTTGGACTTTTTGTCACCTGGAGACTCAAAGTGCCCACCGTGTACGCCAGGTGAGGCCTCGCCAATGACTTGTAAAGATGAGACCCAAGCTCTCCTCTCCTGACCTGACAGGCGTCCTGGACGCTGGCACTGAGTGGTCCACTGCGGCCTCCCCTAAGGGGTACTTTCAGGCTCCAGGCCCCCCTTCTGTGACTTTGCATTTCCATTCCATTTCAGATGTGCCCAAGCTAGCTGGCGTGCCGCGCAGGTTCATCTGTCACTCGTACTTTAGTTCCGTCGTCATCACGTCTCCTGGAGGTCGTCCTGCACGTCTATAAGACCCCTCAGCATCACCCTCAGGCTGCAGACGAGGACCGCCGTTGTTGGAGCCGAGCTTGGCGTTATGAGCTCTTGGTTGGCACTGTAGGCTGTGCTCTGATACTGTCACGTGTGCTAAGTGACACTCTTGTTTTTATTTTAATAACTCAAATGTGTTCGGCCACCACCTTGACTTGCGACGCAGTAAACGCGCAGCACGCGTCACATCAGGAGCCTGAACTGAATTACAGTGGGACATTACTGTGGGGGTCCGGTCTACTCGTGTGACGCCCGCCGATCACCCGGACACTTCAACGGACGTAACGAAAGTCTGGTGGCCTCACAAAGGCCACAATTAGAGCCACCGTGGGCCGCCATCGCGCTTGGCAGGAATGAGCTGCCAAACCTGACGCTTGCATTGCAGGATTGTTGGTTTATCCTTTGGCTGAAAAGACCCCCCAAAGTCCAATAAGGACCCCCCCAGAGACAATAAGACCCAAATAACCAACCGCGTAGTGCCAGTTTAGGGCTGAGGCTGGAGGAGTCGGAGAGGTGGGCAGGTCGTTGGACTGGACTGTGGTGACGATGACATGGCAGCTGAGACCCTGAGCCAAACTATTTATGGACCAATCAGCCCGCGTCCCCGTCCTCGATGTAAGCTCTGACATCTCAAGGGTCCTGCACACTTTTGTCTGGTTGGTAGGACGAGAGCTCAGGAAAGCCTTGGAGTCGAGCCACAGCTTCTCGAGACGGGAGGGAGCCCATTGAGTGACCCTGTGAGAGGACCAGGAGTGGCCTTGGGGACACACTGGAGGGACCCTCTTGAGCGTGTTGTTAATGGTCTGGGCTGGCGTGTCCATCCAAAGCTCCACATGTCTGTGATCGGGGCGTCGGTGGGGTGGCTGGTCCTGTGACACTGGCCTTTGTGCTGATGATGGGATGTCTGTGTGAAGTTAAGCACCACGCCACTCGGCTCTTCCTCTCTTCCCTTTCAGGCTACTCGAGGATGAAGTCGACCAGCTGCAGAGTCAAATGAGGGAGCTGCACGATGAGAACAGCAGGCTTCATAAACTCCTCAGTGAGAAGGACTTTGAGATCAAACATCTGATGAAGAAGAGAGAGGAGGACAAGCTGGCACTGGCCGGTAGGTGCCTGCCGGGCGGAGTGCAGTGGAGGAGACCCCTGAGTGTGTTCAGACTTGGGTGGTCCTCAGAGGTCCCCCGGTCAGGTCAGGTGACAGCAGTGAGATGTGCCATCAATGTGTAGAAATCGTCCAGGAGTAGTGACGGTGACACTCATGGCCATCTTAAGACATTTGGGCTTCATCCGTCCAGCCAGCACCCCTTGTCCCATCACCTTCTTCACACATCGGACCTTGTGTCAGCTTTACGTGCCCCTGTGTCACACGCGCTCCACACACAATGACACACGGGACTGACGTGTCCCCAGAGCCCGAGGTCATCCTCGCTTGCCTGATCTCACCTTGAAGTCTGAGCACATCACACAATGACATCTGTGACATCTGTGACATCATCATTCTGTCTGGTGCCATCCTCACAAGGCACACCGCACCGCCAACAAAGATCCACAATCACAGCCGAGCCCGGACCCCCCACCCCTGTGACGGCCCCCCGCTGCTAACTGTGAAGGACTCCTCATGGCGCCGCTGCACTTGACGTTTCCATTTCTCTCCGTTTCTCGAAGGGACCTCTGGGATGGCAGGAGACATCGCGGCAACAAAAATCGTGGAGCTGTCCAAGAAAAACCGGGAGCTGACGGCCGAAACGGAGCGGGAGAAGAGCAAAGTGAAGCAACTAGTGAAGAGGATCAGGGAGCTGGAGCGGGAGGTGAGGGGCTGCCCACGCCGGCCTTCTGCCCATCTTGTCATTCCCAGAGTTTCTGTCCCTAGTGCTGAGGGACGAGGGACACCCAAAGCCAAGGCCATCGGCCTGATCAAAGACTGGCAGTCAAGACAAGAAAGGGCCAGCACTGCAGACCGCCATACTGTATTTGATGGCACTGCGTTGTCCTCCTCCTCCTCCTCGGGCCTTACGCCCCACTGAGGTTACAGGAAAGGACCGATATGAGCACTCGAGTGCCCCAGGTGCCCAGCAAAGCCCTGGGGTAGGTCGCAGTAGGATGGGCATCTGGTTGTCCCTTCACTGTCAGGCCTCCCGCATTGGGGTGGGCAGCAGGGTGTGGGTGCCGTGCCACTGATCATGACTTCATTTCTGTTTATTTTTTTGTAATCTCAGCCCATGTGTGCCAGTGCCCACGATGGAGGAGACGGCAGAGGTCACCCGTCTGGCTCGGCGAGTGCAGAGAAGACTTCGGTGAGGAATACGTTTAGCTCTTCACCTGGCAGCCTGCAGGACTGCGCTGCGCCCTCGTCTGTCGTGACAATTCTGACACGCCAGCCAGTAGGCACTGACGAAAGGGCACGGCTGGGTGCCATCACGGGCATCACGGACGGCCCTCCCCTCACGACGTGTCCTTTTGATTTTTTTCAGCCCGAGAATCCTGAGGTCAGAGCTCTGCAAGAGAAACTCACGGCGGCCAATTTCAAGATGTCCGAGTACAGGAATCAGCTGCAGACTGTCCGGCAGGAGCTCAAGGTCGCCCACAAGGTACGGAGCGATGCCCGAAACGGTTGGCACGCCCCGGGGAGTGATGAGGGGCCCCTGCTTCCCTTTTGTCGTCCCCCCCATCTCCAGGGTCTTCCTCCACCGCTCTCGCCCCGTCGGCCATCTGATCAGCAGCTAAAGGTGGTAGGGAGACGCAGCAGACGAGGTGTGTGACGGGCGACCCTCCCAGCTGGCACACCTTCCATAGGCCAGGGGGGGCCTTTCAGTCCAGCAGCATGTATGGCTTTCCATCTTCTTCGTTTCCTCCCACCCTGCAGCGTCTTCTGATCCAAAGAAGTCAAATCTTCAGACACGCAGAGAGTCGTGTTTACCACGTCACAGGTGCCCCCCAAGTCATTAATCGCATGACACCGCCGCTTAACGGTACGCGACGCCATCTCGAGAACGGCGGCCCACAGAGCGCGGCACAGATGCCCCCCTTTTAGTTTTGATTTTTGTACTTCTGAGGTGAAAGATCTCAGCTGGCATCGATGAAAAGGAGAATCACAAGCGACTGGCAAACTGGCCGTTATGTGACATCGTAAGAAAAGTGCCACAGTTGGGGGTCTGCACATGTGCTTCTTTCATGCCCTCTACAATCTGCGGCTGTGTGCTCGCTGGCACCTCTCATACCAATGGGACCTTCTCGAGTCACCTGTCCACCAGAGAGCCCACCCTCAATGTCCTCACTTCTTCTCTGAACAAACAAGTCAGCCCAGTGTTGCCATCACAGCTGTGTGCAGGTCACGTGTCCCGATCTGGACCCAGAATTCCAGTGGAAGCCCACCTTGGCATTCTCCATTGGTGCCAGACGAGTACCCGCCTTGGGCTTTGCCATCTTTTTTGCTCAGGTCGACTGTTCCGCCCTCATTGTCCCCGTCGGTTTGCTATTCCTTCTCCATTGTCACCTCATCTCTTGCTTAGAAGATGTCACCCGATTTGTTTGACGTCCTGCAGCAGGTCCTGCGTTGTGTTCTTTGTCATCGACAGGTTCTGGCAAATGAAGTGGGTGAAGAAGTCAGCATCCAGCAGCTGGTGGGCTCCCCGGGGAGCTGGCGTGGACGAGCCCAGCAGATCCTGGTCCTTCAAAACAAGGTGTGGAAAGGTCTCGGGACGGGCACGGGGTGTCACGTGTCGGGGGGGCTCCGATTTGGGCTTTGGCCCTGAGGCCTGAGAAGACGGCGGGGTGACTCTGGTCGACGACCCCCTGCGTCTGTGCCAGATCAGCTGATTCATTGGCTCGTTGGACTCGCCAGTCGGGGGGCTCAGTGGTGGCCTTTATCCTCACGGGTGTGTCCTCCGCTCTCAGGTTCGGGATCTCGAACAGCAGCTCGGCCAAAGTTCACAGAGGAAGCGGACGTCGCTCAGCGTCGAGGAGGAGATGCTGGGATTGGCCGCCCTGCAGAAAGCGCCGTTACAGGAGAGAAACCAGAGCCGCATTCGCTCGATGGAGAAAGAGAGGAAAGAAGCCATGGAGGTGAGTGAGCGATGACCGAGCAGCGGCTACAAGGAGCAGGACGTGTGCCACCTTCACCCTCCAGATGTTGTCCGCCTTCAGCGGCTCGACTCGCAGCAGGGGGCTTCCATCTCGAGTGCACACCTCCTCTGGATGAGGTCCCCAAGGGACATCGGCTGTGACAGTAGGGGACGCCCTTCTGACGCCGCTGGCTCTTTGTTGTACCAATGCCATCCAAGTTTACTTTTCCGAGCCCAGTGAGCTGAACCTTTCATTTCATTTCCCTTTTTACGTGTCCATCGAGTTCGGTTTGGATGGCGTAAGGCTGGCGCTCCTCGTGTTCATTGGACGCAAGTTCACATGAATGTACAAAGGACTCCCCTTTGGAGACGCTGCCCGCCATCTTAGTTAATCCTGGTGCTCCCTGCGGCTCCGCCCACGTGGTGGTGAAACAGGAGAGACTTTAATTAAAAAATAAAAAGAAATGTAATGGTGGCCAATTGTGGCTGCTAGGGTGACGCAGTGGGCACCACGTGTTCTTATGGGGAGGCACTGCAGGTGTGCTCTGGCGTCAGACACTGGCACTGTATCTGATGATATCTGTGCCAATGGGCAGCTACCCTCTGAAACACACATAGCTCTGATCTCTCTCTCTCTGTCAAAAGCGTCAAACGTCACTCCGTAACAATCTCCAGATGATGATGATGATGATGATGTCTGCTGAACAAACGCCCATCGCCTCAACACAAGAAAAGGTTTGGGACAGCCAGCCAGCCAGCCAGCCATATATTGTCCCTGCAAGCTGCAAGCGGGTATTTGAGATAAAGAGCCCTCATGTGCACTCGTCGCGTGTCTTACTGTTGAAAACGTGGCGGCTTTAAAGGCCAAGACCGGACGTGACATCTGGGCACCGGAACCGGAAGGGATGTCTTCAAGGTTGACTCAGGCAGGTTTGCCCGTGTTTGGTCTGTGGAGACAACAGAAGAAGATTTAGCGTCCACTGCCATAGGACTGGCATGGAATTACCCTCACCTGGTCCATACAGCTTCCTCCTACTCACATGTGTGTGACACTAGCTAAGCGGAGACGAGGTGCGCTCCAACACGTGGCGAGAGGTACAGCGACTGGTGTGTGAGTGAGGAGGGCCCCGCCCAGTTCCGTCCTCCTGAGGCCCCGCCCAGTTCTGTCCTCCTGAGGCCCCGCCCAGCTCTCTACTCCTGAGGGCCCCGCCCAGTTCCATCCTCCTATGGGCCCCGCCCAGTTCCGTCCTCCTGAGGGCCCCGCCCAGCTCTCTACTCCTGAGGGCCCCGCCCAGTTCCGTCCTCCTGATGGCCCCGCCCAGCTCCCTACT